>VZSF01005933.1:0-176683 GCA_013398295.1 Chionis minor | reverse complement strand
TATGATTCTATGATTCTATATCATAAGCTAACCTTATAATCTCTTTTGCCAGGAAATCTAAAACCCAAATAAATTGGGCATCCCAACATTTAGTGCTCAGTTTATACCCTAGAAGGGTATAAACTTTCTCTTATAACAGTACTCCAAAATTCCAAAATATATTTCAGATGCCATACATGTTTCTTGAACCCATAAGTCTGTTTGGGAGAGGCAATTACTCACTCATTCATCCAATTCACACACATATACGCATACGCATATGCATACACATACATGAAAAAGTCCTTACCTTCTTCACTAAACTTTTTGCAAACTTATTGCTAATCTACAAGATTGCTTGTACACCAATGCATGCAGTATGAGAAACAAACAAGACAAACTGGAAGCATTAGTCCATTCCCAGAGCTGTGATGTCATTGGTGTTAGTGAGACTTGGTGGAATGAGTCCCATGACTGGAGTGCTGGAATGAAGAGCTCTAGGCTGTTGAGGAGGGACAAGGAGGGCAGACAAGGTGGAAGAGTTGAATGTAAGGCAGAGGTTTGACTGTACAAGCGTTACAGTTAGGGATAACGTGGTTGAGAGCCTCTGGGTGAGGATTAGGGAGATGTAAAACAAAGTAGATGTCATTGAGGGTGTTTATTATCCATCATTCAAAGAGGATCATAGCACTGATGGGTTATTCTATAGGCAATTTGGAGAAATCTCTGGATCCGTAGCCCTTGTCCTTACAGGAGATTTCAATTTCAGAGACATAGTTGGGAATACCATACTGCTGTGACAAGCAAGCCTGGGAAATTCCTGAAGCGTATTGAAGATAATTTCTTGTCACAAGTACTCAGTGAGCCAACTAGGAAAGGTGTTCTCCTGAACGTGTTATTTGTGAATACACAACTGATGGGAGATGTAATGGTAGGTGGCTGTCTTGGACACAGTGATCACAAAATTGTTGAGTTTAAAATTTTTAGTGTAATGAGAAAAAAGTTCAGTGGACTTGCTATGCTGGATTTCAAGAGAGTAAATTTTAAGCTACTCAGGGAGCTACTTTGCAATGTTCCGTAGGAATGTGCCTTTGAGGGCTTAGTGCTCCTTGAGTGCTGGTCAGTTTTTAAGAACCACCTTTTAAAAACACAGGAGCAGACAATCCCATTGTGTCGTAAGTCAAGCAAGCGGGGGAGAAGACCAGCTTGGCTGAACAGGGAACTTTCCTTGGAACTCAGGAGGAAAAAAAATTGTATGATCTCTGGAAACATGGTGGGGCTTCACAGGAATATTACAGAGACATGGTTCACATATGCAGGGAGAGAACACATAAGGCCAAAGCTCAACTAGAGCTGAAAATGGCGGTGTTGTCAGACAACAGAAAAAGGCTTGTTTTAGTGCATTAATAGCATGACAAGGTCTAAGGGAAACACAGGACTGATACTTGGTGAAGATGGTCACCTGATAAATAGGGCTGAAGATAAAGCAGAAGCATTCAATGTTATTTTTTTGTTTGTTTCAGTCTTTAATATTACTGATAGACCTTGGGCTACCTGGTCTGCTGAATTGGAGGACCACAGCTGTGGGAATGGTGACTTTCCATTTGTGGACACTGAAATTGCAAGAGACCAGCTGAGTGTTCTTAAGTCCATGGGGCCTGGTGGGATTTATCTTAGAGTACTGAAGGAGTTAGGGTACTGAGATGTTATAGCAGGACCGCTCTTAATCATCTACCAAAGGTCTTAGGAGTCTGTGGAGGTCCTTGCTGACTGGAAGCTAGACAATGTTATTCCTATTTAGAAGAAGAGATTGAGGGAAGACCCAGAAAACTGAAGTATCCAGTGCTAGAATGTGCAGGAATAGCTTAAAGCTGTGTCAGGGGAGGATCAGACTAGACATTAGGAAATATTTATTTACCAAGAGATAAAGATGTTAGACTCTATTGTACTCAGGTTCTTATACCGTGCTAGGTTATCTGAATTGCTTCAAGATGTTTAGGTAGTGAGGTGACTTAACACCTGTCATTTAGTAATGACTTGAGTAGCTCATTCAATCTTGTACTATTCTGACTTCTGTTAAAGGTCCTAGATGCTGTCATAATACCAACATAATATATTATTTTTTGCTGATTATCTTTGAGATCATAAACAAGTGAATGGCATTTCTACTTAAGACTTCTTTTATATCCTAGAAACCCTCTCAATTTATCAAGTTAATCAAAATTTGCTATGAGTCTTTTGTTGGGCATGACAACTATTCTGCTGCCTCTGACACATTTCTTCTGCATGATTCAGCCCTACTACTTGTACTTCAGTACTTTACTTGGTTAGTGAAGCCTTTCTCAGGCTGAGAGTGCATAAAGCGTCTATGTAAATATCTTGCAAACAACAAACTATAAATGATCTTAGGAAATATTTAGCTACTGACTCAGCGGATTTCTTAGAAAAAAATAGTAGTAAATAATTAACTTGTGTGTGCAAAAAGGATGAATGTTTAAGTTGGCTTTTTTCCAAATCATTTCTAGAACTGGTTCACAAAATTTACAATCTACTTTTCATAAATGTATTTCTATATTTTTTCCTGTGAGGCATGTAAATGTTTAGTCTGCTAACCTCTGTGTATATCTGAAATAAACTGTGATTATAGATTTAAAAGAATCATTTTTCTCTAAGGTGTTTCAGTTTTGAATATACTTACATAGATACAAACTCAGGCACTCACAGACTGACACAGACAAATAATTCCCAATCTTGAAGTAGCATAAATATACACAGCTCAAGCTATTAAGGTATGTACAAAGATAAAATTCTGTTGTTGCTTCTTATGGATCATGAGAAAAACTTCTACAGGGAGAATAGAAATACATATGTAAATAAATTTGGCGTAGTTGATATTTATTGAACTTGATGGCTTTCTTTTACATGTCCTGAATGTTGAAATGGCTGCTTAGTTAGGGGAAGGAAAGCAAGGTGGTTTTTCTCTTAAAACTACTATTATAGGCACTTTAGTTGCTGGTTATATATATACTGCTTTAATGCAATGTAATACATATATGCTCCTATTAACCTTTAATGAGATGACAAAGGTATCCAAAGCAATCTAGCTGTGGCAGCACAGACCTGAGAAAAGTCTAATTTACTCTGTCTAGTCTAAGTGACAGCAGACAGACTTAGGCAGACAGATGAGAGATGGAAATAGGAAGATGATGTAAGATCAGCAGCCTGAGGTTTTTGAAGGAAGCATGACAAGAGAAAAACTTATGGAGTAGTTTTACCATAAGGCAAGTGTGAAGATGTTTGTGCTGAGCTGTTACCAAGTGAAAGGCACACAGTAGATGCCTGAGGGTGCCTTTTTTTTGAAAATGTGCATGATGGAGACTGAAATCACTGTCTGAGGAAAGTGGGGAGTCAGCCAGCTAGCCAGTTGATGATAGCTGATACAAGATGCTAAAGAAACCTAATGTTTAAATTTAGTCCACTGAAGAGTAAGTTAAGGGAACCACACGCACACATATACACACACACACAGATAGACACACACACACATATCTAAAATAGATTTTTGAAAGTAAACTTACTGAGAAAAGTATAGAGAATCTCAGTGCCTTGGAGAGGCACTTTGATTTCATCAAAGACTGAAATCCAGTTAAGGGTTTATTTGCATAGATATAAACATGCTCTTTCCACTTGCTACCCTCAGACTGTAAGGCAGGTGGTTGTTTCAGTAGAGAGCTGCGGAACAGTTTGACGTGTGGGTACAAAGCTGAGCTGGATGCAATGTGGACTAACTTGCACTGGTAAGGTCCTGTCTTAGTTTTGGTACAAGGTCATGTCAGTGCAACTCTAGAGCTTCAGGTAGAAAACAGGTTAATATTTGACAACTTGGGAAGTGAGCAGAATGAATATCCAACTTGCCATGTACACATATCCTTGGAGAAATGCTGCAGTGAAAAAACAGATATCATCAGTGACCCAGTAGAATAAATGGATTAAGTTCCCTTAGTTGCGCTATTTAGTAGATAAACCCACATTCACAGCATTCATATGGCTGTAAAATCTATTACTTTAAGCAAAAACAAATGAAAAATGGGAGAAATCAAATAATGAGGAATGAATGAACTCTTATTTGAATGGTTACATCTGCTATTCATTACAATATTTAAAATTATTTTCACTAGCAGAATGATCATCATGTCTTGCCTGAGCCGCTTGTTTGTTTCAGTCTTGCCATGTTGTGATTTGTGTCTGCATGGAAATAAGGAAATCTGTTATAGTCACAGTTTGACAGTGTGTGACAAAATGAAATGCCATAAATTATTTATCCCTTATTCATCATTCTTACATCCATCACATTCATAAACATTGCTCTCCATAAATTTTAATTCATTTATTCATTTAAATGCATCCCTCCAGAAATTTTTTAGGATTGAAAGGATGAAGATTATGTAAAGCTGAAGCAGCTCTCTGGAGAAGTTGGACAAATGGGCAGAGAGTATTCTAATGTAATTTAACTGCATTAAATATAATTCTTCGTGGAATCTACTGAGGCTTGTAAATATAATTCACATTTCTATTTTCCACATTATTTCATCTTTGATGCTATTAAATCAGTGCTTATTTACCTTTCTTGGAACAGTGAATGATTACTTATTTTAAAGTAGTTTAAACAAGGTTTGTGGTCTTATTTTAATCATACTAGGTAGAAACTCCTACGTATGCTATTGCACAGCTGCTAGCATTTCTGACCTTTATGAAGAAAGTGCTGTTTATGGCCACCAGAGGTCTTACAGAAATTTCATTGAATGTCTTGAAAATAGACAGGAAATTTTAAAATAAAGGTGAAGACTTTGAACTGCTTGCTTTTAATTATACTAAAGTTGACAAGCATGGAAACCTTAATGAAATTTAAAACCTATTTATTGTGATTTGTTTTTTCAGAAAAAAAAAGAGAATATTTTTATGCATTTTGTACCTAAAAAACTTCATAGTAGATCATCAGTTTTTTTATAGTTAATGGAGTGAGTAGCCAACAACAGAAACACTGGAAAAATTCCTCTTTTCATGTAACCTGAAGTCCTAACTAAGATAAGTCGAGGGTAATTGCATTCCTTAACACCAGAACATATAGAACAAATGATTATTCAAGAATCATGCCACCGTGTTGTACTCTAGTACTCTAGTGGGAAGCACCTTGGAGATAAGCATTATTTGCATAGATTTCCATTTGCTTTTGTGTGTATTTTAAGATTCAAGCAATTTTAAGGACAACTTCTGGTTCAAGCACTAGCTGCCGTTTGTGTTGATTTGAGAATTCTTTTCTTCACTTACCATTGTGGTCCAACAAGGTAGAAAAAATGCAGATTCAAAGTTTCTAGACAACATCTGATTGTGCTTTGCAGGTATCTGCCTGTTTATTCTCTCTTGCTTTGCCTCTCAACCCCCATCAATATGGAAGTAGGCTATGGAAAGGGGAAAAACTTGAGGAGGGGAGTTTAACATCTGCCCAAGGAAGATGAAAGATGATAGAGCTAGATGGGGAAGAAAAAAAAAAAAAAAAGAAAAAAGTGGACGGCCATAAACATCCTATCAGAGTTTTAAAATAAAAGAATGAAAGGCAGAAACACCTATTTCCAAAACTGAAGATTATGAATTCTGAGTGGAAAGAGACATTTTGAGTGACAACAAATAAGGTACCTAAAGTGGAAGTTCAAGCATATTTCTGAATCCCACCTCCACTTTGGTTCCTGAAGGCAGTTCCTCAATCAGCGTGTTGACAATTATCACTCAGGTTATGAGGTCTCTTGGTTACTGTATAGGTAGCCTGGATACTTAGATCAAGACTTTGTACTCTGTTGCAGTGAATTCAAGCCTAAATTCATCCCACTAGCTAACTTCAGAAATGCAGATGAAATATTTAATTTGTAGTTTTACTAAACTCCCTACAGAGTGACTAGAAAGGACACAGTTTCACTGGGAGGACTGCACATCTGAAGTCTGAATCACTCTGGATTCCCACACTTGTTTTCACTGATTTTAGAAGGAACCATAGCAACCTGTTTTCCTGACAGAAATACCTCTGCTTTGAAGAAGACTGGGCTTAGAGACCAAAGTCATTCTGTGGACACAGAACCTTGACTTATTTTGTTTAGGGATGGATCACTGAAGTATGGATCGCTCTGAAGCTCTAAGAATTACAGTGAGGAGTGAGAGTATAGGATTAATCCTCATGTGTGCAAAAGCTGAAAAAGAATAACTATTCATAACTTAAATAGTGACCAGAACATTGTAGAAACTGTGTACTATTATCTCTGAGCAAGAAAAAATAATAAAATAAATACTTAGGATGATAGGTAACAATATCAAACATTTATCAAAATATCATGTCCTATCTAATAATATGTCTTGACTTCTTCTTATGCCTGGTGATGTAGGAATCAATAAAACAAAACAAAAGTAAAAAAAAATAAAACAAGTTATAATGGCAAATGCAAGAGCAGTATCCAAATATATGTGATACATTTTGTAAAAATATTTATTTTAAAAGTACCTCCTGGATATATTCTTTTATTTCTTCATTTTAAAACCTTAATTCTACTCCCACTGAAGGATATAGTTGCACTAGTAACATTTCAGTTACCTTAAATCACGGATGTACTTAGTGAAAAATAGTATGCAGCATACAATTCATACAAAGGTATGAATTAACAATGTTTCCTTTTAGTCTGTAAAGGTTTGAAAAATAATCCTTAATTCCTCAACTTCCCAAGTTCCCCAATGAAAATATAATTATAGATTGCTGAGAAAACGTCTTCCTTGTAATCACCGTCTTCATTCTTTAAATGAAAATGAAAACAAATATATTTCAGGTGCCAGTAATTTCTCTTGCTTTTTTCCCCAATGTGAGACACTGTCAAGTGCTGTAGCAATGTCTGATGTTTCCCTGGTGTTGCTTACTGGAGGACCAAACAACTTCCATAATTCATCCACTTGCACTATTTTTATGGTTAATATTTTTCTAACTGAAAGTTCATTTAATTTTACTTTTTTTTTGTGCATGAGCATACATAAAATACACAGTTAGGAATAGTTCCTCCTTAAAACTACATCATACAGAAATATGTAATTTAATGCATATCTTTTTTTTTTTTAAAAAAAGGTTGCTTTATATCACCTCTGTTATGTGCTTTATATCATGCTTTCAGAATAATGTTTAGCTTTTCAGAAGTGTGACTCACTTGCATCACACCCAGAGAGCAATTCTTTGTCTTCTCTCACCTTGTGACCAGTCTTTCAGATACAACCCCAGGGTCCTCTGTACCACAGAAATTCTCACATTTGGCTTCATAATGTCTCTCATCCTGCAGCAACAAGAATGAATGGAGGCTGGTTTACTGAGTGAAAGCAAGATGGTAATTAATAGACAGATGGTGACATAAAGAAGTGTCACTTGGATCCTGATCCTGATCCTGAAAATCAGCACCTTTTCTCCCACAGGAATAAGGTGTGGATGGCAGCTTTACTCAGATGTAGAAGGCAGGGAGACGGTGCACAGGCATTGTCCATGTGCAAGGCAGAAATTTCTGCCTCTGCCGTATCAGTTATCAGACTTCCAGGGACTGTGGATTAGTGAGAAGAGGAAAAGGACATTTACCACTCATTTTCACACATGACTGTGAGTAACTGAGATGCCTTTCTCTTTGGGGAGCTCTTGGATGGGTCTTCCCTGAAGCAGAATTGCAGCTTTGACTGTGGTAAACGTTGGCTGTGCCGTATTTGCCTATAACCCTGAGTGGTTTTTATATCCTATTTACCCTCAGCTTCAGGGGCACATCACAGAGTGAACAAAGACTATCTATGTCAATAAGTATTTTTCAGAAATGGTCCCTGACATGTTATCTAGTGTTTGCATTTCATTATGTAGTCATTTTTAATGCATTTATCTAATGACTAAAGACAAAAAGCGCAGTCATTCTTCTCCTTGTTGCTCCACTGGTATGTTTGTTTCTTTCCTACCCAAGACAAACAACTTTAGATAACATATTCCAAATACTCTGGAAGTGTCAAGATGCAATTTCCATAATAATACTTGTACTTCGTGTGGAGATCCAGTCTGATGTCATCCTGCGAGACAGACAGGTTCATTCACTGCAGTGTTTGTTCCATCTCCATTATCTGCAGAACCCCAGGCAAATAGTTTACAGCGTGGATAGTATCTCAGTGCCAAGCAAAGGCTGTCATGCCTGGTGATGTTTGACAGCTTGCAGAAATTGCTCAGGGGGCAGGGTCTTTTTCTTACAGCTAATAAGGCCAGAGTGTTCTCGGATTTTCAGATTCACACTTTCTAATGATTTCTTCTCAGTTTTGCTATACCGCAATAGCAGGCTGGAAAGTCGTTTGGTGAGCACTAGCTAAACATATGTAGCACAGCCATTTCTGACACATGCAATTTTAATGCATGCTGACTACTCAGACTGACATAATCCAAAAGTGGCATCTGTTTTGGGACTTCATATTTTGACTTTCAGTCAGGTGTGAAATGAAAATTCTTCGATATGATGAAACATTGCTGTATTGCATTGACATGGAGAGCCCAAGTCTCCTTTGGTCAGCTCATCACATCTGTTAGCAGTCCCCTGCACTGAATTTCTGTGGAAACACACACCAAAAATGTGTTGCAACCTCAGTGTGGCATTTTCCTTTCTGCTGCTGTGCCACGAATAACATTCTGAAACTGCCAAACCAGCAGTAAAACAGGTTTTCCTTTAGTTCCTCCCTACTTAATTATCGGTGACTCACGAATTGCCTTTCATTTTCACTGTGTCAATCCTGGCAATCCCAGTGCTCCAAATGACCAATTAGTGACATGGCAGCAAAGGTACTTCGTCTGTCTTGGTTTAGAGCTGAGCTTAGGTTCTACTTACAAATGTTAACAGCCCCATAATTAGATTTCCTTCTAAACTTAAACTAGATTCTGTAAAAGATCCCAGAGGTTTAAGAGTAAGAAATCATTTTCTAGAATTGCAACCATGTCCTTTATCCTACCTGGCTTTTAACTGCCATATTTTTTACTCTTCTGCTCCCTCATCTTTGCTTTCATTCATGGAGTTCTGGAGACTGAGAGCTGTGCTTTGACTGAGATCACACATTGGTTTCCACCCTTTTGCTGCACTCACCCTTCCTAGGCAGTAAAAATGGGTAAGCTTGAGCATTTCCATTCCTCATGGGATGCCAGGGTAAGGAAACTGGCTCTCTACTGGAAAGACTTCAGTAGACAGCTATGAAGATGATCAAGGGAATGGTGCACCTCTGTTATGAGGAAAGGCTGAGAAACCTGGGTCTGTTTAGCTTGGAGAAGAGAAGACTAAACCAATGTTTATAAATATCTAAAGGACAGGTGTCAAGAGGATGGGGCCAAACTCTTTTCCGTGGTGCCTGACAACAGGACAAGGGTCATCGGGCACAAACTGGAACATGGGAGAGTCTGTCTGAACATGAGGAAAAACTTCTTTGCTTTGAGGGTGCCAGAGCACTGGAACAGGCTTCCCAGAGAGGTTGTGGAGTCTCCTTCTCTGGAGACGTTCAAAACCTGCTGGATGCACTCCTGCCCAACCTGCTCTACGTGAACCTGTTTTGGCAGGGGGGCTGGACTAGATGATCTCCAAAGGTCCCTTCCAGCCCCTACCATTCTGTGAGTCCTTAAATGGATCAGAGTGTGATGAAAGGAGAAAGTGAGAGTGACACTGAGGTGAAATGGTTTTCTCCCTTCCTTGTCTCACCGGCCAGTTCTCCTCCATCTTATACTTGCTGTGCCAGTGCCAGTCTGTCCAAGCTAGATGGGCTGTGCAACAATAATCTGTATATGACCAGTGTGCAGTTAAGGAGATGTTTCCATATGGAATTGGTGCAATACGAGGCAAGAACACTACCATAAGTGACAGCAACTCATGTCACAACATTCAAGCCATGTGCTCTGGACACATGAGAGTCGTGAAGTGCCAAGGCATTACACTTTGCAGCCTACCCAAGGACTAGTCAGCCTTTAGCTTGACCTATTTCATCCATGCTCAGAGCACACTGTGCAACAGCTGCTGCTGTGGCTACTGCAGCCTCAGGACTAAAGCAGTTTCCATTGTTCTCTTTCTTCCAGCTTGTGAGGGCTAATGGACTGAATCCATTGCCCCCCTGCAAAGAAGTGATATTCATTTCTAAGCATGCACATCATGACTTATGGAAATCCAGACGTAAACATGTATAAGATCCTCTGTCTACAAAATTTCACCTTTGGGACTCTAAAGTCATATATTTATAAAAGCCTAAGTAACCTTGAAATAATCCCCATTCACTAGAGAATGTAAATCAAGGAAGGCAGCAAATGAAATGAAAACTGCATGTATTTTGAAATACATATAGTCATTGTATCTAGCTATGAAGAACCATAAATCACAATGTAATTTATGTCTGAAGCGTAATAATAAAATCAATCAAAAAGTTTCTATCTCATTAGCTTTGCAAGACAAAGAAAGACAGAAGATTCGGGGACCTTTAAGTACCTGTTATTTTTTGCTAATGGTGTGTTTAATAAAGTTCTTCAAAAAAAATTATTCAATTAAACAAAGCCTTATCTTAAACTTTTGAAATAATAATAGTAAAAAAAGCTCTAAAAATCTCCAATTTACTGTCTGGTTCCTTATGCAGCATGAAACTTCTCTCAATTTACTTCATAAGATTTATCATTTAGCTGCCAGACACAAATTTAATTCTGTAGAATTCTTGATAAATAAAAACCAATTTATTTTACTGGGATTCAGGTTCCTAAAGGCAACTCAACTGTCCTGGAGAACAAAGGACGATGAGCAGCTTCTAATCTACGCAGAGCATGCCTTCATGCCTTCGTTTTCTTGACATAGCTCCTTCCTTCTGTTTGGAGCTTCTCCAAGTTAGGTCATTCATAATTCTTTTTCTTTCCACTCATAAATACTGGCAGGGAGTAAATCAAGTGCTACAACAAAACTTATTTTGAAATCTCAAACAGGATTTCACGACCTAAAGAGAAATGAGAAACTATAGCGGAATTTCTATGCCTAAATACAGAAACAAAACACTTCGGCAACATAGAGACCAGAGGCACTTCAGTAGTCCTATAAAACTAACTTTAACACTCAAAATTCTACCATTGTGTATACCCAGGGAGAGACAGGCCAACTGACAGAATGACTGATGGGAGCTTATCCAAAAGAGGGCAAATACCTGCTCTCTAGTGACTGTATCAAGCCTGTTGATACATTTATTGCTGACCTATTGCTGGCTAATAAAGAAACAAACAGTGCCTCTTTCGCCAAACCCTAACATTTGGAATTGTCTCCCATGCCTACTTTCTTCCACAAGGGTCTTCATTATAAAGTTTTCTGCTATGTGTTGCTCTCCATCTTTGTTAGAAAAAATTCTTCTTTCTCCCCTGCCCGATGTTAAAATCACAACCATGCCATGTGGGCACTGGAAGGGGACAACTATGCAGAGCAAACTTATCCAGAAAACATACAGTGGTAAGATCTTTTAATCATCCCAGTTACAGATATGTCTGTTTGTATATTTAAGGCTTTTGTTAAACATTTTAACTGATATTCTGAACTGAGAGATCATGTTTAGTTTTTTATAACCACAGCTTCACTAAATGTGTTCAGAATCATGGATTTCAGACATACAGTCCCCAGCCCTCGGCATTACTGATCCATATCCTTGGTTCCTGGATGTTTGCTTCCTTGTGTATATGAAATTATGTTCTGCTTACCAAATAATTAGTCTGCTCTTTATTTCTCCTCTGCTTAGCTCTTCATTAACCTTTGTGTCGCATCTAAGTATGTAAGTCTTATGAATAGATATTTTATAGAACTTTTTTCGTTTGTTTGTTTTTTCCCACTGGACCTTTGATGTTAACTTACAAGGCTCACCCAGAAATCTGTATGTGTCTATATTACTTTGTCAGGTTAAGAGGCTAAGCTCTTGTGTATTATGTATAATACACATCTGCTCTGGTCCTGAGACTAAAGGAAATGACCGGCTGAATGACTGTACTTTAATAGTGCATTCTTAAAACTGTTTGAAAACATTTTAGTTAACATATTTTCAATATAAAAATTAAATTTTAGAATAATAATGAATATGGATATAAGTATGCATGTACTTGTGCGTGTAACTGCTACCTAGGTATATAGTGAACCATAGAATCATAGAATACCAGGTTGGAAGGAACCTCAGGGATCATCAGGTCCAACCTTTCTTGACAAAAGCACAGTCTAGACAAGATGACCCAGCACCGTGACCAGCTGAATCTTGAAAGTGTTCTGTGTTGGGAAATCCACCACTTCCCTGGGTTATCAAACACTGTAACAGGCTTCCCAGGGAAGCAGTGGAATCATCATCCCTGGAGGTATTTAAAAGACAGGTAGATGTGGCGTTTAGGGACATGATTTAATGGCAGTTTTGGCAGTGTTAGGTTGATGGTTGGACTTGACGATCCTAAATGTCCCTTCCAACCCAGACAATTCTATGATTCTATGATTCTCTGTTTATTCCAAAGGCTGGCTGCTCTCACTGTGAAAAAATTTCAAAACTGAACACAGTATTCCAGGTGTGGCCTGACGAGTGCTGAGTAGAGGAAAATAATGACTTCTTTATCTCTGCTCGTGGTGCCCTTGTTGATGCAACCCAGCATCTTGTTGGCTTGCTTTGCCGCAGCAGTACACCGTTCACTCAAATTGAGCTTGTTTTCCATCTGAACCCCCAGGAGCCTTTCCACAGAGCTGCACCCCAGCCAGGTAGATCCCAGTTTGTGCTGCACTCCTGGATTATGTTTTCCCAGGTGCAAGACCTTACAATTGTCCTGGTTGAACTTCATAAGGTTCTGGTTAGCCCACTCTTCCAGCTTATCCAGGTCTTCCTGCAGTGTGGCTCTCCGTTCCATAGTGTCCCCTTCCCCACTCAGTTTGGTGTCATCAGCAGACTTCATCAGGGTACACTTGATCCCATCATCCAGATCACTTAAGAAGATATTAAACAGCATTGATTCCTGGGGGATGCCACTTATGACAGGTTGCCAGTTTGAAAAGGAGCTAGTTACCACCACCCCACAGCCTCCTCATAGAGAAACCACTAGGCAAGTGATCTGTGCAGTGAGGGAAGCTGGCTGACACGCCACACCCGTGTTGAAAGCCTTGGAGAAAGTGGTTATTAAATGGTGGTCTTTTTTTTTTTTTATTCTGGAGCATATTGACAGAATTTATATTTATTAATTTTCATTAGAGTATTGGAGGATCTACTTTTACAGTACTAGCCTGTAAACTGAAATCTGCATTTCTGAAACATTTCATGATGTCATTTGAAACCATTTAACCTCTTCCATCTTGAAATGCAAGAACAGCTATTATGTGCATTTGGAAATGATTTTGAAAGTGCTGTTGATAAGGTAGCCTGTTCTGAACAGTGATTGTTAAGTGCTGTGCAACATCACTCAGGTAAAGCTCAATTCATGACAAAATATGAATGTGTATTCTAATAGGGTATCACATGTGACACTAAAACATTTATATAATTTTAAAAGGAATAATTTTACCTAAATAGCAATTATTAGTGGATCTTAAGAAGATAACACACAGTGCTGCAGTGGTACCTGAAGTATATATTGTGTTGTTTAGTAGATTTAATAAAAAGATTAAGTGTTGTCTTAGAAATACTGTATCTGAGTTGTAAGCAGTTTATTGCCATTGTAATTGGATTTGTATAAAATTGTTGTGGTTTGGGCTGGACTGGCCACTGGAACAAATGAGAGATGTTCTCCCCCACTTTCTCCAAGGAGAGGAGGGAGAGAGAGAGAAAGAGACCTATGAGTTTAGGAAAAAAAAATAGACTACTTTAATGAAATATTAATAAAATACTAAAAAGAAAATACTGAAAATATAGACAATATATAGAGAACCGTATCAAGTTCCCAGGATGATGATCACATCACTGGCAGGCACTGGGAAAGTCCCAATCTGGACTCAGCAATGCACAGGAACTGGATTCCAGATCTGGATTCAGGATCGGGATCAAAGGCACACGAACAGGCAGAGCCCTCCTCAAACACCAGCCAATGAAGAAAGAGGCTGACCCTTTGATCCCTCAGTTTTTATATTGAGCATGAGGCAGATAGGATGGAACACCCTGTGTGGCCAGTTTTGGGTCACCTGTCCTGTCCGCTCCTCCCCACAGGTGTGACCCCCCTACGCTTTTCTGCTTCTGACCTTTTAAGAGGGAAAATAACAAAATTGGCTGCCCTTGGGTGTTATAGCAATAAGTATGAGCAAGAGCCTCTCTGCATCCCATGCCTTGGCATCAATTGTAAATAATCAGGTCTTATCACTCTGGGAGTAAACAGATAATACGCTGCGAATTTCAGAGAGTTCAGTTAGTTAGAAGAGGTTTAACTGCAAAGTAAAATTACTGAACAGAAAATCAGTTCTGTTTTACCTCAACCAAATCGCACAAATTGCAAGAAATTTTTAAGGAAAATTTGACAAACACAACATTCATTGTAAGCAGTACCAGAGGAGGTAAGGTAATCAAGTTAATGATTTTTTGCCATCATGTTCTAATTTCTCAAATCTATACTGAAAATACTAACTTCCAACTCAAAAGCACTTAGGTGACTTAGAGTCAGCCAGTCTGATTCTGGACTGGTGAACTTTTGTAAGAGTCACTGTCTGAGAAATGGGTTGTTCTTAGATTGCTCCTCTTCAGGTGCTGGTGTGGTCTGTTTAAGAGTTACAGTGAAATGCATGCTTGGCTCTAATAAAAATCAGTTTCGTTCGTTTCTTGTTTTCTGTAGTTTCATCTCTGAGACTAGCAGTCAGCAGGGGAAGATTCAAACCAGGAAACACAGATTTCAGCTATACAAAGTGATATCTTTGACGTCAATATCAGAAAAGAATTAGCCAGCCCTGGATGTTTGGTTGTAAGGCATACCTTTAATTATTAGATTGGGTGTTATTCTGTAAACATTCATACATGATGATCTTTACTCATCTCATTTGTGTTGTGATGTTAATGGAAATACTCACATGAGTAGAGTAAACTGAACATGTGGAATCTGGGATTTTAGATAATCACCCACGCTCGAAATAAAAAGGTTGTCTTTCCAATTAGACCAAGCCTACCCAGTAGACATCATGGGAATGCGAAGATCTCTGAGCTAACTTTAAATTGGTCATCTTGAGTATTGAAGCACTATTGCCACAATAGCATGAAATTCTACATGGACTAATTTTCCTTCTTCTTGACTGAGCAAATTAGCTTGAGTGTGCCCGGTACATAAGCTAAATAGTTTAAAGCTAGTCCCTTTTTCTCATTATTGCACTATGGTCTTGAATACAGCTACATTCCAATTAGAGAGGCAAAATCATATTTTGGTTGTGGAAAATTTCCCAAGAGCCTGAATGTGTTACAATTTCTGTGCCATCTAAACCTGACTTCCATTGCCAATAATGTGGATCACACAGGACAGTAGCTCTATAAATTTAGGTACACAGTTATTGACCAAAGAAATGGCCACAAATCACCCAGCACAAACAGGACTTATGTGGGATCTTATGCTGGTTATTTACTTGGCTATAAGTAATTTTTCACTGCAACATTTCAGTATAGAAAACATAACCAGTGAAGCAGTGAATATCATAGGGAAAGTTTTTTAAATTATAGCTTCTCTACTAGTACTGAGGTTGAGAAACTTTTATTATTATAAAAAAAGATGGTTTTTTAAAAAGCTTTAAAATCCCTTAGCTTGTTTGGGTTGCTATGAAATTAGAGATACTGGATGAGATATAGATTTCAACATGGGATTACCAGAAAAAAAGCTGTGAACCCTCATTTCTCAACATGCACATACATTCCCAGCTGCCATCATCTCTTTGAGCTCATTCATCCCAAATTCTTTGGTGGAAGTTGGCCTTCCCTGGGGTTGTGCCTGCCCTCTGACTCATACTAGTCGTTCAACATTTATCCCAGATGATCCCTCAGTTTCTTTGGAAAAATGGCGTTTGAAACACTATGAAGGGAAGAGTTCAGCTCCATAACTCACTCACTGCTGAAACCAAGGGCTTGTTCACACTTACGGTGAGGAGGGTTTCTGTCTCCACAGTGGCTCTGAGGGACATCCTTTGTCTATATACCTGGCCTTTAGTTTACACATCAGCCATCTCTTAGCAGAACTCTTGGTGGGACTTGCAAAAGTGTCGGGACCGTCCTCATAAAGGAAGATAAGAGGAACAGGGAGAGTGGGAGAGGAGGGTAAGCTATCATGTGATCTGTGCAGAAAAATTTAAAATGCTTCAAGTGTGTTTTGAAAGACACTAATTGTTCATTTGACAGGACCGTGATTAAAGAGCAAGAGAGTTAAGGAAACAGAAACACAGGTTTCAGTTGTAGCAAGGGAGACAGGAGAATGAAAACAGAATGAGAAGTACATGGAGATGAATGGGAGGTGAATGGTGAGGGGTCTGAGGGCTCAGGTCAGAAGAAACATCTAGGAGGTGCCAACTTGAGAGAACGCATTGATAAATTATATCCAATGCAATAAGCAGTGTATGATACCATAATCTTCAGAAGGATTGGGAGTAGAAATCAAATGATTCAGTGGAGTAGGCAAGCAATATGAATAGCTATGTTTAAGCAGCCCTGGTCCCAACCATAGAGCCAAAGCATCCTAGTGCCTTGCATCCTAGTTCAAATAGTATCCTGAAAAATTCAATGGAACAGAAAAATAAAGTGGGAAAGGGGTTTCATCCAAGCTTTACTGGTTGTTAGGAAGGAAAACAAAGCAAACTATAGAATGAAACACAGGGACAAAGAAGTAGCAGAATGGTCTCCTGGTAGAGTTAAGACCAAAAATCTTTTCAAACTGGAAAAAGGTGACATGGAATCATGGATCCAAAGGTAAGAAACCAACTAATAAAACAAAGAGAAGGTAAGAGTCATAGGTTTAGAATTAAGATACTGGAAGATGACAGCAAATAAGGAATGCCCACAGCACCTCCTGTATTTTGGGGGTCTCTAAAGTGTTATCCTATGTGTGAGAACACAAGGGAATGGAAGTAAGGTCCCCAATCACTAGTAATGCTTGACTGAACTTCCTTATCTTGATACTATATACTGGAGAGGTGACTGAGGTCCACTGACTGAGTCAGTGGAGTGTAGAGGGAGAGAAGATGTACTCTCTACCATTTTGGTAGAGAAAAAGACGCATATCAGGGAGAGATCATACCTTCCATTAATGTCTTCCTCCTGTTCCTTTTCTGCCTTTCATTGCTCTTCAAGTACCCCATGCCTTCTACTTCTCCAGCAATTGGGTAGTTGTCCCAGGATAAAGTGCACTACACTCAAATCTGATGTTTTTCATGCTCCTTGGACACTTCTTTTCAACTCCGTGTTTTCTCAAGAATCTCCCTGCAAGTCAGTGATTACTATTTAAAGACAGCTGTCTTAAACAAACTTCATTATTAGGTATTTCCTTGTGGTGTTGCCAGTTTTCTTGGCAAATATCATCTCAGCAAACAGGTCTGGACAGTCTATTTGCACACCCCATTTATACTTACTTTCATGCTATTAGCTGTTGTTTGGGCCATGTCACCAAGAACAGGCCATGTGCACTCCCTCATAGTGTGGGAAAGGAGAACGGGGAGTGCATTCTTTAGTGAATGGCTGGAGATGTGTTAATGAGACACAAAAAAAGCAGTTGATGAAATTGGATGACGAATAGAGGCTGAAGTGCTCTTTTTCCTCTTTCCTCATAAAGGAGGGCCTAGTTTCCAGACTGTGGAAAGAGCTTCAGATCTTAGGTGAGGACAGCAGCCTCTTTTACTTTTCCCTGTCCGTGTTCCCACCTTCCCTGATATTAAACAGCAAAGTATGAAGAATAACTGCAAAATATCTTCTTTCTTCAGTGACCAGTCACATAAGACAGTCTTCATTAGGTATGAGGTTATTTCGTATTCTCTCTCCACCAAGATATAAACAATCAGCCTGGCTGAAGCCCACAAAGGGTAGAAGGACTGTCCTTATTCATAGCTATTACCAACAGGTACAAACCTGAGCTAGAGGTGCATTCATTTTGATCCAGTATGTCTGGGTCATGACTTTTATGTAAGTCAAGTATAAATTAGCATAATTTATGTTATGTTTCTCTGATAAGGAACTTTGCTAGTAAACATACTTGTGAAAGATTTCTGCATACTGAGATTGAGAGATACTTCAGCATGTTACTATAACTGAGGGACTCCTGTTCTTACATATATCAAACACAATAATTTTGCTTAACCACACACCAGGCAGCTATCAGATGTTTGGGGACAGGGAAGGCCCCAGATTCTTCTAGGGGTGACATAATGTCACAATCAGATCTCTGTCATGCAGGGCCTACTGATCCTTTAACTATAGATCTATAACTTAATAAACATATCTGCATAAAGACAGAGATCTTTTGTGAATATCCCAGCTCCAAATGGGGATATGTAAGTATGCCTTAATACATTCTTTTTTTTTCAGTACAGATTTCTGAGGGCACAAACTACTACAACACTTTGTTAGCAAATTCTAAGTGAATTTTCAGTGCTTGATGACAGACCATCAGCTGGCAGAGGGCCACCCTAACTTTTAGAGAGTACTACACTGATTTTTCCTTCCACCAATTAAATACGTCATTATACAGCTCTAATACTATTACATGAATTTATTTCTTCTTGAGAAATAACAGATCTGACCCCTAGGGCAGGAGAAGGTACTGTTTTCAAACATTCACTGCTTTGTAAGTAGAGCTGCAGACCAGTATTTTGGAATTTAATCATGGCAGATTACATTAGTACCTCAAATTGAAAGCTTCTTAACTAAGTATGCATTGCTAGTAGACCTGTTATAGAAGCCATTAGAAAGAAAACAATGTAAGCTATGTTGTGACACGATTGCTCTAATTAAATGCAATTTCAAGTGTGACTGTAACATATTCTGTTCAGTGTTTGCCTTTTTACGATTGCATCTAGGAATAGCAGATGAATTACAGGGGTAAAAAAAAAAAGATCACAGATGTTCTATTGATTTATGTCCCTACCACTTTCCCTTTGTGATAGATACAATAGTTTTTGATTTTATCTAAGTAAAATATTGTTAAATGTTCCAAATGTTCGGTTTTATTACTGGACAGTAATTTGAAATTATTTTAGTGCAAAAAGTTGCAGAAATAAAAATTGTGGAAAGAGAATTCAGGGATAAAGACAGCAATATATTAAAACTTACGCTCCACTAAACTTCTCTTCAATATTTATGTATCTCTGGGGAGGAATAGCGTTGACCTGTTAGAAAAACTTAGAAATAATTGGTCCACTGCACTAAATCTAAAACAGGACATGAGTTACAAAACAAAAAGAGTATCCTACAGTATCAAATGTTAATGATGTGCTATAACTTTCTATAACCAATATATCACAGACTTTTATAAGAAAGACCATGAGCAAATTGTTAGTGTTCTACAGCCGATGGGGATACTCACTTGCTGAAATATTTCTGAAATAAGAGTATAGTAGGCTGGGAATAAATGATTGGTAAATATAAGGAAAAATCATTAATAGGTGACGTAAATTCTGCAGGTCTTTATTTAGGTAAAGGACTCATTGCTTTGGGCTGACTCATGTAAGAATGTTCAAGAACAAACCCAGGTCATTCCACCCTCAGGACAACCTGATCATAAGGGGGATCCATGATATAAATCCCTCAATAAGCCCTTGCACAGCCACAATATTTTGAAGTATGAAGGTTTCTTGAAGTCCACCTCAAAGACCTAATTTTTGAAATCCCGTGTCTAGTTTGTCTCTGACTTGGAGTTGATACTTTCTAATGTTAATAGAAAATGTTAAAATCCATTTCTGATTAAGCCAATTATATAGTGGTATGCCACACATGAATACTGTGTATTATAATACTGCAAGTAAAACAAACAGCATTTTTTTTTTACTGTATGAATGTTTGCAAAGGGTCAAAATGACCCATTCACTTGATCATGGTACAAGGCACAGATAGAAAATTAACAAAAGTTATAAAGCAAAACTGCTGGCAGGTCAAACTTCTGACAGGTCAGAAGTGCTAAAGAATGAATGCTTTTCAAAGGATACTTGACCTAACAGTAAAGGTTCCTTAAAACCAATAAAACCAGGAAGCCATATAGGAAATGGTGGAGCCATCTAATGGCAGAAATAGAAGAGGAGCACTCAGAGATGACAATATCACAGCAAAGAATCTTGGTAAATTCTTTGCTTTTTTTCTCTGCTGGTGAAGCAGTCTGGAGAGGATCTCACATCTGATGCATTTTTTTGGTAACGGGTCCGAGAAGTTAGGTTAGTTTGAAATACATGTGCAGAAAGTATGAGACCAAACAGATTTTTGTGTAAGATCTTAACAAATCAGCAGAATTGGATAGTATTCACCAGGATGGCACTCATATGTGAAATTGCAGAGCAGCTGGTCAAGAGTCTAACCTGTCATCACAAGCAGCGACTGTTCACAGTATTGGTGAGCTGCCAGTGTAACTCCCAACCACAGAAAGTACTCTAGAGCAAATCATCTAGAAAAAATCTAAAGCAAAGCTTACCATATCCTGGTAAGCCTGACTTCTGCCTCTGGTTAGATGATATAGTCTATAATAAAGAATATGTTAGCTGAATGCATGGATAAACATGGTGTCTGGGAAAGAGGCAGCATGGCAAAGTTAACAGATAGAAGGAAATCCTGCCTTACCGATTTGCTGAAGTTCTTCAAAAGTGTCACAGAATGTGGACAAAGAAGAACCAGGTTCACACTATATTTGGATTTTCAAAGAATCTTTGACAATGTTATATGCCAAAGGTTATTACAGACACTGAGATGTCAAAAGGTTGGAGCATTTGTAAAGTTAATGAAACAAGGGACATGAAGTTTGGGATGATCAGCACAGAGCTAAACTTAGGCATTTGACTAAGTGCATTGCAAGGTTGAATTAAGCACCTGTGGTACCTCTGCAGTAATTGTGTAGCATGAGGCACCAAATAATTTAATTCTGCCAGCACAAAGAAAACATAAGAAAACTGACTATTTTAGAGTGGGAGATGGAGTCTTTATGTGAAAGAGGAGAGACAAGGAATTTGTCCCTTCTCTTTCAAGTATTCACGCATTTAGAAGAACACATTCAGATTACAATATTGGGGAAACATTGCTGGAGGGGGGAAATATCCTCTAATTCCAGATATTTCTCATGATATATTGAGAGTTCACAGAAGCTGACTTCCAACAAGCATTCTACAATAACATTTTAGTGAAAATAAAAACAAAGTTTTTTGCAGGTTTATTTGTATACAAAAAAATCATTCAGCAACTGAAAGACTGAAATAGAAGCCTAAAGGACAGAAAGAAGAGGATCTATCCAAACTATTTTTCTACTTTGAGCATTGGTAACAGTACTACATGCTGTATAAAGGACAAGAATGAGTTTTTATTGAGACTACAGGATTTTTTGAAACGATATGATTCTTAGTGTACAAAATCATAAGGAAAAAAGCCTAACAAAGCTAAAAAGTCAAACTGTTATGAGTTGCAACTGATCTAGATACTTATGCTAAAGTACCTGATGCCTACTTTTCAGAACACTTAGTGCCTGGTGTACTTTATGCCAGCTGGATTTAAGTGTCCTCAATATATTCGTAAATCAGAGCCTGAGCACCTTAGCTACAGGGGTCAGAAAAAGAAGAATGTGCAGAAATTTGGAGCTGTGTCCAGTGACATGCATAAACTCTGTGTCAGAGTCAGAGTAGAACACATCTCTTCCTGGCAGCCATCAACTTCAAAATCCTTTTATTCTTCCCACACTAATATTCCCTGTTTCATCAACTATCTACTATACAGTATTTTGTAATAATTGACAAGGAAATCCTGCAGAAAAAAAACTTCCTTCAGTTTTATTAAATGTTTCATTCAGTCTAAAATTCACATTTGAAATGATCCCCTGTCACAGTATGTCAGCTAAACACATTAAGAAAGAAAAAAGCCTATGTGCAGCAGTTACAGAAGGAAGACCCCACTCATGGTTTTCAAGGTAGCATTGGAGACAACCAAATCAAAATTCTTACTGGAGACTGAGCTACTGACTTGTCAAACTTATTCAAGTGAGAAATACCTTTGGCTGCTTGGATGAATAAAGCTCAGAAACAGCCTCCACAGGTATGTCTGTGAAACTAAGCCAGGGAGACAGGTCAGAAATGGAATTCCAGAACTTGCAGCCAGTGGTTCACAAAGCTTACACATTAATCCATTCCTTGGTATTCTCCACACTCCAACTAGCTCTCTCCAAGACACATTTGCTGTAGTAGGTGCTAGATTTAAGCAACTTAAGCCACGCAGTGCTGCTTGGTTTCAGGATCCAGTTTGGTCCCCCTTCTCTACTATTCCATGCTTGTATAAGATTTGAAAATCTTTTCAAAAAGCAATATGTTGGAAATGGGATAGTAGTTTTACAAGGCACCCAAAGATAAAGCTCGACCAAGTGGAATGACAGGTACTTTACCTTGAGGCAGTGTGAAGCACATCTAGGAGTTACTCACAGGCAATAAGTACCAAGAACTATGCTTTTTGAGTGTGCTTGAAAGTGCATTTAAGGCCTGGCTCTTAATGAGTTGTATAGTGCATACGTTGAAGACAGATATTCAAAACTAGTCTGAGAAGAGACGACACCTTGCTTAAATCATGAAGGTCCCAAATTCCATGCTAAAATCAGGAAATATGACATCTACCACATTTCTGTTGCAAGTGGGGTGATGTTACCAGGGTTTTTTAAGCAATGTGTGACTGATGGTTCAGGAGTCAGACACTGAGGTACAGTCCTAAAACTTTAATGATTCACAGCAAAACTGTCTTTAGAGGAATGATCTTGTACCTGCCTTTAAACATCCTCCTCATCCTGTGTGATATTAAGTAGCACTGCGACCACTGTGTGATATCCTCCTCATCCTTATCCTGTGTGATATTTTAAAGTATCGCTGTGACCTTAGTGTCTATGTGCATTCATTGCTGCCTAGAAGACTGCCACATGCAAGTTTAGTAAATTAGGCAGTTTTTTCCTCAAACATTGGCTGAGGTGGCTAGCAAGTTTGTACAAATCCTGACAGTATAGTCTAGGTTCATTAGCTTCTCAAACTCCTCACAGCTTCTGCTTGAGTAACTATTTAACACAAGTAGAAAAATGTCAATAAATTACTGTTAGGACACAGATATAATCACCACTGTCAGTCATAGAAAAAATTATATAAAACAGTTAAAACCCCCAAGAAATAATTGCTTGATAGTGGATTGGCTGAATCTGTTATGACTAAAAACTAATCTGACCTTTCTCATGTTACCTGTGAGTAGTCAAACAACAGAGAGAGATGATGCTGTCATTAGGGCACTGTGACCATGTGAGAGATAAATGTTCCATGCAGCACAGACATGCAGGATCTGACATTTTCCCAGCACCAATAATTATCTATCATTTTTCTTTTATGCTTTAACAGCTCCTTAAATGTGTCAGGACTAGACATGCTTACCCTGAGTGAACATTTCTCTGAATTGATGGATGTAAAACATATACAACACACTGACACTTGAAACTTTGCAGATTTCCTAAAGCAACAAAGCTGTTAAAGGTAGGGCAAGGTTGATTAAGTGCGGAAGCATTAAACTTTTAATGATGTCTCATTGATACCCTGCATAATTGTTGCTATATTCAGTGGCTGTCTCTGTAAGTGCTCCTTCATTATTCAACAGGCCAAGGCACTTTGTGAATGCCATCAAAATCAATTACAGTTTGGCTACTTTGGGGGGCCAATGAGGCAAAGAATTAACCTCCAACTAATTTCCAAAGTCATTTACTCACTGATAGCTTAGCACATTTACTTCTACAGGCACTGTATGTTATGGAGCATTTACAAAAACAGAGTATACAATAAGGTACGGGAAGCAAATAATCTGAAAAATAATAGGTAGACTGTTGGGGCAATTGTTAATACATGAGCAGTCCAAATAAATGCTACAGATCGAAGATTTTAGAGCAGGAGGTTATACATGAAAATTACTCTGCCAGATGCATTTTCATTTACACTTTAAAAATTGGCACACTGGTTGGCTTAGTTGAAAACATTCATAATTACTTACAAGACATGGTCATCCAGCTATCTAATTGAATCCATTACTGTTGAATATCATAACTGGACTCACTGAAGTCATAGTATGGAAGGAGGGAGACTGTGAATTAAAGAAGTGCTTAGAAGACGGTTTGTTTCTACTAGGCTTCCAAGGACTTTCTTAGGCAATCACTTAATTCATCTTAATGTGAGCATCTTAGGGAAAGGGCAAGATGATAATCCAAAAAGGCAGTCTTCTTTTTTCTCTCTGAAGAAGCTGACTATGCAGTCTGTGGAACATCTATGACATTTAGACAAATGACTCTGTAATACTCTTAGGAAACCTCTTTCCATTAAATTCTTCTATTAAAAACACACCTGAACTCAGGGGTCTACTGCTTTTGTGAGAGAAGCAAAGAATGGAACAAGTGCCTAGGTCTAGACTTGGTAGTTGACTTTATGCACTAGATAAATGCAGTGTAAGGATACTGCATGTGTAGCCTAGACTTCCAAGGAAATACCAGTTATTTCTTCTCGTACACAAGCACACTTTGTATATTGACTCTGGCAATAATTTTTGTGAAGATTGTATGTTATCACTAGTATCTAAGCTATGAAACCAGGCATTAAGTTTCTCCACAGGAAGTGAAAAAGGAACATAGAAGGAACAGTCTCGACAAGTGTCTATGCCATAAAAAACACCCACTATCATGTGGCCAGTGTTGACTACAGGAAAATGTGGCATTGTGGACAATGTTGTCACCACAGGCATTAGCCTGAGACCCCTTCTTAGTAACCACTGTCTACTTCATGAAAAACTTGTAAAGTTCCTATAGTCTGTTGCATTCTCAGAATCACGATATTGAGTCTCTCTGGTGCTCCCAGAGTCATCTTGCTGGTGGAGCCATCATGACTACCAGACATAACAGAGGTCATATTTGTGTTTCAATGCAATTTTTTGGTGAAAGACAAAGAGATGGCATCTCAAGCATTTCTCAGTGTAGAAGAAGATGGAAGTTGGATGTTTCAGACTGAACACAACTATGCCATATTTCAGTATGTGCAAATCCTTTATAATGTGCCATGTATGAAATACTATGCAATCAGGTCCCTACAAACTGGCAGCATTTTGCAACACCTGCAAAGCACAGTGGCCTTTGGAAAGAATGCCATGCCCAAATGTTCCAGTGTTTCTAACACACAGATCAATCTTCAGTCCATTGGATAGGGTTTATGAATATTACAGTCAGAGAAACCGTTATTCCATAATACGTTCATCACCATGGGATCTTCATGCACACTAAGTCAGCCTGACTATGTGTGATGCCTGCATGTTTCAAGACTTCCCCTTGGAACAGTTTGTTACCTGTGTTCAACTGCATGATACAGGCATCAGCAAGAAGCTCTACTATCCTCTCCCTGCTGTGGTGACTTAGGCAGTCAGCACTTAGGCAGTACAGAGCCTCTGAATGCATTCTCAGCTGCTGCTAGGTGTCTACTGACTCTTCTTTCTACCCCTTGTCTCTGTTTCCTTAGCACTGGAGCAGCTCAACCTTGGTGTCCTAGTTGTGCCAGTTTTATGTCTGTTTTGCTAGTCGATAACGTCTCCTTTGAAAGAAGGTGTCTGATTTCTCCTACTCTTTTTTTGCTGTATGTTTCAAACATGGAGAGAAATGTTTTTCCAAGAATTTGAAACAGACTTAGCTCTTCATATGGGCCAATTTGTAAAGTATCTAAAACCTGTACATGTGAGTTTTCCAGGTCACTATTGCCTCCTTAAGGACTTGTTAGTGATGGTTTGTGGTACCCAAAAGTCAAAGAGGGCAACTGCCCTTCAGGCCTTCCAGTGCTTGCCCTGCAGGTTAGTTCTATGTACTCCCTTTCTTAGCTCTGCAAATTCTAGGACTAGATCTAGAGCCCAGCTCCATATTCCTCTTTCACCATCAACCATATGAAGAATTGTGACTTTCTCATCTCTCTTCATCTGAGGCTACATACTTGTATCAGAATGAGAAAAAATCCCCTCATTCAAATAAAGTTCGCTTTTATCCACTGTCTCGGGGGCTAAAAACACAAATGCAGAAGAAGGAAATTCTGACCTAAAGACCTTTCCAAAGAAAAGAAGGTTTAGACACAAATTTAAGAGCAAAAATAATCTACAGTTTGCAAATGAAAACAATTTTGTTGTCAACTGTGGAAAACCTACCATCTTCTACCAAAAGGGCAATTGGTAAAGAAGTCCTCAAAGGAAACCTACAACCAGCTGTCAGGGAATTGCCTTTTCAAGGGGAAAGAGTCCAAAGTAATAGACTCAAATCTGTTAGAAATCATTGTACCTCAGTTCAGAGCCTCAAAATCAGGCTGTGAACTCCGTTGTATTCAACAAGGCCTGATAATACTTTCTTTTATAAGCATAAGGCTTTCACAAGCCCTTTAATTAAAAAAGAAACACAAAAACTAACAGAAAACCTAAGAATATCAAAGCATAGACTTATGCCCATAATTAGGGACAGATTGTAGGAGACAATGTGCAAATTTACTTAGTTGAATATCTAGGTGCATCACCATTTCTTCCTCCACTACTACTATATAACCTTGTCCTTGATTAGGTGGTTGTAGACATAGCTGGCCCTACAGAGTGCCTCTTACCATGGTTTTTGCTGCCATGTTTGCTTGGCTAGGTTTACAGCCCTACAGATCAAAGAATTTAGGGGGTCAGTCAGTGGTCTCAATGCTAAAAACTATGCCGTATGGCCATTTGGAATAATTACTTCTGGACATGGGAACTCCAAGTTGAGGCGTTCCCAATGCAGCTCACTCAAAGCTTCAGTTCTGTTACAGCAATGCACTGTAAAGCTTCACAAACTTATAGTTATGTCTACTATTGATGTCCCAAGACCACACCTGTCATTTATCAGTGTGGGCAATCAGGAAATTTGGCACTTCAGTGGAACACATATCTTGGAAACAGTCTCTAGATTGAAATTAGTAAGTAGACAGAAAGAAGCTTAAATATATAGTTTAGGTTAGCTACTGCACAGATTACATTCATAACAAAGTTTCTTAACCACAGCTATAATCTTAACGGAAGAGTGGTGTGAAGTACGTATTTGGCAATGTGTCACTTTTACAAAATGCAAAAATGGCAAAACAAATAAAAATGTTTGTTACAAGTAGTAAATACAAAATTAATTAAGTTGTGGAAAATCAAAACCTTTTTTTTTAAATAAAGAAATCTTTCATATTTCTTTTCCTTGAAAAGAAGTTAGATATGTCCATGTTTGTATGGTCTGCAGCCACATTATGTGAATAACAAGTGTATACCTAAATAAATAATCAGAGACAGATTTGGTCTGATAGGCTATGCTATCTCAACAAGCAGGATCAAGGACAGAAGAATGATTATGGTCTGCCTGACCTTACTTGAATGTCCCTGCTTTTGACTATGTGAAGAATTTGATCCAGAAGACAGGAAGAAAATACTGTCTAACCATAGTAAAAAGCTTTGATTTCAGTTTCAGCAGGACACTTATGGAACTGGAACCTTTTAAAGAAAAAGCCACAAAAAACTTTCATTGTTGATAGAAAATTTTTGCACAGTTTAGAATTGGATTATTTGTGCTTTGCTTTTTACAGTTGTGACATAAGTTTTGATAGTGCTTCTGTGAGGAATTGAGTATCCCTATGGTCTCCAGAAGCATTTGAAGGCCATGGCATGTGCACCATACGTGGTTTGTAAAGTTTGTGTGGCTTTCTTGGGCAAAGATATGCCTCAAAAGAATGAAATAAAATTTTTAACAACAGTTTCAACTAGCAGATGAGCAGCATTCATTTTCATTGCACTCACTTAAAGGTGAAAGCACTCACTTCTTACATCAATGAATATAAATTCAATACTGCAAAAAAATAAACTAGAGATGCTGGAAATATGTCTTTGGTTTTAAACCACATGGTTCAGATTCACAGAAGCATTTGATGTGCATGGCAGCATTTACATTGATACATATAAAATATATATTATTTTATGTTTTATATTTATAGTTAATAACCTATTATATAAATTATACAATTCCATTTTATAATATTACATATATAAGCTTTATCATCAATAGGAGAACATGGGATCAGAGAAAGAGAAAGACTGTATAATTCCTTAATAAGGACAGTCAGCTCTGAAAAGAGGCCCTGCTTTTAGGTCTGCTAAGGCATTTTGTATTAAACCTTTATTGAAAAGCATTCATAAACAAGGCAATGACTGTTCTCTCCCAGATGAGTGCCCTCATCACTCATGTACAGACTCAATTTCGTTTTCTTTGTCTCTGTGAAGCCTGAATGTTTAACTTCATCCTTCTTAGAGGAGGATGGATGTTACCTTTGTCTCTAGCATAGTAGATTAGATCTGCTTTTTTTTTTATTTTCTTTTCTTATTTCCCCCCCCCCCCCCCCCCTTTGGAAGACAGAATTGGGTTTTATATACTTCAAAGTCTTTCCCTAAGTGGATGACTTATATGTCTAAACCCAAGAGAGGCTTTAGGCTAAGAATCCCAATCTCAGAGACATTTGTAAACCTAGGAGGAACAGACCTGTAGAAACAGGTACCTCTTTATTGGCTGCCTTTCCACTCAGCTTGCTTGTGACTGTGAATCCCAGTTCTACATGTCCAGCTCTCCTTTTGAATATTATCAGGATCTCAGTAGCTCACCTTGCAAAGACAAGCAAATTCTACTCCTGAAGATGACAGATTAAAAGTTATCTTTGGGAAAAACTAGCATTACCACCCTTAAGTGCTTTTGTGGACCTGAGCCTCTGTCACTATATGGTAAAAAATGAGACATTTCTTTGGTATTTCTGCTGGGAGTTAATAAGTGAAATAAAATCACATGCAGCTGTATAGAATATTTTTGGAAAAAAAGGAATCTGCTGAATTAATGTATCATATGTCCTGAAAGCCTTCTGAAGAGTATCAATGCTCTTTTTCATGAAGGCAGGATGGAGGCTTGTTAATTGAACCCAATCTATTTAGTTTATCCAAGAGAAGGTTAAAAGGTGACTTCATTATGCTATTTAAGTAACTGTATAGGAAAGACATTTCTGATGGTAGATGCCTTTTTAATGTAATAGAGAAAGGTGCAATGAGATCCGGTGGTTAGTAGATGAGGCTAGACAAACTTGAATTAAGGATAAAGCAGAAATTTTAATAGTGAGAGTAATTAATCACGGCAAAAACTCAGCAAAGGATGAGGTGGGTTCTTCATCGTCTGAAGAACTAAGACTGGATAACTTTCTTAAAAATATGGTGTAAGTCAAACAGAGATTATTAATACAGAAATTGCCTGGTGCAGATCACTGTCCTGTGTCATTTAAGAGGTCAGACTAGATC
This sequence comes from Chionis minor, assembly GCA_013398295.1. Taxonomy (NCBI): domain Eukaryota; kingdom Metazoa; phylum Chordata; class Aves; order Charadriiformes; family Chionidae; genus Chionis; species Chionis minor. The sequence continues at coordinate 147,121 of VZSF01005933.1, read as the reverse complement.
ATCACTGTGATACCTTTTATCCTGAAAATATGAATCGATAGATCAGGAGAGTAAGAAGCAAAATTCAAGGCTCCTTACTTATCTGGAGTTGCCCCAACTGCCTCTTCCAAGTAACCTGATTTGTTGACTGAGCCTGATTTTCCTCAGTAGTCTTTCAACAGCTGTTGCCTGACTACCAGGCAGACTAAAAGCCCAGGCTCCTTTCTGCGTATCTGTTACTTCAGACCTCTTACTTCATACACTCTCAATTTACATGATCTGAAGACAGCAGTCAGGACAGAAGCTATTACCCAAACTGAAAAGATGGATATCTGACAGAGCAGGAGGCTTTTTGGAAGTGCAGATGTAAAGGTACTGAACCTTGTCCATCCACAGGCTTTGGGAAGTATTTTGACAGGTACTTACAACCTCAGAATATTTGAATTCAGGTAAAAATATTCCAGCTTACATTGTTTTTAAATATAAGCTAGAGTATCTGCCAGCTCCAATTTTTTTCCCGCACTTCTAATGAAGACAAAATACACAGGGAATGATGACAATCCATGTGTGGGCTAGAACAAAAGCACAGACTACCTTATCAGTACATCTCCAAAAATGCAGAGAATATTCTATCAGCACATCTTCTTCATTCAGACAATCTACAGGGAGGCTGAAAATATCCTGAGCTCTGCAGAAGACGTAGCCGTCACTGTATTAACCAGAAAGGGATATTACTGACAAGATACATTAATATTAGGTGGTGTGATATGGCTTCTGGAAATAACCATTTCTTATTTCATTAGTCCAGAAAAAGCCAGATGAATTCTTCCAGCCACTCTTCAAACCTGATAAAAAAGGGCATATTTAAAATATGTTAATCCTTTTCCACTTGCAAATACTGTGTCCAAAGATTTATGTGAAGAGAAATCTAAGGGGATAGGGGGACAGATGAATAAAGAGAAACAATAAAGTCGGAAAAAAGACAACGATTTCTACATTAGCAGTGTATATAACATAAGATCCCGCTAGGTGTCTTTGTGAGGGTCTAACCTTAATTCTCCTTGTAGTTGTCAGTAGCTGTTAAAGCTGTTCATTCTGAGGTAGCCGTTTCCTTTTCTGTTTAGCTCCAATTTTTTTTCTGACCTGAACCATGCTACCACCCCTTAGAGCTGTGCTGTTTCAGGAGCAAGAAGAGGTGAGAATTGCACATATGTAGCTCTAGCGTTTCAGACCTGCACTGCACTTTCTCGTTCATGTAGCCCATCACCTGCCTCCACACCGTTCATCCCTGCTCGTTGCCTTCTTGCTGCTGGCACTTTCAGAAAGAGATCAGCACTACCTGAAAGGTACAATTGGGAATGAATGTGCTGCTCAGAACAACAGACAAAATATTTTATCTCCCACAAGGTCATAACTAAACCACTATTTAACACAAAGCTGCAGGCTACAGTGCTACTGAAACACCTGCGAGGTCCTGATCTCTCTCTGCTTCTCACCAGCATGTGACAGCCAGGTTGGTCCCTTACAGCATCAGGCCATTCGGGGTTCTCATGCTGCTCGGAGCTGGTCCCATTCTTCTTCATGAGCATGGGTTGCTTGGGAGGCTAGAGGGCTTACACTCAGATATGTTATTTCACTGAAAGGATCAAAGAACTGTAGAACTGTACATTGCAGCGTACCACTGAACAGCTTTACACTGTCATATGGGCAGGGGGGACTGCTTTTAAGTAAGGTGCTGTACTGCTACAAGAAAAATCATGACTTTCTTAATGTCTGCACACGAACAATGCAATTTAGTCCTAAGTTGTAATTTCCCTTGCTCTGTAGAAGTGTCATGTCCACATGATTATATTTCCCTGTGTTTACAGTTGAGCTTTTTACTCTGCTGACAAGCAGGTAGGACTTGTGGCTCTCAATAGCGAAATGAAAAGGATGTGAAGCAGATTCCATTCCTTCTCGCAAATCATCTATACCACAACAATTTATTAAAAAACAGTTAAGGAAGAAATTGTTAATACCAGCATACATTTAGAACCCAGTTTGATTCTCAAATTTCAATGTGAGTGACATGACTGATTATTTGACAAACAAATACATATCTTCTTGTTTTCATTTTTACAAAGTTTATTTGATTCTGAGTGTATATGCATCAGTGAAACACAAAAGCCCACAGGACCCCACAAGGCTACTTCAACAGAGGAAGTCTCTAATATAACAAACTGCAGAGACATCAATTTGATTATGTGAAAACTCACTGCTGCATTTTGAAGCTCTGATTTGAGGGATACCAGGATCTGCAGCCTGGCTTTTATGTCATCAAACCATTTGCTACAGCTGGGATGCTTTTCTCAGATGGTAGATGTGCATCAAACAATGAGTAGACAGCCCTGTGTGCCTTGAATATGGTCACTGATGATGATGAATTTCCTCTGTAACAGAGCTTTTTAGGCAACTGATTGGACCATTTTGCTGAAATAATCCTTTATACTGGCTAATCTGAGAAATTACTTTTTTTTTGCTTTAGGAACTAAAGATAGCTATTTTGCACCTAAAATGTGAAGAGCTTTTTTCCAACATCCTTGAGTACTGTTACTGATGAATAAAATTGTTTGCTGCCAGATGATATTGAATGGTTCTATTCATTATTCCCACCATTTTGTCAGATTTATAATGGCAGGAGTCAAGAACAAGATATAATATTTATTATCCTTTCAATTTTTTCTAGTTTCTTATTTTCTAATTTAAAAAAATCACAACTGAAAAAGTTTAATTCATGATTGAACCAAAGCACCACATAATGATATTTTCAGCACAGAAGCACCTGGTTTTGAAACATTTTTAGACGTGAAAATAACTTTAACTGGATAAAGAGAAATAAGGGGACATTAAAATATTAATACAGATAACAGAAAACCATGTTATGGAAGGTAAGTCAAAGCTCAGAATATTTGTATTATAACAAAGCAGTAACTCCTAGATAAGTATGTTTGCTTAAATAAATGTATGAAGATAAACTTAAAATGTTCAGATTCTCACCTTATAAGTTTCTTTTTCACTTTCAAGACAATCTACAAAGTGTTGGTGTAATTTTGTTATTAGCAGAGTATGGCAGACAGCCAGAGAAGCACTCAATAGTATTTCCTGTTCACCTGTCCACTTGCAAAGTGAAGAGCTGATATACGTAAAACAAGAAAATTAATCATCCACAGAGTCTGCTTGCTTTGAATTAGCATATCATTCTACAGCTCCAAATAGTAAACAAAAATATCTTTGGGACTGCTGTATTTTGGATGCTGTCCATCTGCAGCTTTGAAATTAACAATCTCTCTCTTCTTCTGCCTTTGCATTCACTGAACCTTAAGGCATTAACTTTCCTCCTTAAGGATACTTTAGTTCACAACAATCTTTTATTCTGAGCAACACAACATTCTTACCTTAATTAGTAGTATTTCTAAAGTACTATCCTTTCAAAAACATTATTTATGATGCCTGGGGTTATATGAAAATTGTAGTAATAACACTGCAAGTACGGATACAGAGTGTCTGCTAGATCATTAAAACTACAGAATGATAAATAATCATTGTTGTGGATATTTATTGTAGCAACACGTATGGTACTGACTTGAAACAAAGCTTGATAGCCGGTAAACAGGAGAAATTTTGTGGAAAAAGATTTATGTAGGTGTCTTTTTGGATTAAACTATTTATTGTTTGAAGTAATTACTTAATTTTGCTTCTAGTTTTTCTGTTTATACTTACGTTTCATATACAGCTGATAAAAAATTCCTTTTTTATGTGATCACCATTCAGCTAGGAAAAGGTGTTATTCTAACAACAAATTCATGCAACATCTAGAAGTGTGTAGTCAGCTGCCTGTTTCATTACTGTAGTGATTTCATACTGAATGTGCTCTTCAGGGAGAAAAGGTCTTCTGCAGGATTCCTGCTGGCTTTGACCAAAGCACTTCATTTCTCCATTTCTCAGTTTTTTTTCTGTGAAGCACTTATGGTAGTGGTTCTTTTCCTTGATCTGCTGGAGCTCTTTGCGACAGCATTTGCATTCACAGTATTTAGTGTTATCATGCCCAGCATGAGCAGGGCATAGTTTTGGCTGAGGCCTCAAAAGGTTGCCTACAAATAGATAAATATAGACAGGTAGCATAAAAATACATAGCTGTTCAATTGTAAAATGCAACCTGGGATGAATCCAGGACATCATTAAGGAAAATTACTTCTTCTACTCATGGGTTCCTACCAACTTTGTATTTGCCCCACCTTTTGAACTTCTCCATTAGTCATGGTCAGCAGGTAGAAACACCTCCATGGGGTGCCGTATCTACTCCACCGATCCTGCCAGCTGTCCTCAGCAGACTCTGTGCCAAAACCACCACCTCACATATGAAAGGAAGCCTAGTGCATGCATTAGAAGAAAGGGATAGTGTTTAGAAGAGAAAAAGACTGTTCATGTAGCTGAAAAGTGCTGTTGGATGGGGAAGGTTATTCAGGGGCAAGGCGGGAGAGAGGTTTACATGAGTTTCTTTCACTGGGGAGATTCTGAGACTGGTTCTTCATTTTTGTCATTCATCCACTAGAGGCTTATGTCTTGGAGACAGGTACGTGCATACTGCTCTGAATAGTGGAGGATGAACAGGCATTGGTTTGAGTCTAGGGGTAAACCTTTCACTTGGTTACCAATTTAAATTTTCCAATTTAAGCTGTTTTAGAGGCAGGCTATCATACCAGTGAACACTGAATTAAAGATATGATTCCTATTTGCAGTATGCTCCCTCTGGACACTGGCTTGATAATTTACCTCACTGTCAAATTTTGTGCATGCACTCCAATTCCCAGAATATAAATTTTTTTCCCCTTGAATAATGATAACATTGCCTGAATATAAACTGGCTACTTTAGCTAGAAGTTATCACTGCCTTAAATGGACCCAAGAGCATTTTTCACAAAAGATTACAGGGAGAGATGTCCATTTACATTTTTTGCACCACATGTTATTAACTTGCTTTAGTTTCACTTCATTCATTTACGTGGCAAAACACAATGTACTGTAACTCTGTCACTTAAGTGGACATAAAATTTTTCGTGATTAGAAAAATTCTAGATATTTATTGAGCATAATTTTGTATTTGTGTACGCATGTGTTTTAACAGCTGGTGCAATTGTTGATGGAAAGAAATAGAATATAAAGGTTCAAGGTCTGCTCCCAACACTCTTCGCCTATCAGGTAAATATGTTCTTGTCTTTTCTGAAAAAATGTCTCTGATTGTGACAAGTGGTTGTTTTTTTTTTTGCGAGCCTTAAAAGCCAATACAAAATCAGTTAAAAAGAAATCTTTTTCTCTTCCTATAGAAGCGTAAGTATCTTTGACATTTTGAATAGCTTCCATAAAGTGTCACTATAAGTCATAAAGAAAATTAAATAAAACATGTTGTTTTATTTAACCATCCAGACACTACAATTCTCGAATTATTATCAAGAGTTCAAGTTGGTATTTGATGCATACTTGACAAGTATTGTATGCTATGAAACTGTACATGTTTATACAAAGTTCTTCTTTAAAAATAAAAGGAAAGCCCTTTGGCATTATGGTATTCTGAGGGACAAGAAATATTTTGGACCAAGGGAATGACCTCACACTGTATATTTAAGACACTGACAGATTATAAGAGTTTAGTGCTTCTGGCAGATATTGTATCTGGTGTTCCAGTTCAATCAAAACATTATTCAGAATGGCAGAGATAAGAAAAAGTCCAATAACCAGACGTTTTTGGTGTTTTCCAGAACAGTAAAGAGGGAAGAAAAAAGATAAGTAAACATTAATCCAAGCAAAAAAGCCAAAATCACTTGGGTGAAAATTACTTGGGGTGACCTTCAGTTCAGCACATAACTAATGTATCATCAAACTTTGAGGCTTTTTCTCGACTGTCTTATGTAAAAGTAGAAAAATGCCTTCAGCTGCATGCATCATGTTGCCATAGTAGGGCCTACAAAGGCAGTGGATACATTAACAAATTAATTTAATACTTTCCTTTTTTTCTCAGTCTATTTTAGTGTACCACAGTAGCATACGTGTAGTTCTGAAGGCATAGATATATCAATTATGTCCTTATGGCATGTGCCAACTTCCCCAGTTTACCACGTAGACAGTGAATATGGCTGAGTTGTGTGCAGGAAGTTGAGCTATGGTGGATTCTTTTCCAGTCTGGAAAACCCTCTACTTCTGGAAAATAAGGAAGCCATCCAAACAGCTGAATAGATTGAGTGCTGAGGTGGAACATCAAGGAGAGAAGAAGAGAGAAGAGGAGAGAATATGCGTATGCATTTCCAACACTTTGCAGACAATGATACTTTTCCATCTTCCTCTTGTTACAGATCAGATCTGTTGACCTTTCTGAATGCCTTCATTGATACAATGTCCTGGGTGGAAATCAATTCATCTAAATTCTTCTGTCTAAAATCAAGCATCTAGTCTAAGGTGGTCCTGCAGGTGATAGAGAATGTGCTTGATCTCATATAACGTACATTTATCCCAAGTCCCATCTCATTTTAAGCATGCGATTAACTGACATTCAAGAGATTGATTCCCATGTGTATGAAATGGTTGCATATCCCCTTTTCAGCTTGCTCCTGCCAAATGTCAGTGCTGCTGCTGCCTAATATTCAGGTCCATTGGGACATGATTTTTTTCTTCTCTGAAGTAGTTTGCCTTATGCAGCTGAAAAGTTCCCCAGAAGCTGGTTTTGGTGCAAACAAGGAACTTTTAGTGAAAATGTCTCTAACAGATGTAGTAGCATGCAACCAAAAACTACAAGAAGAATCTTTTTCAGTTTTTTAGAGGTAGTCTGAGCTTATTCCTAGCCTCCTCCAGTAACCGCCTTATTTATTTACTGTCAGTCCTTTAAATTGTGTTTGCTGCCCTTTCAAAAGGTTCTCATGCAATTCCAATTTAAATGTAGGACAAGGTATAATAAATACGAGTGCCAAATAATAAATCGTGAAGATCAGGAAGAAGGAAGGAGGGTGTTATTACTGGAGGTGGCTGTGCATTCATCTAATTTGTTAAAACACGTTGTTACAGCTGAAATCACTAGATGGCAATGTTACATATGTTCTTAAAGGCTCTTCCATTAGAATGCAAGCAAGCGTTCAGTCTCCGAAGAAATGCTACGTGGTTGCTACTGTTGTTGTGCAGTTGTATTTGAAAAGTACCCCAACTTGCTTTTTTCCACTTTAATCTCTGTATTTGGTAATGAGAAACAAACCAGATTTGTCAGCTCAGATTTCTGGAGAAGGACAGGTTTGAATGCTTTTTAGAGCTGGCTTCATTTCATACGGGTGGAGGGCATGAGGGAAGCAAGCACGCTTTGAATGTACCCAGGCAAAGTTCTGCTCAGCTGGATAAACCCATCTATAACAATTCTGCTGTCATATTGCAGGGGACCGGTGAGGGTATCAGAGGCAAGATATGGTTTTGAAAAAAACAGCGTTATGTAGATCTTGATTTCTCAATCTGTCATTTACCTATAAATGAGACCAGGCTCCTCCCAGCAGGCTAAGGCATTGCCAGAAGGACTCTCAATTGCACCATTCTCCCTATGTTAGACAGAAAGTGAGGTAGCTCCAAAGAGTAAAGCAAATCATAGATGGGCTCTTCAATTGCCTTGCTCTGCTCTTTGGCTATTCAGAGATTTTCTGAAGAGGCAGCTCCTAACTGAAAGATGTTATATAGGTGCACAAGGGCAGTCCTGGCCTACAATGCCTATATTTGTGCAGAAGTGTATACACTTGAAAATTATTTTATTTTCAATTCAATTTTGATTACCAAACCACCCTTTTAGGGATAAATAGAACAAAGATTAGGAGATTAGGGGGAGAAAAAGGAATGCAATGCTCTTTGCAGAAAAGAAAAGCCGAGACAGAAGATTATCAAGAAAGCAAAAAACTGAAGTTGACTGAAGCCTATGAAGAAGGTAAACGACTGGAGTGAGCCTGCCAGTGTTCTGTGTTTGAGCCCTTCCTTTACTCAAAGCAGTAATGATTACCTCTTTAGTTTGTGAGTTTTTCAAAGGCCACCAGGGAACAGGCAGGAAAAAAAGAAGTTAAAAATTAGAAGCCGATGCATGTGAGAGATCATGAGGAAGGGTAGATCACTGAAGCACTAGTACAAGAAGAATTATAATATCCTGAATATGAAGAAGCAATAAATAGAAGCAAATAAGTTCCAGAATACAATAACCCAATTCTCAGCTTCCTCCTAGAGGGAAGATGGATGACTGTATCTCTTGGCTGCTCTAAATACAAGTCTTCTGCAGCCAATACACTTTCAGGGCCATGCTGACCAGGTGTTGGCACCTTGGAGAACATCTTTTACATGTATTAGACAGCTGTAGCTCGCCAGCAGATTTTCTGCTGCCAAGGGATTGGATCTGGGTCCTGTGACAGCAGAAACAAGACTAGTGTAAAGCCCGAGTGAATTTGAGCTCTTTAGAGATGAAAGGGCAGTGGATAGTGTTATCTAGATGTAATAACACAGGTAAGACAACAAGGACATCAGAATCTAGTTTCTTCTTCTGTGACTATGCTGATGAATAACCCCGTGTGTGTCATTTACCTGCTCCTTTTGTTACGTAATTAGCCTTCACTTACGTCACAAAATTAGTCTATTGCTTAATCCTCCCTGATGTTAAGGCCATGTGACCTGATGGGCAATATTCAGATACCACCAGCTTGGGAATTTAGGATGCCATTGGCCTTACAAGATCAAGCTGTAAAATATTGTTCATCTATTGACCTAGTGTCTACTTAGTAATATATGAAAGAAGTAAGTTAGGTCTTTCTGCAATGGACTAAAGTACGTATTGCCTCCAAATGAAACATAAGAAACTTCGCTTGTTTGGAACAACTCAATGTTATGTTTACTTTATGTAGACCAATGTAGTCACTGCAGTAGCACATTACTTAAACAATATATTTCTGTAATTGTAACGAAGTAGAAATAGGAAATGAATGGAGATGTTTAAAGGACTGATGTAAGGTTGTAGCCTAGAGGTAATCCACTGGGTGATAGTATTCACATCATGTCTTAAAGCCTATGTATTTCTGCACAATGTCTGAATTTATTTATTTATATTTAAAGCAGCCATGTTTCTGAGTGGTGGAACAAATGTTATTCTTGCTAGTGGAATATGAAAAAAGTAAGATAAGTCAGCCTGTTTAATTTTGGTCGGATGATGCCTAAGAAAAAACAGAGGTAGGGGCATTACAAACACTGGAGACTATGACAGCATTGCCAATATTTCTAAAGTGTTAATCAAATGACTATTACAAGCGTTTTGCTTTCATTTAGAAATAGATTAATTTAAGGTACATCATGGTTTGTATTTGATATTAGTAGTCCTGTGAAAAAAGCTGCATCTATACTTGAAATTAATGAGAAAATTTTGTAGCATTTCTAATTAGGTCTATAAATTAGTAAGTGTTTGAAATATTTCAACTTGTCAGAAAAAGTCCAATTTGCTTTCTGGGTTGTGAAATCGTGGTTTCATATCTGGAACATTTTAATGGCCACATGATACAAATTAGCTCAGGAGGATTCCAAAAGAATTGATTTTTTTTCTTGCTGTTATTTTGCATTTTAGATCTCTTAATGATTGAAAGAATTCTGAATGAGCTTGCCATGGTGTTAAACAATAAGCACCAAAGTTCAGATTCTGTCGCAATTCCCATTTGTTCTCTTGGCTACTGTTGCTCTAGCACCCTGAAAAGCTTGCTATAACAGCTGGAGTTTTCCATGTTTGTTTTTTTTTCCTCTGTGATGCATTTGGAAATATACAGGAAAAAATTGTTTAAAAAAATAAAGACCGTAAAGCTTAAAACTTGAACGTTCTATACTTTTACTTGAAAATTTCCAGGTAGCTTGTCTCACAATGTGCTAGTTCCTTAAGCAGTATGCGCAAGAACAAAAAACCCACCAAGACTAAAAAATGGCAAAGACTCACTGCAAACATTTCAGTGATTTCAGAAAAAAACTGTGGGTGGTATTTATGTGTCTGCATGCATGGAAAAATATTATCAAATCTATCAATAAATATGTACTATATCCGTGTTGTTCTAAAAGTGTACTTCTTACAGATATCAATAATCTTTGCTATTTTGAGTGACTGCTTTAGAATGTTAAGAGCAGCTACCTAGTTGAGGATGATAATACTTCTAATTATAGGTAGCCACAGCTAATTACACTGTCATTGCAAACTGGTACAGAAATACATGATTTTAACAGCAAATCCTACTTTTCGGGCATACCACCTGTTCTCTTGGAGACTTATAGGCTCCAGCCCTGCTGTAGAGTCCCATTGCTTATGTCTGGCTTGCTGCCAAACACAAATAGTTCTTCTGACTACAAGAACAAAAGCTTAACCTAAAGGGCTAAATTCTTCTTTGGCTCACACTGTGTGCAAATGCCCTTGCCTGCATATATTAAGTCAGCATATCTTTTCTTCTGTTGAAGTGGTATTAGACATAGGTAAAATTTTTCATTTAAACTTTTAAGTTAAAACGCAGATTTAGCAGTGCTAAAATAACAATTTCACACAACTTATTGGCTAAAAAATGTTATCTGATTTTTATTTTGTAAGAAAAGAAAATTATTTTTTCACTCATGATTTTCAATTTTGACAGATATTTGGCGAACAGCTGAAAAAAGTAATAATAATAATGTTCATCAAATAAAATAAATCCATTTTATATATGGAAACTTTGCATCTATTTTGACCTTATTCAAAAAGTTTATCTTTAACAAGTTTAATTTGAAGCTTTTTTCCTTTTTTTAACAACTCTTTCTCTTGTTCTTTTCTTTACAAAAGTGAACCATTGCCATAAATTGAGAGAAATTTGGTTTTGCTTAAATTTACCTATATGTGCTACTGAGTAATCTGTAAGACTGTCTGAGGTAAACTTTTGCGTGTCAAGGAATTTGTAATTTGGGAGTGAGAGACCTGGTACTGTATGCTGAAGTGTTTTGTTTTGTGGTATTTTTTAAAAAAAAAGATGGTAAGCTCATTCAGTGCTATCAGACCACGTGAAAGATTTGCTCAGACAACGAGTCTTGCTTATGGAGGAAACAGTTGACACCAAATTGCTCTTTCTTCATGGGAGAAATTATCAGGGAAAGAAAATTTAATGTTGTTTTCCAGGTACATGTGTTTCAGGGGATGCTTAGTGAATTAGGTCAGCATTCAAACAGCTGTAACACCATTACTGTTTGCAATGGGAGATTTAGTGGAACATGATGTGCTCTGGTGATATCCAATGCAGCAAACAAAGCGGCAGTTCAGCATCTGAATGTACTCTGCTACAATTCATCTTTTTACCCCTTTCTTCTTTGTTCAGAGAATGGACAGCTTGAAGCCAAGCTACAGTAAAGTGGCATTTGGTCTTTCTCCTTGACAGTTGACAACTGCAGTGCAGTGGCGAACACAGCTTTGAGATAATATTGAAAGAAATGTATATAGCCAACAACATATGGGAATCAAAGTGTGTATAAGGGGAAGTGATTTATCTAAATAAAAAAGTAGAGTACAGGTGAGATGAGTCCTTTTTCTAGGATGAGTGAGAGATTGCATTGAAAATTCAAGCTGGCAGACTTCATGAAAGTTTTGTCTAAGTTTCTGGACAAAGACCATAAAGTCATTAACTAGCACGTTGTGCTGAGCTTCATGAAGTTCAGAGGATCAGCATAGGGAGACACATTTTATTGACGGTTTCTAAAACGCACTTTAATGCTCTTACAGTTGATAGAAGCTAATACGCTATAAAAATAACCCAAAAACTAAACCAAGCAAAACACCAACAAATTCATAAAACCTTCTATAGCTTACAAGTCAGTAAAAGTCAGTAAAAAACTCTACCACAAGAAGCTGAGGCCCATATGAGCATATAAGTAAAGGTTCAAGATCTTCACGTGAATACTTCAGAATTACAGTGCAAAGTTCCTTTTATAGAGACAATTATAACTAAATGTGTTTGTTTTCAGGTTTTCATGTCTGAAGCCAAGGTCATACCTATTACCTGTTATCGTTGTTCTTCTGGTATTTTATGTTCATATTTTTTGTTGGAACTCATTTTCAGAAATATGACCTGTTATAATCATTACCATCTCATTTGATGTTGTCTGTTACAATGTCAGTTAGTTAATGCTATTGTGAAGCTTGGAATGGATTGGAAACTACTTGGATGACTGGAAGCTACATTAAATTCAATTGGAGTTAAATAGGCTATTAATCAGCACTTGGTGATTACTAGGCCTGAAGTTCTCCGTAGTGATTAGTTTTGAAAAATGCTATGCTAGTACAAATAGAAGAGATTTCACTATTAAACTAGCCTTGATAATATTGATATGTTTTTGTTATTGCTATTATTTTTTGCAATATTATTTGAAGATTCTTATTAGGCGAGTAATATAAGGATATTTCATTCACAGTTCTGAGCCAAATTCTGCCTTTTGACTTTTGTGAAGGCTCCCACTAGCTTTTATTTGGTTTGCTTCCCTGTAGTTAGAAGTAGAGTGTGGTCTTTTCTGGGTTGTGAGTTTATAATTCTATTTTCTGATGTTTATTGTTACAAATTGTCATATCCAGAGACAACTGATACAGGGAAATGCAGCTAGAGCCTTAATGAGTTTAATTTATCAAGATTTCCTGCATGTGGGAACCTCTTTATTGAGGTGCAGCATGTTTTAAGATTACTTTAAAATGTTGTTGTCTTCAGAAGTTTTACTAACAATCAAATTATCTGGTAAATTAGTTTGCCTAACACATCTTCAAACATATTTCATGGTCATACAACAGAATCCTGAAGGGTCTACAGAGGTAATGTGTCCTTTCTCTATCAGTGCAATGAAAGTCAGTAGTTCACGACAGTCTTCCAACACTTGATTTTTTTTTTTTAATTTTATGGATTGAATCAAATTTATGTGTCAATTCTGCAAATAGACAAGTTAAATATAGAACCTAATAAAAAAAGTTAAAAGAAATTAACATTGACTTTGAGTATTGGCTTCTGGGTGTCTAACCTGAAGACTAACTTTCAAGGGTTTCAGTTCAGCCCTGCATTTATGTGGACACAGCTAAAGTTATCTCAGATTAAATATTCAGATGCTGGAACACAAATCTCTGGATATTTTAGAAAACATGGTTCTGAGATTTCAAAACAAGATAAAAATTGTTTTATTTTGTTGTGCATGTATTTTTGTAGAGTGACTTCTTGTGTATGTAAAGAATTTCATAAAAATGCTCTGCATTAAAAGTGAAAAAGACATCTTTTGTGATATCTAGTGAGGTGTTCAGCTGAGTGGTAGCTGGATTTTGAAATATTTCTTACAAGTGCAATTATACTCAGAAATACGCAGCTAAAGACCTTGGAAAGTCTACCTACATGAAAAATGACAACTAAAATTCTTCATTTCAAAAGAATTTAGTGGATAATTTATTAAAAAAAAAAAAGAATTACTACATATTCACACATGAATAAATAAGAACCTCTGCTGTGTTCATGATACAAGTAATGTTTGAGAAGACCTGCTTGATATATAAGAACCATATAGGGTATGTAAGAACATTGTATGTATATTCTGATCTGGGAGATAAGCTGTTAGGAAAAATAAGGTGGAAGGAAACTTATGAATGATAAATTCTGAAAGTCTGGTTCAGCAGATTTAAGTAAAATATAGCAATTTTGTATTCCATTATACTTGGTTTCAGTAGAAGATATGAAGCTCTGATTTCACTTTAAAAACTTTCTGCTAGGCGCACATATATATATATGTATATGTATATGATTTAACTTTTTGCCCTGATTTAGAAAGAACCCAAAAGTATTGAACTGTTGGATGGATAACCTGACTTTTCTAGCAAGCTCTCCTAAGTATGTCAGAAAATGTGATTGTACTATTGGCTTTTGGACTCTAAACTTTGTAAAGAGGAATTGCTTTTGTTATCATGTGTTTGCTCAGCAGGGCCTTGATTCCTCATTTTCAAGCTCTAGCTATTATTGCAATACAAATATTAAATAATAAATGTTCCTATATTGCTCTTTCACAGTTTTGTAAGAGAAAATATGTCATGGTAAAACAAGCCTATTCACCTTGGAATGTTGTTCAATTGAAAACTTATTTTAAAATTAAAAGCTTTCTACAGTATAGTCTATTTAGCATTTTTTCTTTATTGTCTGCTTAGGGTATATGTTGAGGAGATTAAAAGTCAACTGGAATCACAGTGTTTTTAAAAGCTGCCTGGTGTTTCAAGATATTATTTTTTTCCCCCCAAGGAAAACAAACTAATACTCTCAAAGTCTATTAAATTGACCTCCTTGCTGAAAAGGCATATTTTAAAAGCATTTCTGTTGCTTGCAGATTTTTCGTTTAGGACTTGGCAAATTGTGGTTGGTGCAAAAATATAAAATTTTTCTTCATTTGCAGTTGGATTTAACTTACATATTAAAACATATAGATGTGTATGTCTGCTTATAATTTTCTACACGTGAGCAACATGGCTTGTGTACTCCTTTTGTTTTGCTCCTGGGTACCAGGAAGGTTTAACTTCAAGATATGTCTAGATGGCCAGGTGAAACTGCTGCTGGTGTTGGTACAATGGAAAACTGTAGGAATGAAAGGAATGTTTATGTTAAAAGTTAAATATTTGCTGAATTTATGAAACTCACTGATGAGCAAAAGTTCAAAGACTAGAAGTTGCTGAACCATAATTTAATGCTGAATCTTTTAAAGTATAGTTACAGTCTGTGTATGTTTTGTAAATCCTTTTCTTGGGCTTGTTCTTGGATTGTAGGACTTCTACTTGTCTAGGAGGTATCCTGAATCATAGAATCATAAAATAGTTTGGGTTGGAAGGGACCTTAATGATCATCTGGTTCCAACCGCCCTGCCACAGGCAGGACACCTTCCATTAAACTAGGTTACTCAAAAGCATCATCAAGCCTTGCCTTGAACACTTCCAGGGATGGGAGGCATACACAACTTCTCTGGGCAACCTGTGGCAGTGCCTCACCACCCTGGAACACCAGTGTCTCACCACCCCAGAATGTTTACACAGAAATTATATTAAGCATGATTTCAAATATTTTGCACCATATTTTTCTTTTAACTTCAGGATCTATCTACACTTTTCATCTGGTTTCATTCTTCTGTGACCTTTAGTACATATGATCAAAACAGACAGTGGGAATACACAAAAATTATTCTAGTTGATCAAATCAAACCCCTGTATTAGGGTCTCCCTCAACGCCAAGCTACTATTTGGTGCTTTGTTAATAACAAACAAACAAACAAAACCCCCAATGGGAAAATGTTAAACAATGGGAAAATGTTAAATATAAATAACTGTGTTATATTAATTACCAGTTTCTGGCAATCAGGAAGTTAGGGATTTCCTGATACAGGTTTTCTTCTTCTGGAGTGCGTTAAGTAGTCATTGGTGGTTCTATGGATTTGCCTAATCTTTCCACCAGGACCCTACCATTAAGGCAGAGAAAATATTATTACATTCAGTGTCTTCTTCTAGAAGGTATCTTGGAATGTGAACTTCAGCTGGATTTGACAAATTAATTGAAAAAATATTGCATAACATTTGTTTGCATTCAATTCTGAAACTGTTAGCTGTTCCTGTAAGGTTCCGAGTTTTCTTGGTATTACTGAAGCCAGGAAAATGAAGGTAAGCACCTTTCAGAATAAAATGCTCAGTGTGTTCTCATTTGAGTAAGTGTTTGAAGGTAAACAGTTATCATTCATTGGCAAAGCACAAAAGGCTGACACAACTGCTTAACAAGAAAAAAAAGTTATATCTTGTGAAATACAGTCTAAGCAGAGACGGCACACTAAATATTGCTTACCTTCTCTCATTTTATTTCTTGTCAGACACCAAAGCCAAGATGTTTCTCTACTTCTCTTTAGTATTACTGCTTTTTAATACTTTATTTCAAGAAACGAATACCCTTGACTGCAGTGTTATCACCTTTTAAGCAACACTGGCAAAAGATAAATTGAAGAAAATGTGTTTGAAAATTAAGGAAATTACTCTGAAAAAGCAATATGAAAATGATTGTGAAAAGATATGCTTATGTTGTTTCGTGACTACTACTATTCATTGAATAATAATTCCCACTTTTCATTTTGTACTAAAAAGGCAATTTATCTATGATGTCTAAATAAGAAAATGACATTCACATCAATGAAGTATTTTATTGTTTTTTCGGTTTGACTTGCAAGAGAGAATAATGGTAAAAAGATGATTGCCATCAATTGCCAATTTTTATCATAGATGAAACTGATGATTCCAGGTTGCAAATGCTTTGAAGTAAAAAGTAAATAGGGTATTGACTTTTTGTCACTGGCTGGGTGACGGGTGTCTTGCATAATGAAAGACAGATGTGCTTCTCTAACAGACAAATTTCCCCTTTCTGCTCAGCAGCTTGCAGTCTTTTATTACTGAAATGTGACCATAGATGTTTTATTTCAGACCTGCTTTCAACAGTTCTCAAGGTCTCCTGAGCAATCTCTGGCTAAGACAATGCAAGCCAATATAATTAGACTGGGTATCACTCTTTCATTGACAGTGAACGACAGCGTTAAATATTACATTTTAAAAACCCAGAAGATTTGGTGTCATCTGTGCTTGCATCACAGTCTGGTCTATTAGTCTGCACACAGGTAACTATTCCATTCAATTATATGTAGGAATAAACATTACTATTATTATTATAACACCAAGAATCTGGCATAATGCCAACCTAGGGGTTTGTGAGCAAACATAATACTCTGTCATGAAAGGCAGGTACACCTGAGAAATTGGTTGTTTTACACTGGAATAACTGCCAGAGCAGAGGAAGAGGGGAAAAAAAAAATCTGCCATGAACTCAGTGGGTTTCTCATTGTAAAATGTCTGAGTTATCTTCAGGTTGGGCAGGAGAAATTGTGGCAAGTTAATATAGAAACAGAATCGTAGAATTTTGTATGTTAGATGGGACCTTTAAAGATCATCTTGTCCAATCCCCCTGTCATGGGCAGGGACATCCTTCCCTAGATCAGGTTGCACAAAGACTCCTTCAACCTGACTTTGAACACTTCCAGAGATGAGGCATCCACAGGTTCTTCAGGAAACCCATTCCAGTATGTCACCACCCTTACTGTAAAGAATTTCTTCCTTATGTCCAATCTAAATCAACACTCTTTCAACTTAAATCCATTGCCTCTTGTCCTGTCACTACAGGCCGTGGAGAAAAGTCTCTCTCCATCTTTCTTATATGCCCCCTTTAAGTATCGAAAGGATGCAATAAGGTCTTCCTAGAGCCTTCACTTCTTTAGGCTGAACAACTACAACTCTCTCAATCTGTCCTCATAGCAGAGGTGCTCTAATACTCTGATGATCTTTGTGGCCCTCCTCTGGACCCACTCTAACAGGTCTGTGTCTTTCTTGTACCGTGGATCCCAGAGCTGGATGCAGTGCTCCAGGTGGGGGCCTCATGAAAGCAGAGTAGAGGGGCAAAATCACCTCCATTGTGCTACTGGCCATGCTTCTGTTATGATTGCCTTTCTGGGCTGCAAGTGCACATTGCCAGCTCATGTTCAATTTTTCACCCACCAGTATGCCCAAGTCTTCCTCCTCAGGGCTGCTTTCAACCCATTCATCCCTCAGTTTGTAATGATACTGGGGATTGCCCCTACCCTGTTGCAGGACCTTGCACTTGGCCTTGTTGAACTTCATGCGGTTCATGTGTGCCCACTCCTCAAAACTGCCAAGGTCTTTCTGGGTGGTCTCCCTTCCCTCAGGAATATTGACTACACTACTCAGATTGGTGTCATCTGGAAACTTGCTGACTCAACCCCACTGTCTATGCCATTGATGAAGATATTAAATAGTATCGGTCCCAGTATGGACCCTTGAGGGTTATTCATCCAATTGCTTATTCGTCTAATAGTCCATCTGTCAAACCCATATCTTTCCAATTTTGCAGCAAGAATGTTGTCAGGGACTGTATCAAAGACCTTGCAGAAATCTAGGTAGATGGCATCTGTAGTTCTTCCTTTGTCCACTGATGTAGTCACTCCATCATAGAAGGCCACTTGATTAGTTAGACATGATATGCCCTTGGTGAACCCACATTGGCTCTCTAATCACATCTCTGTCTCCCATATGTTTCAACATATGGAATCTGTACTTATGCAGGGTGCTGCATAAGTAAATGGGGAGCAAAGTGTTAGGGATACTGTGATGAATTTGGGAAACGAGACATACTCTATGTCTTACCTTGTAGTTTTGTTGTTACCATACTGCTTTACTCCTCCCAGGCTATCACTTAGTAAGGTGAACAGTTGTATGGCAGTTGGTCAGTTGGTTGAAATCAGTCCTGATGCCTTGAGAATATGAAATACCCTAGTACTCAAGGTACTGTTTTATGAGACGGGTAGTATAAAAGGTCTTAGAAGTATTGCAGAACAGGCTTTTCAAAGTTGTTGCCAAACAAAGCAGGATAATCACATGGAAGGGTCTGCTATCGGTTTCCTTTGTTTTTACTAAATATGATTTAAGCCAGTGACATCCTAAAAGTAAAGGGGTATTTGCAATGTATCCTGTCAGCCCTAATAGTTCTGTTTGTTTGTTTTGATCTCTGCAATTAAGGGTTTATGCTCTTACTGCTACTACTTTTTCTACTGCTGCTATTAGTAAACTACGAGTTTATGCTATCTACTGCCACAAGAAAATAGATTTTGAGGTTCTTAGTTTAAGAATAGCTATCAACACTTGCCTCCTAGTTATTGGAAGATGTGGCTAAGTTCCAGCGAGAGCCTTTATTTTGTCACGGGATTCAGCATCTAGATTGGTCAGGGCTAATCACCCAGTTCAGTCATTTACTATGAATTACTTCGATGTGAAAGTCATTAACAGAACCGGATCCACATGGACATCACATGAAAAGGCATCTTATTGATTTCAAACTGCGGGATCAATTAGTCAAATCTTGCCCTCATGAAAATCAACTATGAGCTTTTTTCCTGACTTTAGATGGAAACTGAAGTCCATATTGTAATAATTCAATGTTTCTGCAGATTATTTTTTTGTGTATGTCACAGATTTGTAATTCCAGTATTCTGTCATCTGTATTTCTTTATTTTACATTAATTATCAATTTTCAGCCCTCAGAAGTGCATAACAAAACTCATTGTGGCTTCATAAACTGGTTCACAAAGGATAGTTATTGCAAGTGTCTCTTTTGTTACCAGAAGATTGTTGTGAGCCATCTGGGACAGAGTCCAAAATTTCTTCTTCCCAATTATAATGAAAGCTGAGCTTTAAAAATACATTGCCAGTATGTTCGTTCATTACAATTATTCTTATAAAAATGAATTCAAGCTACAGTATGTTATACCTCCTCATCTTTTCTGTAATCTTTATTAGGAGAATAAGGTAGTGTAATTTTAATAACTGTTAGAGTATACAAAAGGCAGTGGTCTAATGTACCCACTAGTGTGTTTAGCTGTTCATACGTAGATTAGCTATGTATTCCACAGCCATCAACAGGTAAACTTGCTTTGGAAAATGCATGAGGTATTGATTTTATTTCTTCGGCAAAGGATATAATGAGAAAACAGCATGTCACGGCGGGAATCTGTCCTTGTGACAATGATTGCAACAAGAATAGAAATTTAAACTGGCAGTCCACACCATTTTCTAAAGACAAGCAGGTTCTGGTCTCACTACTTTCTAACTTTTTACTTTCCTCTTTTACATAAAATCTTGTGTTGTAACAACCCAGTTGTGCTCTCAAATCATCCAGATAAGTAATCTTCAGATAACAGGAATCCATGGACTATCAGAGATGATCTGAACCTATATTTCGTCTTGAACATGCTGAATAGGTTACTTCTCTCTCTCTGATTCCCCTTTTGTTCCATTTTTCTAGTAAAGTGCCATCCTAACCACTGTAAAACATCATTGTTATACTGAAGATCAATGGATTCAGTTAATATTTATACAAAAATTTATATATACACATATACATATATATAATGTATTCTTCTTTGTCTTCCATGTACTGCTTACTCCTGTCATTGCTCCTCTAGGTAAGCATATAGTTTGTCTGCTTCTTTGGATAAGCATATAGGATACAGTGACTGATAGCATGGTACAAATATTCCCTGGTAATAATTGTTACTTGCTTTAAAAGAGTGGAATTTAGTTGTTGGGTTTTTTAAATTTCTAGCAAAAAGGGGTTTATTTTATTTCTTCATGTTTTCATGTGCACTGACCCCTGCAGAGGCGAGGATCAGGCATCTGTTCTGGATCTGCTGAAATAGCAGAATGGAAGCTTCAAGAGAGTTATTTTTTATAGATGTTTCCCCTACTAGACCTTGACGTATGAGATGTTCATGACTTCTGTTTCTTTTTTCTGTAGCTCTTTTAGTTGGAGTGTCCTTTCTTCATTCTTCCCACATACCTCTTTCACCCTCTTTCTACACACTTTTTGATTCCTTTTAGCTACTCATGACTTCACCTATGATTTCTCTGTCAAACATTCATTTACTTTATGCTTCTACCTGGTCTTTATTCGTCTCATGCTACATCATCTTCCCTGTAGAGTTAGAGAGGGTTATCATGCTGCTCATTTTGTACAGGCCAAAGCTGAACATTTTCTAAAACCCTTCCTAAATTTTATCACATTATTATCTTTGACGTTTATTGCCAACCTGACTCATTTTCAGTTCTTCTGTCTATTTTCCTGCATATTGCTGTGTTCTATCATCCTTCTGCTAAAAACTGAGGTACGCAGCCCAGTCACACGTTAACTCCATTTAATATTTTCAGTTAGCATTTTTACCACAAAGATGTTTTTCTTACAGAGCACTGTGGCCATCATTACTAGATCCCCTAGTTATCTGGATTACTAATCTGAGCATTTTGAGGTTTAAGGGAGAAACATTCTTCCACATTCATCTAATCTCATTGATGTTGGTTGGCTTGTGGATGCAAATGTAAAACAAGGATTTGGACAACTGTTTTGATTAGTACTGTGTAACTCCTTGTAAGTGTCCGTCCAAGTGACTGAAATTTAGCTATCTATTTTGTGATGATTTACTTTATTTTTCTTTATTTTCATTATCCATTTGCCACTAAGGTTGGTAAAAGAAATAGCTTTATATTTATCAAGAACAGACTCATGGAATGCAAACAGAATGCTCAGCTTAGGTTATAGCTGAATAAGAAGCAAGACTACTGTCAAATTTGCATTGATTATATGACAATAATATTTTGCTTAGTAGCTACTCTGTACTAACTGAAAAAGATAGATCAAGTGTTCTGGAACTATAATGATAAACCCATAAACAAGCTGTGCAATAAAAAGAAGACACAGACAAATGTGGAAGAGGGCAAGTAAACCACTGCAATCTGTCTTTGTGATACTTCATACTAAGTAGGCTGATAATTTGCTATGACTTCTCACAACTTCCTGTCACACAAGCCTTGCACTGTCAATATTCTGTTTACACTGCTCGAGTTACTATGCTTTGGAGGTAAAATTTCGCTTAACCCAGGAGACCATAATGACTTTTCCTTGTGTTTTAAACTAATTGTGTTCTTGTTAATGTTTGATTCACCTGTTGTTGTAATTAGAACATATAGGGTTAAGTAGCCTTCAATAGAAATTTTCCTGAAGTCAGAAAATATAATCTTGTTCTTTAAAAATTAGGTTTAAGAGCAGCATGATGAAAATGGAAGTTCTTTTCTAATTTTTTTGTAGAAAAGGACCTCTCCTCAGCACTGAGGAGGCTACAACTGGAGCACTGTGTCCAGTCCAGGGGTCCCTAGTATGAGAGAAACACGCATATATTGGAGTCCAGCACAGGGCCATGAAGATGCTGAAGGGCTTGAAGCATGTGAGCTGTGTAGAGACGTTCAGAGAGCTGGGACTATTCAGCCTGGAGAAGAGAAAACTCGGGGGATCTTATCCATGTGTATAAACACCAGATGGTTCTGGGGAAGGAGTAAAGGGGATAGAGAAATACTCTTCTCAGTGGTGCCTTGTGAAATACCAAGAGGCAACGGGCACAAACTGAAATACAGGAAATTCCACTTAAATGCAAGTAAAAACTTTTTATTGTGAGGGTGATTGAACACTGAACATGTTGCCTGGAGAGGCTGTGTGGTCTTCATCCTTGAAGATACTTCAATATATCCTTGAAGATACTTCAACACATCCTTGGAGATACCTTCTGGACACAGAAGCTCAGTTGCCCTGAGCAATCTGCTGCTGGTGACACTGCTTTGAGCAGCAATCTTGGACTAGATGATCTGCTGAGGCTGCTTCCAACAGGTCTGTTATTCTGTAACTATTATTGAAGTATTTCTAAATTTTTTTCTTCAGTTTAGGTAAGGACACCTAATAAACTTAAAGTTGTAGTACACATTGGTAAATTTTCTTTTTTTTCTTAATTAAATATGTTATGCATAGCCTTTCCAATCTTTTTTACAAACTAAAATAGTAGATGATTAAGTAATTTTTTTGGCAGAAAGCTCACAAATGCAACCCAAATTCTTTCACAGAGCCCAACAAGCTTACCAGTAATGTCTAATGGTACATAGTAACACAAAGTATATAGTTGTGATTATGCTCATTTTACAAATAAAGAATCTAAAACTGATAGATTTCTGTTTTAAATGTGCCTAGTAGATCAGAAATTGTATTAGTTTGCTATGTATTCATCCTACTACTTTTAAAAGAAAATCAAGAAAATCTGATTGATTTACTCATCCATGTGAAGAACAAGCCTATGGTTCTTAATTTACACTCCGTTCTTAAATATACAACTATTGTTTCAATTTTGATTGATGTTAAGTATCTTCCTTTATACCGTTTAGGCTGTAATTTTCAAAAGGATTTCAGATTTCATTTGGATGTTAAACCTAGCTCATTTAAGTACTGAGAAAATACAGTCTTGTTTCCTTGTACATTATAGAAATACTGTTTGATGTTAGAAAAGCTTTTTATTTTGTACTATATATTCTTACTTCAAATGTCAAGCTCCTAATATGTATTAAGTCTTTCTATCAATTCATGAGAGAGTAGCATGGTGAGTGGAAATAATGAGATTATAGCAAATGACTGAAGTATATTCTGCTGCTAACATGGTGCCAAATTCTATAAATCCTTATTTATTAGTTTTTATCATACCTGCAAAATACGTATGCTCAGGGAATGGACTTCTAAGTTTGGAATGTGTTGACATCTTTCCAAGGAGGATTAAAACAAAAATGGAGTGGAAGACTGAAGTATTTACCTGTGTTTTACTTGATTAGAGCAGACTTTATAACCAAGTGCTGGTGATCCAGAACTTTCAGAAGGATTAAATACATAGAAAAAATAAGCAAAAGAAGTAGGAGAGTTGGGGAGAAAATTGGGAAGGAGTTTGTTTGACTTTGTTTTTTAAATAAGAGTGTCAGTCACGTTTCTGTTACAAGAAGGCATTTGGAGAGTGATGTTGCAAAATTTCTGTGACAACATGATGTGAACAACTATCTGCCTGTAGAGACGGGTGTAACACATTACTATGATTAGTGTCTTCCTAAAATGTGTCAGTGGTTAATAGTCTTTTAAGAAGGACTGTTAAGATTTTTTTTAATGTATGAGTTAACCCAGTTTGCTAGTTACTCCAGTTATTCTAATTTGTGCATAGTTAAGCTACTAAGGGATAATTCTGAGAAACAAAGAAAAGGGACAGGAAGGGACTTACAAGTTTTATCCTTAGTATTTATATTGTTATGGTCTGTTTCTTACAGTAACCAGCTTTAAAAAAATACCGACAAAGCAAAACACAAAAACCATTTAGAATACTGCTTTTGCTTTATCTGGATCCAATAAAACCACAGGAAGTGGAGATGTTGAAAAAGGGTCATGTCATAAATGCCATCCTTTTACACTTATAATCGGAGTACATATCAGGAGGAATCTTATGTGGTATCAAACTAAGCACTGGTCTTTTTCATTTTTGTCGGTTTTCTGAGTAGAAAATGGTCACATCAATAAATAATAAATCTTTAGTGAAGAAGGTACTGTCACCAAGCAATAATAAACACTGCATTAGCATTTCATGCCAGAGACTAATATTTGGAGTGTCAAAGAGGTTAAATATAGCAATTTACGTCATATTATTGTGCATAATAGTGAATCGGGATTTGGATGTTATCTAGGGACTTGGAGCAATTTGTTGTCAATTGTTCGAAAAAAAAGCAATGAATATGCTTCATTTTCCTTGATAAAAATATTCATTTTACTTGTTGATGTTTTCCTTTTTTCTTCAGGTCACAGACAGTATTTTTTAAAGTGAGAAATATGTATCCTTTTTGTTCTATTTCAATTAATTTTGAATAATACATTTATTGAGGATTAACCTCTCAGCATCCCAATTCAGAAAGTCTGGCTGTAGCTGTTACTTGCTTAGTTCTGTTGGGGAAATGCTTGCACTTCCTACTAGCGCAAGGAACTTAGGTACTCAGTGTGGCCTAGATATAACTGCACCTTTGAAGCGTAAGAGAAAAATTCTCTAAAAATATTCTAAGCTTTCACATGTCTGAAGAACCGTAGACCCTTTTTGCATATGAATGTTACTGTGGTACTAAATGGTACTAAAATGTTGGTACTATGCATCCCAGAAGAAGAAGAGTTCTTAGCACCTAAAAAGACCTCATTTTATTTGCAACTCATTATTAAGGATTGTTGTTACTATGACACTAGAGATTCCTCATCCAGGGAGCTTGTTTGAGTCTACCAGCACTATTGGCTTCCATGTGAAGAAGAATATCCATAGGATTCCTGGGTTTTGGTTCCTGACAAAATAATGATTTACATTTTTTTCCACTCATTATCAATACTTGTGAAAAATATATGAGCATTAGAGTAGATGCTAGAGCCCAGGATTATCCTTCACAATTTAATGCAGGAATCACTAAATTACTGTGCTGAGACCTTTCATTTTCTGTTTATTCCCAAATTCTTGAATCTCATAATTTTGTGTGTAGACTCCTTCCTAGAAGATGCACTGCAAGTGAAGACTTTCCCTGGGTTGCCTGGAGTAACACTATCAGGATATTCTGCTGAGGAGGAGGTGTTTGAAAACATTTAGACTAAAAGAAATATTTCCATTCAAATTTCTCATTTCTGAGAGGCAATAAGCACTTACATGTTGTATAAAAGCTCTGCTTTGGAAGGAAATGTTTGAGTCAATGAAGAGTTCCATATCAGTTCAAGGTAAAAAACAACCCTAAGATTTTAACACATTCCTCTTCTCATCTGTTCTCATGCCTCTTTGTTTTGGTTTGGGTTTTTTTTTTTTTCTTTTTCCTTTCATTTAGGGATGTTCCATCACCTACTGTACTGGTTGCTATGAACAAAATAAACCCCCCATAATCCAGGAGGAAGCAGTTAGAGACCGGCTACGTCAACTGAATATTCACAAGTCTATGGGGCCGGATGGGATCCACTTGAGAGTGCTGAGGGAACTGGCGGAGGAGCTTGCCAAGCCACTCTCCATAATTTATCAGCGGTCCTGGTCAATGGGGGAGGTCCCAGATGACTGGAGGCTTGCCAACGTGAAGCCCATCTACAAGAAGGGCCGTAAGGAGGATCCAGGCAACTACAGACCTGTCAGCCTGACCTCAGTGCCAGGAAAGGTTATGGAACAACTCATCCTGAGTGCACTCACATGGCAAGTGAAAGACAAGCAGGGGATCAGGTCCAGCCAACATGGGTTCGTGAAGGGCAGGTCCTGCCTGACCAACCTGATCTCCTTTTATGACCAGGTGACCCGCCTGGTGGATAAGGGAAAGGCTGCAGTTGTTGTCTATTTGGACTTCAGTAAGGCCTTCGACAGAGTCTCCCACAACATTCTGCTAAAGAAGCTGGCAGCCCATGGCATTGACAGGTGGACTCTTCGCTGAGTTAAAAACTGGTGGGATGGCCGAGCCCAGAGAGTTTTGGTGAACGCTGATAAATCCAGTTGGCATCAGGTCTCAAGTGGTGTTCCTCAGGGCTTAGTTTTGGGGCCAGTCTTGTTTAATATCTTTATTGGTGATCTGGATGAGGGGATTGAGTGCACCCTCAGCAAGTTTGCAGATGACACCAAATTAAGTGGGAGTATTGATCTGCTTGAGGGTAGGAAGGCTCTGCAGAGAGATCTGGACAGGCTGGATCGACGGGCTGAGGCCAATGGGATGAGGTTTAACAAGTCTAAGTGCCGGGTCCTGCACTTTGGTCACAATAACCCCAGGCAACGCTACAGACTTGGGGAGGAGTGGCTGGAAAGCTGCCTAGCAGAAAAGGATCTGGGGGTCCTGGTGGACAGTTGGCTGAACATAAGCCAGCAGTGTGCCCAGGTGGCCAAGAAGGCCAATGGCATCTTGGCCTGTATCAAGAATGGTGTGTCCAGCAGGAGCAGGGAAGTGATTATGCCCCTGTGCTCAGCACTGGTGAGGCCGCAGCTTGAGTACTGTGTTCAGTTTTGGGCACCACAGTATCGGAGAGACATTGAGGTGCTGGAGCATGTCCAGAGAAGGGCAACGAAGCTGGTGAGGGGTCTAGAGAACAAGTCTTATGAGGAGCAGCTGAGGGAGTTGGGATTGTTTAGCCTGGAGAAGAGAAGGTTGAGGGGAGACCTTATCACTCTCTACAACTACCTGAAAGGAGGTTGTAGCGAGGTGGGGGTCAATCTCTTCTCCCAAGTAACAAACGATAGGACAAGAGGAAATGGCCTCAAGTTGTTCCAGGGGAGGGTTAGGTTGGATATTAGGAAAAACTTCTTTATCGAAAGGGTTGTCAAGCATTGGAACAGGGAAGTGGTGGACTCACCATCCCTGGAGGTATTTAAAAGACGGGTAGACGTGGTGCTGAGGGACATGGTTTAGTGGTGGTTTTGACAACGTAGGTTTATGCTTGGACTCGATGATCCTGAAGGTCTCTTCCAACCCAAGTGATTCTATGATTCTATGAATCCTTTTCTTAGGCATCTTCACTGTGGAAGGAACATGAATAACTATCTCAGGAGCCAACTGGAGTCTAGCAGCACAAAATGGGATTGTCATATCTGGTTTTTTGTGACTCCCTATATATTCATTTTCATTTCAACCTACAGGCTGACCCAATATGTTTCCCATATCTGCAAGCTAAGAGAAATATATATATTTATACTGACAATACAAACTCAATATATTTGGAACAGGTTGCCCAGAGAGGTGGTAGATGTCCCATCCCTGGAAACATTCAAGGTCAGGTTGGACAGGGCTCTGAGCAACCTGATCTAATTGAAGATGTACCTGTTAATGAGGAGGGAAGGTTGGACTAGATGACCTTTAAAGGCCCCTCCAACCTAAACTATTCTGTGATTCCATGTTTGCCAACTGCCTAACAGTGTTTCTAAAATAAAACTTATAAATATTAGAATTACAGAGGAAAACAGTGGAGGTTTCTCATAGATTTTTATTTTCTACTTTAAAATATTGCTTCACTCTCATTACACAGTGGAAGCACTGACTGTACTATTACAGAACTGATTTTTTCAACCATACATTTGCAAACGCATCTGGAACTGTTTTGAAATCTTATGATATGCCTAAATGTAGACACTTAAATAGGATGGATTGGAATGAAATTTATTGCTGAAGATTTAAAAAACGTTTCTGGGATCATCAGGCCCATGAACTAGGAAAGCTAAGGCAAAGAAAACATTCACCTATGCATGCTTTCAGCAGTCCTTGGTTACTCTGCAGTCAGCTGAGTGTAATTCAGACATCAGCTATACTACTAATTTAACTGTTTTGGGGCCAAGTGATGTGCAGCAGTATTTAAATATGTTCCTTAATTTTCTTTCCCCCACCTCCCCAAGAGATGGACCTTAATAAATTGCCTCTTGGAAATACTTCCTGGCATTCGCTATCAGCCCGGCTAACGATTCAGACATCGTATGAAGTTCTTAGCTGACATACGGCAAAAATAAATTAAGCTGCATGCTAGCAATTACACATCACTGATGATTTTTGACAAGTGCTTTAGCTCCTGCCCTGGCTTTGCTCTATTTGTAAGTAGAGATAACAGTTGCAGAGACCTGTCTGCTACAGTAGCCTGCATTTGACAGGAATATCTGAAATCTCTGAACTTCTTTTGGACGGTCCTCATTATCTCTATAGATACAGGCCTATGAAGAAGACTTCCAAAGGCCCTGTTCAGCCTGTGTACATTTTCAGTGGAGCCATTTTATGCAAAAGGAAGTGTTTCTCTGAGTTTGTATTCTATTCATATAATCCTATAAATTCATAATATCTGAATCTTTAGAATTATATTAATTGCCTTCAGGATATTTGTCATGGGTGGCTCATTCCTCTCTAGAGAAAAAAAAAAGCTTGTACGTTTTCTGTAGTAGTGTCTTGGTGGAATTTCTAAAATATCTTAATATTTTTGCACACATCTGTGTTTCTATATGTATATGTTTAGTAGAAATTTTACTTGACAGTTGCAAAAATATATGGTATAGTTTGCAAGGGTTAATGATTTCTGTAAAAGTTTATTTCAGACCTACCTTTTGAAAAAGTTTTCCTTCTAACACAGAGGAACATTACTTTTGCAGCTGGGACATTCTATGTATATGCTATTAAAAAAATACATTTAAAAGTATATAGAAAAATCAGTACTGGAAAAATGACATTCTTTCTTTCTTAGTCTGAGATACCAGCATCAAAAGCATACTACTGAATGGTGGGCTGAAAGCAAAATTTCCCTACTAAACCCCTTCATTGGTCTTTTACACAGTCATAGAAAAGAGCAGTTTCAAACATCCATCAAAGCCATCTTATTCTACTTGTTTGGCATTAAGTGAATGGCTTTGTTACAGTCACTCTTAAACTTTACTAGAGTTGGAATTCCATTGCATTGCGAAGTTTGTTGCCTGTCTTCAGCATAAATTCAAGAATTAAAGAGATTAATTTGAAATTTCTATTGATGTGATCATTATTCAACATAATTCTGAGAAGAAATCTACCTCAACATGACATAAGAAATCTACCTCAACATGCCATTGCTTCACGTAATAGTATGTTTATCACAATGATATTTTCAGAATTGTGTAACTTTTTCAGAATGTGCTTCAGTGAATTTCTTAGTGGCACACTTTCTGTGGTATTACTTGGTCATTAAGAACATCCCAAAGTTAATCAATGCACTACATATTTAAAGCATTTCTGAAACTTGTAAATTAGAAATCAGGTAAGCTCGCTCTTGAGATAAGCAGAACTCTTCTTAAAAATTTTTTTTAGACAATAAATAAGTGTTCTTTGGAACAGTTTTATGATTTTTGTAACCTATTTACTAAAACCTAGAAATAATTGTGGTGAAAATAAAAGAGAGGCTGAAGAATGAAATGAACAATTTGAATCATAAGAAATGTCTCAGAGTTTTCAAAATTTCCCCAGAATTATTCACCAAATGCTTGTTTTTTCCTACAATTGTCAACAGAAGTAAACTTGTGGCTTACTGTGATGGAATAACAACAGGTGATCCTGTACTACAGCATTTTTGGGGAAAAAATTTGGACATAGACTGATAGAGATTTTTTTAAAACATTTACTATTTTTAGCATTTTAATCTCTGCCCTTTAAAGTATCTGTGACTGTAATTGGTTATGTGTACACATCATAGCTCAATACCTAAAATCCACTGTGTGGATATTAAGTACCTAGGTGTCTAAGTGACAAAAGGTAAAAATAGAGACCAGATTTAGGACTCTCCAGCAATTTGGCCTCAAAAATTATATTATTCATACTGCTATAATCAATTCAAACTTAACATCAGTTCCACAGGCTAAATAGATGTTAATGAGCAGGTGCATACTCAAGTTCATAAGCAGGATTGTAGAAATCTTTTAAAACAGAAATGTTAACAGAACTTTCTCATGAGCTGAAGAAAAGCAGGCTGAAAGGTATGATGCCTACTTTTAACTATTTGTAAAAGGAGAAAACTTAAATAAGATGCATGGGAAATTACTAGAATTTTTATCTTCAATCATTTCCATATACACAAAAAACAAAAAATGATTGACTTGTAAAAAGTAATTAGTGAATTCACTGCTATTCTGATAAAATGGAAGATTTATCCTGTTTTTTTCTTCGTAAACAGATTAGTTACTAGTGCAATTCTATTGAGCTTTGCAGTGAGTTTTAATATTGTGTGGTCTTGATATGAAGGTTCCTGTAAAATCAGTCTCTCAGCATTATGAATGGGACATTTCCTGTTTAATTTAATGTACAATTCACAGACATTAGCACAAATGGAGAAGCAGGTCCCTGCATCAATATATTAGCATCAATACATCTTAGACTTCATTGCTTTTTGGACTGGTGAAGAGTTGAACCTACATTTAGGTGTTAGCACAGTGAAAAAAGGATCTCATGGGGAACTGGGAATTAAATAAAACAATTTTTCCAAGTTAAACCATATCAGTTTTTCCCATATGTCTTTTCTTTTGATATGAATGATATTAAGTTTGTTATTATATTTAGTGTCATCATTTTCCATTATATAAGCCATAATTTCAGCTACTTACAACTTTGTCAAACTATTGATCTTATTGAATTATAACTAACTTTCAGTTTGTTTCTTAGACAAAGATTACTGAAAGATAAGTTGATTTGATTGTGTCACTTTTTAACAATTTCTTTCATGAAGAAACATTAATGCTTCTATATTTTGAAGTAGGTGCAATTTCTTTGTGATGGCAGAAATAGAACTTTTGCAGAAAAAAGAAAAATCACTCCCAATTCAGACAAGCTATTAAGCTTTTAAGAATTTTAATCCTCTCATGCTTACTTCAGATTTGGTTAGGTTGATAATTCTCTTGAAAGATCCGTGTGAATAAAATATGTTCAGATATTTCTGTCTTGAACAGTCACCCTCTACTGCTCATGAAGAATGACATGCATGATCTCCTCTTCTAGTAAGTATTGAGCAGCTGTAAGTAAGCAGAACTCCCACTCTCCAACGGCCAACATGGTGCTTGTAAAGCGACCTAAAAACAAAGGTGCTTTTAAATTAAGCCTCTAGATTGATAGGCAGAATAGGTGGGAAGACACAGAATTTGAATAATCCAGAACAATTGAGATTTAACCTCGGGTCAGAGGAGTGACTGGATTTGGCAGCTGAGAACAGCTGCAGAAACAAGACTGAAATGTGGAAATGAACATTTCAGGAGAAAAGAGGAAAGCAGAACTTGAGCCTGAGGAATCTGGAAGTCTGAGAACCACAGCAAAGAAAACAGCAAGAAGTCACTCAGTACTGGAATCCACTCTCATTTCAGATAAGAATTTAGAATTGTCACATATTAAAGAAAGACAACATACTAATAGCTAGGAAAACCCTTTGGTAAAGCAGATACCTCATTTTCCCCTAACGTCTTCTCTGGAGGGGGACAGCTTCAATGACGGTGTTATATAGCTTTGGAGCTAAAATGAGAAGGGCCTGTGGTCTTAAGATTGTCAACCCATTAACAGAAAAAGTTCATATGTTATGTGTGATGGAAGTTCTTTTGTTTCTTCACTTTACACTGTTTCTTAAAATCTAGAAAGCTGTTTGTAAAATACTTGAATTGTTCCAATTGTAAAGAAAAACCTCTGAAAAGTCAGAAAATACTGGCATTAAGGTTCCACTGAAACTGTGAAGAATTATAATAGGTAATTTGCAATTAATAATTGGAAGTGTTTTGTGTTAGTTAAATGAGCAAGACTTGGCCTTGAATATCATATAGATAGACTGGGACAAATTAATCACTTGGGCAAATGCATTGTAATTAAATAATTCTTAGTGGGAATGAATATGGCTCATTTTTTGATCAATTTTTCTTCTATCCTTATATTGTAAAAGAAAATCTATAACCATTATAGATATGTCAGGAATAAACCCTTTCATGTCTGAGCTTAATTAGGTATCTAAACTTTGATTGGGTCTTACCTTGTTTTTCTCTGTACCTTAGGGGTACTTCCTTTCACCTTATTATCTAAGTCATTTTCAGTCTTTCGTGTAGCTACGTCTATTACATGTGCTATGTCAGTAATTTCATTAAAGATTGTAAGTTGTTTTGATAACATGATAATGGTGGAATGTATTGGATACCTGATAGTGGGTTTTCTGGAGATCGAGTCAGCTTTATCTTCAGGCTTTGTCTTATCCTGGTCTTTAGACCTGAGCGATTTCTTCCCCTCTTGACTTTTGGGTGCATTTCCTTTCTTGATTAAAGACATACTAGAGCATTTGAAAGGGACAGAAGTTTCCATATTCACAGTGATACCCTGGGTGGATAGGATAGTAGGAAGTTATTTCAGAACTGTGTTTAAAAAATTTCCCTTAAATGCTGCAAGAACTGAAGACAATCATACTTCTGAAACTTTTTGAAAGTGCAGAAGAAAGAAGCATGTGAAATCTCCCTAAAGTAAGGAAACTAAAGTAATAAAACTTCACAACTGTAAAATAAAAATAGGATGGAATAAACAGCGTCTATAATGCTGTTTTTACAGAAAATCTTTTGTGATACCAAGACACAGGAGTCTATTCAGATGGATTTGTTATGCTCACAGCATTGGGTCATAGTATGTGGCATCTCTGCTTTATCTAAGCAGAACATGAGTTAATGTGACAGATAATTGTGAAACGATGAGAGCATACGCTTCTAGCTCCCAGATATCCTGTGTTCATGTGGATTGAAGTCATTTTTATTCTGTTCCTTTGGACAGTTCAGTCATTTTAATCTGAGGATCAGAAGGTGGAAGGCAGGTTGGTGGATGTTAAAGCAGAGTTACCTTCATGTCACTTTTTCATATCAAAGTTTCTGTATCAGACTGCTGTTTTCCAATCACCTTTCAGATTTATCCCCATGTAATTGCAGCTAACCCAGGAAAATTTAGACAAAAAAAAGGCTGACTTCAAGAGTTTAGGGGTATTTTATTGAAGTCATTCCTTCCAACTGACATTCTTGTAATGTCTTTTCATAAGCTGCTACCCCCTTTTGCGTATTTGACTATATCTTAATTTCTTCTCTCTGGTCATGCTGGTCCTCAAAGGTGTATTTTAGGAATCAGTTCCAAAGGAGAATAAAATAGACTTTTGCCTCATTCCCTTCACAATTTAGTTAGCTTCATTAGTGTTGTACCTTCTATATGCTCTAGACATGAGTGTGTTACTAATGGGATTCCAGAAGATCTTTAATGTTAATGGGAAAATTGTCACTCTGGGTGATTCCTTTATGGTTCTACTTGCTAAGCAAGATTGACAATCTCTGAGTCACTGCTTTCAGTACAGATATTTCATTGACAAGAGAGGCAGCCAATTTATCTCTCACTACCCACCCATTTCTTAAAGTCTTTGGAAGATTTAGTGGCACACATCTTTTTTAAATGATATTTTAATACATTTCTTTCTCAATTATAAACCATTGTTTTGGATTTGCTTTTTGGTGCTAATATAGTACTGATGTTGAAAACAAGGTGCCCTTTAGCCCGTGCACTGTAGACATCTAATGTTTTTTTCTGGACGTTAATACTCTGTGTGTGTGTGTGTGTGTGTGTGCATGTTTGTTTGTATATAAGCGAAAGCATGTATTTCTAGAACTTGGACAGTAGTTGCATTAAATTTAGCCTTTCTAGCAGATGCATGGTACTTCAGCAGGAAAAAAGAAGCATCAGCATCATGCTCCCTCAATTCTCAGCCTAAGTTGCTCACTGGTAAAATTTTGCTCACTGGTAAAAATGGAAGTCCTAATTAGAGATTGGAGCAATGGTAGAGATTTTTAATAACTTTATATTTTGACTTACTGCTGGAATGCAAGAGAGAAGAAAAGATATTTTGTTCAAGATAGACTGCAGACTTTGTCCTCCTGAAACGTTCATTTCTTTTTTTTCCTCTTAAATTTGCAACAAGTAACAGGTGTCAGTCCTTAGCTTTGTTGCTCCTTATTTTTCCTCCCTCTTATCCTTTCAGAGTTTTGTTTTCTTCTGTATCTATGTCTTCCTTTTGTTGTTGTTTCCCTCTTTTATAAAAAAATATGTTTGTATGCAGTGTCTGCTGCATTTATACTTCTTTACACAACATACACAAAACATATTATTCCCTGGAAATGTTCCACAGGCTGATTCTATTAATCTTCTTTTTTTCTTTCTTTCTTTTCTGCGAAGTCTGAAATCCTGATATTTTTCACCACCTTTTTGTCACCCAGACACAGTAAAGCTCTTCTTCCTGCTCTGCATGGTAACACCAAAACATATGCTACGTGCCCTTGAATTAATTCTTAGCTGTCCTATGCATGAACTGAAAAGTAAAGGATGGCATGAGGAGGACACCAGCTAATAAACAGATATTTATTATGTCAATATCCATTATGAAAATATAAAATCTTTCAGCAGGATAGTAACTTAGGCAGTTGCCATTGTGGGAAAAAAATAGAATAAGAATGGACGCACGCTGACAGCTGATTCCATGATCGTTCTGGTTGTCTAGGAATGCTGGCTCCTTCTATAATCAACTGGGAAATAGATACCTCCAGAAGGAAATTTGTCTGTACGAGATGGAAGAAGTCTCTTCCCATAATGACAAGCTTAGATTAAACTCTCAGAATTTGAAGTGTGAAAGCAGGTAAAATTAATCATATACTCCATAGGAAGCTCTAAGTTGGAGTTATAAAGAAGTAGGAAAGTGTGAAGAACCAGAAGAGGTTTTGTTCTTGGGCAGTTAGTTAAATTGGTCATGGAAAGGCCAACACTCTGTGCTGGCCCTGGCATTCAAAACTGGCCTGGTATTTTGTGGGGATGAATGGATGGAGGGAAAAAAGAAAGTTATACAGAACAACTTTCTGCTGCAGATAACTAGGGACAAGTGCAACCTGTCTCAGGGTGTGTTGCATTGCTAATATATGTGAAGGAGCGTAGTGCATTTTCATTAGCTACTCCCAGCCTAAACAAAAAGATGTTATACTGCTTTGTGCAAACTCTTCTGGGAGAGAGTCAAGGAGAAGCTTTCATTGTAACACAGAAAATTAAAGTGCTATAAAAAAGTGATAGTAATGTAACAGGGAATATCATTGTGGATGTAGAGTATCCAACATTGAGTTACATGGGAATATCTAACCACCAGCTCAGAACTAGAACTGTCTGGGCATGGAACAATCGAGTTCAGGCTGAAATCTGGACCATGAGAGCAAGGAAATGTTTGTAACTGAAGTGAATGGAAAAAGTTCCTTTAACTGTACTGACCTTTTAGATTAGGCCTGCTGTTCACAGATACCAAAGGTGATGTTTTTCCATAAGTCTATTTCTCCTCTCCCTGATGTCCTATTGCTCTCTACATATATTGTAACTTAAACTAGTCTCTCATGTATATTCAAAACATTCTTGTTATTCAGTGTGACACAGTACAATCATTTGATATTAAAAAACCCAAAAAGACCAACAAAAAGATTCCCCATGGAGCAGAAAACAAAATGCAAAACTTCATAGTAGAACCTCTCAATACACTCCAGAGAAATAATCTGTCTGAAATACAGACTAAGTCAGGAAAAAAAAAAAAAAAAAAGAAATAAAAGTTTGAAAATAATCAATCCTTTGTAAAACAAGAAAACTGGAAATAATGAAATTGGGAATTCCTGAAACTGCAATTTAGCAAGTACTGCAGTATGTGTATCAGAGGAACATATTTAGCCACTTAAGTGAGACTGCAAATCTTGAGGGAGTTTATTGTAAATTAGTTAAAAGAATGGGTACTTTTCACATCATGCATAGCCTAATCTTTGCAAAATATCTAATGATGAAAAAAAATGCTAAATCTAATATATAGTCTAGAAATTGAAAGTTGTTAAATAGTGATATTGTCTAGTCATTTTATTCTTCCTTGGGATAAAATTGTATTTATATAAATTATTAATATGTCCATGGATACGGAATAAATGCCTTCTCATCACTTGACCATTTACAAGAAAATCTGCAATTAGAAATTAAACATTATGATAGAGAGTCATAAAGATACATTAGTAAATCAGAACTATAAAGGTCTTCATCTTGGGCAATCTGAATTTTAGGGAATCAATATACTTAAAACAAGAAATAAACCATGAAGATGCAATACTGAACACAGTTAATTATTCTGTATTTTGTGTTTATTTTGTTACAACTGTTAACAAATGCTTACACCAATTCCATCTATACAACTGTGAGAACAGATTGAAATCTGTTTTGTTCACCATCTGAATTCTATTTATTCGGCACTTCACAGGAGGAAGTCTCCGAATAATAGACAACCTGTCTTACATAGCTTATGTCTGAACCACTTACAAGTATGGTTTTCCAAAGAATCATTTCCCAGCCAAAATTATGCCCAACTATAGCATAGCTTTCTCTTTCTGGCAGCCCTAACCTAAGTTCACCCAGAGTCAAGCACTTTGCCGTAGGAGCCTCTTTCCTACCCTACCACCTCCAGTTGGAGCTCTGGCCTTTCTCTTTTCTCAGCCCTAATCTTAGTCTCAAAATTTCACTTGTCCTCTGAGTAAAATAAGCACAGCTGTAGTGGAGTTGCTGAAAGAGAGCTTGGGCTGCCAAAGCAACCCTTACATTAGGAACTCCATGGATTCAAGGATGCCTATAGTGTTACAATCAGGGTTTTTTTAGGGTTAGGAGAAGGAGAAAGCCTGGAGTTCAACTTGAAATGGGTCTGAAAAGATAGCTCCAAAGCAAAGGCACTGCTGCCAAACGAGTTCCACCGCAAGGAACCTCCAGTCTGGGGAAAATCTGGGGTGTGTAAGAAGAAGCCCAGAGCTCCAGTGGAAACAGGACTGAAAAGCAGCTACTAAAATAATATGAGGAATAATAAATGATTTTTTTTCCTAAGGAACATTTCATTGTGGAGAGGTCTAAGCCTACAGATCAGCCACGGGTTAACATTTTAATTAAGGTTAGGGTTAATCTAATTATGGCTAGGGTTTGGGTTGTGAGAAAAAGAAAGCCAAGAACTACAGTTGGATTTGGGCTGGGAACAGTTACCAAAGGAAACTGCTAGTTACAAAAACATTCCTCAAAGAATTCTTTATCTGTGAGAATTCAGATGTCTTTTGTGAGGCTGAGCATGATGTTGAAGGTAGAATTATAACTGAATGGGCTCCTGTTGCAGTGGAATTGGAAGAGTTCTA
Organism: Chionis minor; assembly: GCA_013398295.1. NCBI lineage: Eukaryota > Metazoa > Chordata > Aves > Charadriiformes > Chionidae > Chionis > Chionis minor. The sequence goes on along the minus strand of VZSF01005933.1, from coordinate 109,867 downwards.
CCAAGTAGGACTGCCAAAGCTTTGAGCCCTGAAGACCATTTACTATTCAGAAGGTCTAGGTTCCCTTGGTCTGTGACTCAGCCTATTAGAGTTATGGTTAAGATTACAGTTTGGTTTGTGAGAAAGAAGCCCAGAGGTACATCTGGACCAGGGCTGGAAAGGCGCTAAGAAATCAAGCTGAGGACTGCTAGAAGAATTTTGCCCCTAGCAGTTCTTCATCAAAGCAAAGACCAGGGATACTGTGCGTAATGACCAGATTAGGGTTGTAGATAAGATTAAGTATTTGATAGAAAGAGAAAGCCCATGGCTTCACTTTAAGGTGTTTGAAAAACTGTTTGCCAAAAGACAAATTCGTTAAGGCATATGATTCTGCCTTAAGACAAGGTCTCTGCAGGGTCTCCAGTTTCTGGGATTTCTGAGTCCATAGCTGTACTCAGACTACAAATGGCAGTTCAGGGAGATATAAGGCTACCAAAAGATTTATCTTCAGATCAGTTTTTCCTCTGTGACTAGTCTGGAGTGTCATGTGTAAAACCATTATTAGAGCCAGGGCTAAGGCTGAGACAATGAGAAAGCCCAGAGCAAAAGTTGCAGGGTGTTGGAAAGCTGCTTCTGAAGAAAACAAAGGCTGAAAGCAATGGAGCTCTTCTGTCTTCTCTTAACCCTAACCCTCATCTTTACCCAAGTGCTGGGCTGACCCTTGCAAGACACCCAGGTCCTCACCAGCAGAGAGCTCTCCAGAGGAGAATTTCTTCTGCCAGCCTCCCTCCAGTCCCTCTCACACTGCCATTTCTGACCTTGTCTTTCCTGCAACCAGTGCAGACTCTAGCAGATTGTCATGGTTTAACCCCAGCCAGCAACTAGGACCATACAGCCCTCACTCACTACCCCCACAGTGGGATGGGGAAAGAATTGGAAGAGCAAAAGCCATGTGCACAAGCAAAGCAAAATGAGCAAGTCATTCACCACTTCCCATCAGCAGTCAGGTGTTCAGCCATCTCCAGGAACGTAGGGCTCCATCATGCATAACAGTTACTTGGGAAGACAAACATGATAATTCCAAATGTCTCCACCTTCCTTCTTCTTCTTCTTCCCCCAGGTTTATATACTGAGCATGATGTCATATGATGTGTAATATTTCTTTTGGTCAGTTGGGGTCAGCTGTCCTGGGCTGTGTCTCCTCCCAGATTTTGGGAACTCCCAGCATACTCACTGGTGGGGCAGCGTGAGGAGCAGAAAAGACCTTGACTGCTCAGCAACAATCCAAAACATCAGTGTTTTACTAACATGATCTTAATCTCAAATCCAAAACATAGCACTACACCAGCTGCCAGTAAGAAAGTCACTCTACTCCAGCTGAAACCATGACACAGATTGATATGTAGACTTGCTTTTTGTGACTCCTTGTTATTTGTGACCATTGTTTTCTGTCTGTGGGTGCACACACTGTCTCTTTTACAAAATGGTGGTAGCTCTTAAGATTCCAAATCAAGATGATTTTTTTTTTTTAATTTCCTCTATGTTTTATTTTCCTCTATGTATGTGCAAGTTTTCAGTTCTCTGTGAAAAAGGACAAAATGTCAGCAGGTAACAACCTGTGCTTTCTTGATGTCATTCTATAATTTAAAATTGCTAATTGTGGACCAATGTCTGAATTCACTGTTTTTCCTTATTAAAACAGTTTATTCATTCTTTCTAAAGGACTTATGTTATTTCTACAACTCATTATATTAGGCAAGACAGGGACAAGCATTTGCTGTGTTTTACTGAAGACGCTTTTATTCATATTCATTAAACTATAGTGCATAGTCAAACATTGCTATCTGGCTGACATACACGCTGTGGCAAAAGGAATTTTAGAAGTAGGGTTGGATATGTAGTTAACTGTAAAGCTTTATTAACCAAGAACAATAATGAAAATCAATCCTGTGTTTACTCACAGATATAGCAGACTTTGTTCCAAGGCTTATTTTATTCTACTTTACAAATATATATCTAGTAATTAGATGCTACTGGCTGACAGACAACAGTATGAAGCATCCCTTAAACCCTTTAGTTCTTTGTTACCTTTCCAATTAACTTTCAAGAATCTTTAAATAATTATCTGTAACATATGAGAAAAATTGTCCAGGTGCTTTTAATCAAAATAACACCCAACACTGAGAAATAATAGGATTTGGAATTGTCCAAATCCTATTATCCACTGTCTTGGCTGCGCTTTGTTGATATCACAGTTACTCTTTTTAAGGCATCCGCCACAGTGTTTATGGTGTTTACAGGACACATCTTTGAGTTTGGGCAGCATTTTTGATGTATATTTTATTGGTTATTTAACTTAGACATACATGATCCATTTGCGGTTTTTTCAGCCTTCCAGCCTGTCTTCTATATTTAATTGACAAAGTATATAAAATATAAAATCTATGTGCCTTTTTTTTTGGGGGGTGGGGGGTGGGGGGGAGGGGGGTGCAGAGGAAGGGGGGATTGAAGTATTAATGGTTGAATGCCAGTTTTATTTAACTCTAGAGTAAACTATGGGATAAGGCCTTGGAGGGAAGACTAGCCCAAGAAAGCTGTTTCATATTCAAGGATCACCTCCTCCAAGATCAAGAGGCATCTGTCCCAAAAAAATAGTAAGTCAGATAAAAATGCCAGGAGACCAGTGTGGATGAACAAGTTGCTCCTGGCAAAGCTGAAATGTAAAAAAGAAGTATATGGAAGCTGGAAGCAGGGACAAGTAAGATGGGAGGAATACAGAGACAATAAGCATGTAGAAGTGTGGTTTGGAAAGCCAAAGCCAAACTGGAGGTAAATGTCACAAGGGATATCAAAGGCTACAAGAACGACATGAAAGGAAGGAAGGAAGATGAGGGAAAATGTGGGCCCACTGCTGAGTGGGGCAGAGGTTGTGGTGACACAGGACATGGAAAAGGCTGAGACACTAAATGACCTCTTTGCTTCTGTATTTGCTAGCAACGCCAGCCCTNGGTGCAGAGGAAGGGGGGATTGAAGTATTAATGGTTGAATGCCAGTTTTATTTAACTCTAGAGTAAACTATGGGATAAGGCCTTGGAGGGAAGACTAGCCCAAGAAAGCTGTTTCATATTCAAGGATCACCTCCTCCAAGATCAAGAGGCATCTGTCCCAAAAAAATAGTAAGTCAGATAAAAATGCCAGGAGACCAGTGTGGATGAACAAGTTGCTCCTGGCAAAGCTGAAATGTAAAAAAGAAGTATATGGAAGCTGGAAGCAGGGACAAGTAAGATGGGAGGAATACAGAGACAATAAGCATGTAGAAGTGTGGTTTGGAAAGCCAAAGCCAAACTGGAGGTAAATGTCACAAGGGATATCAAAGGCTACAAGAACGACATGAAAGGAAGGAAGGAAGATGAGGGAAAATGTGGGCCCACTGCTGAGTGGGGCAGAGGTTGTGGTGACACAGGACATGGAAAAGGCTGAGACACTAAATGACCTCTTTGCTTCTGTATTTGCTAGCAACGCCAGCCCTCAGGAACCCCAGGCCCCAGAGACCAGGGGACAAAGGCTGGTGCAAGGAAGATGTACCTTTGGGAGAAGAGGATTAGGGATTACTTAAGCAAATTTGGTGCATAAAATAACATAAATCCATAGGCCCTGATGCAATACACCCAAAAGTGATCAATCATGGCAACTGGGAGAAGTGTGGAAGGACTGGAGAAAAGGAAATGTCACACCTCTCTTCAAGAACGGCAAGAAGGACAATGCAGGGAAATACAGGTTGGTCAGCCTCACCTTGATTCCTGGGAAGGTAATAGTGCAGCTAATGCTGGAAACCATTTCCAAGCACATGATGGACAAGAAAATCATCAGGAGTAATCAGAATGGGTTCACCAAGGGAAAGTCATGCTTGATCAACTTGATAAACCTTTATGATGTAACAGCTGGTTTAGTCAATGAGAGGGTAGCAGTGGATAGTGTCTGTCTCAATTTCAGTAAGGCTTTTAACAGTCTTCCATAAAGTATTCATAGAGGAGCTGATGAAGTATTGGCTGGATGAGTAGACAGTGAAGCTGATTGAGAACTGTGCCACTGATCACCACCCTCTGGGCCTGGACATTCAGCCAAAGTCTGGTCAGAGGCCATTAACAGGCAGTGTACCCCAGGGGTCAATGCTGGGTCTGATCCTGTCTATGCTTTCATTAATTATCTGGATGATGGGGCAGAGTCTACCCTCAAGTTTGCAGATTACACAAAAGAGAGAGGAGTGGTTGATACAGCAGAGAATTGTGCTGCCATCCAGAGGGAGCTCAACAGGCTGGAGAAATGGGCTGACAGGTACCTCATGAAGTTCAAAAAAGGGAAGCACAAAGTCCTGCACCTGGGAAGGAATGACTCCATACATCAGTACATGCTGTGAGCGGACTGTTCAGGAAAGCAGCTTTGCAGAAAAGGACCTGGGAATCCTGGTGGACAAGTTGAATATGATTGAGCAATATACCCTTGCTGCCAAGGAGGTTAACAGTATCTTGATCTGCATTATACAAAGTATTGACAACAGGTTGAGGGAGGTGATCCCCTCTATTCAGCACTGTTGAGGCCACACCTGGAGTATTATGTCCAGTTCTGGGCTCCCCCATATAGAAGACATGTAGAGTTACTGGAAAGAGTCCAGCAGAAAGCCACTAAGATGATTAAGGGACTCGAGAATCTCTCATATGAGGAAAGGCTAAGAGAGCTGTGAGTGTTTAGCCTGGAGAAGAGAAGGCTCAGGATGGATCTCATCAAGGTGTATGAGTATCTGAAGGGAAGGTATAAAGAACCTGGAGCCAAGCTCTTTTCAGTGACAGAACAAGAGGCAGTGGGAACAAACAGAAACACAGGCAGTTCCCTCTGAACATCAGGAAAGACCTATTTACTGGGAGGGTGATCGAGCACTGGCACAGATTGCCCAGGAATCACAGAATCACAGAATCACCTCTGGAAGGGACCTCTGGAGATCATCTGGTCCAACGTCCCTCCNGGTGCAGAGGAAGGGGGGATTGAAGTATTAATGGTTGAATGCCAGTTTTATTTAACTCTAGAGTAAACTATGGGATAAGGCCTTGGAGGGAAGACTAGCCCAAGAAAGCTGTTTCATATTCAAGGATCACCTCCTCCAAGATCAAGAGGCATCTGTCCCAAAAAAATAGTAAGTCAGATAAAAATGCCAGGAGACCAGTGTGGATGAACAAGTTGCTCCTGGCAAAGCTGAAATGTAAAAAAGAAGTATATGGAAGCTGGAAGCAGGGACAAGTAAGATGGGAGGAATACAGAGACAATAAGCATGTAGAAGTGTGGTTTGGAAAGCCAAAGCCAAACTGGAGGTAAATGTCACAAGGGATATCAAAGGCTACAAGAACGACATGAAAGGAAGGAAGGAAGATGAGGGAAAATGTGGGCCCACTGCTGAGTGGGGCAGAGGTTGTGGTGACACAGGACATGGAAAAGGCTGAGACACTAAATGACCTCTTTGCTTCTGTATTTGCTAGCAACGCCAGCCCTCAGGAACCCCAGGCCCCAGAGACCAGGGGACAAAGGCTGGTGCAAGGAAGATGTACCTTTGGGAGAAGAGGATTAGGGATTACTTAAGCAAATTTGGTGCATAAAATAACATAAATCCATAGGCCCTGATGCAATACACCCAAAAGTGATCAATCATGGCAACTGGGAGAAGTGTGGAAGGACTGGAGAAAAGGAAATGTCACACCTCTCTTCAAGAACGGCAAGAAGGACAATGCAGGGAAATACAGGTTGGTCAGCCTCACCTTGATTCCTGGGAAGGTAATAGTGCAGCTAATGCTGGAAACCATTTCCAAGCACATGATGGACAAGAAAATCATCAGGAGTAATCAGAATGGGTTCACCAAGGGAAAGTCATGCTTGATCAACTTGATAAACCTTTATGATGTAACAGCTGGTTTAGTCAATGAGAGGGTAGCAGTGGATAGTGTCTGTCTCAATTTCAGTAAGGCTTTTAACAGTCTTCCATAAAGTATTCATAGAGGAGCTGATGAAGTATTGGCTGGATGAGTAGACAGTGAAGCTGATTGAGAACTGTGCCACTGATCACCACCCTCTGGGCCTGGACATTCAGCCAAAGTCTGGTCAGAGGCCATTAACAGGCAGTGTACCCCAGGGGTCAATGCTGGGTCTGATCCTGTCTATGCTTTCATTAATTATCTGGATGATGGGGCAGAGTCTACCCTCAAGTTTGCAGATTACACAAAAGAGAGAGGAGTGGTTGATACAGCAGAGAATTGTGCTGCCATCCAGAGGGAGCTCAACAGGCTGGAGAAATGGGCTGACAGGTACCTCATGAAGTTCAAAAAAGGGAAGCACAAAGTCCTGCACCTGGGAAGGAATGACTCCATACATCAGTACATGCTGTGAGCGGACTGTTCAGGAAAGCAGCTTTGCAGAAAAGGACCTGGGAATCCTGGTGGACAAGTTGAATATGATTGAGCAATATACCCTTGCTGCCAAGGAGGTTAACAGTATCTTGATCTGCATTATACAAAGTATTGACAACAGGTTGAGGGAGGTGATCCCCTCTATTCAGCACTGTTGAGGCCACACCTGGAGTATTATGTCCAGTTCTGGGCTCCCCCATATAGAAGACATGTAGAGTTACTGGAAAGAGTCCAGCAGAAAGCCACTAAGATGATTAAGGGACTCGAGAATCTCTCATATGAGGAAAGGCTAAGAGAGCTGTGAGTGTTTAGCCTGGAGAAGAGAAGGCTCAGGATGGATCTCATCAAGGTGTATGAGTATCTGAAGGGAAGGTATAAAGAACCTGGAGCCAAGCTCTTTTCAGTGACAGAACAAGAGGCAGTGGGAACAAACAGAAACACAGGCAGTTCCCTCTGAACATCAGGAAAGACCTATTTACTGGGAGGGTGATCGAGCACTGGCACAGATTGCCCAGGAATCACAGAATCACAGAATCACCTCTGGAAGGGACCTCTGGAGATCATCTGGTCCAACGTCCCTCCCAGAGTAAGTCTACAGCGGGTTGCACAGGATGGCATCCAGGCAGGTTTGGAATGTCTCCAGAGTTGGAGACTCCACAACCTCTCTGGGCAGCCTGTTCCAGTGCTCTGCCACTCTCAAAGGAAAGAAGTTCCTCCTCATGTTGAGATGGTACTTCCTGTGTTCAAGTTTGTGCCTGTTACCTCTTGTCCTATCACTGGGCACCACTGAAAAAAAAAATGATCCCCTCCTCCTGGCACCCTCCCTTTAAGTATTTGTAAGGAATTATGAGACCCCCCTCAGTTTTCTCTTCCCCAGACTAAAAAGACCCAACTCCTTCAGCCTTTCCTCATAAGAAAGATGCTCCAGCTCCCTAATAATCTTTGTAGTCCTTCGCTGTACCCTCTCCAGCAGTTCCCTGTCCTTTTTAAACTGGGGAGCCCAGAACTGGACATAGTATTCCAGATATAGACTCACCAGGGCAGAGTAAAGGAGGAGGATGACCTCCCTCGACCTGCTGGCCACACTCCTCTTGATGCACCCCAGGATGCCACTGGCCTTCTTGGCCACAAGGGCACATTGCTGGCTCATGGTCATCCTGTTGTCCACCAGGACTCCCATGTCCCTTTCTGCGGAGCTGCTTTCCAGCAGGTCAGGCCCCAACCTGTACTGGTGCCTGGGGTTATTCCTCCCCAGGTGCAGGACCTTACACTTGACTTTATTGAAGATTGTGGAGTCTCCATCCTTGGAGATATTAAAAGGCCACTTGGACACAGTCCTGAGCAATCAGTTCTTAGCAGTCATCAAAGTGTATTCACATATCAATTTTGTTCTCGGGTATCTTTGGAAACAATTTTCTTACTTAGTTTTCATATTGGGAAGGAGGAATTCCACATGCATGAATGTAATACTACTGATTAATGAATTACTCATAATGTGCACATGACAAGACACGTACGAGAAGGGAAATAAGTCAGTAACCATTGCTTCATGTTCCTACATTTCATGACAGCAGAGCCTACATACCTTCTTTTTTGTCACAGTCAGCCCTGTTAACATTGTTTGTCCCTCAATTTTAATTGCTACCTACAAAATATTTCTCTTGAGGAACACAACCTGATCAAAAAGCAGTTAGTTTCTCTAGATTAAGGTTTGATGAGTATCATGTCATCTTGGTTTATGCCAATAATGCTTATAGCAAAATGTCGCTGCAGTTAAAATCAGTCATTTAATGGAGGACTAACACAATATAACACCTGCTCTGTTGAGGTAGGGAATTTTAGTTTTAGAAGGATCTAGTATGAACTGCTCGGTCAATATTAGATATTTATACAGGAGTTCATTCTATTGTATATGCTCAAGGGCAGCTCAAAAACTTCTTGCCATTTCTGCACTGGTTTCTTGTGATCAGATTTAGATGTCTATATCTGAAATAGCTGTCTAGACCTTTTTGTTCAGTCATTGGAGAGACACTGACATTTCTAGGCACATTTCATTTTGTCTTAACATAGATATCTAAAACAGATGCAATAAATTTTTTCTAGATGTGCCTAGTTCTCCTCTTAAATTCTGCAGATGTGCAAAGGTTAAATCTTTGAAGTTAGGACAGCTGAATTAAACTTCTTCTGAATGATTCCTGAACAACAGAAAAGTAACACGAACAATGAAAATACAGTGGAAGGAATTTTGGAGATGTCACCAGCCATACCAGAGGAAAAGTCCTCTGGAAACAGGAGAGGCAAATGCAAATTGAATTTGGCTTGACACAGGCAGAGAAAATTAACTATGGAAACATATTACAGAAAGGTGAGAAGTATTGCTTACTATGATAAAAACTGAACTTGGCAAAAAGATGGTTGAATATCAGTAGCTTGGAGGACTATTACAAGAGGGTCATACAAAAATAGAAACATTGGTTGGAAGGTGATTCCAGAAGTTGTTTGGTTGAAGCTCCTGCTAAAAGCAGGATCTTTGTCAGCAGTAGATCAGGTCAGTGTCATGGCTTTGTCTACCCGAGTCATGAGTATCCGCAGGGCTGGAATTTCCACAACCTCTCCGAATGTCTTATTCCAGTGCTGAACACTGACATTTTTCCCCCTAATGTTAAGCTGAATGTCCCATGCATGGTTTGGCAGTTATTGAACTTGTTATTTCATTTGTTATGACACTACTGATAGTTCCCTTATCACTCTCTTTCAAGCAACTATGGAGAACCATTAGGTTACTTTTTCTCCTTCTCTTCACCTGGATAAACAAGCTTAGCTCCCGCAGTCTCTTGTTACAGGACATGTGTTCTGTATCCTCTTGACAGACCTACTTCATTTTCCTCACATTCCTCTTGAATTGGGGACAACAGGAACATCATTCCCACAGCAGCCTCACCAGCACCAGGCAGAAGAGAATAATAACTTCCATTGGTCTTCTGGTCACAATTCTAATGTTTTTAGCATGCAATTTGGCTTAGTTGTAAGAGAAGAGTGTTATGGCTTGTATTCAAAGTACATTCACAATGAGATTGAAGTCATTTTCAGCAGGGTTCCTACTCAGCCAGAAGAAGGCATCACGGACTTCTCCAGGGATCATATTCAACGAATAACATCAGAATTTAATGGGTAAAATGTGAGAACAGTAAAGTAAAGGGGGAAAAAAAAAGGTTTTGCCGTAGTCAATGTATCTGCAAATGCATATCTTTATTAACGGGACTCACAGAATCACAGAACAGATGAGGTTGGAAGAAGCCTCTGGGTGTTATTTCATCCAGTCCCCCTGCTCAAGGCCATTCTTATGTCTCATTGTTCCTGTGAATGCTATTTCATCTGGTCTCTCTATTCTATTTCGATATCCATAGAAGAGCTCCAAGAGTTTGCTAGGATTGTACTTCAGTTTAATTAAGCCTCTAGCCCCCTTCTTCAGACCCGGGATGACAGAAGATGAAAGGAGGACCTGTAGCAATTATTGTTCCTCCACAATTGGTTGTGTTGAATCAGTCTAGTGTCAGTGTTCCCAGTATCTGGGCGTATGTAGCACACAGATTTGTGATACCATTTTCCCTCTGCAGATCCTGTTTTCCCTCTGTCCATTTAATGTTTCACTTGGTGACTTTGAGACCCAAGACGCCTAGACTTTCATTCCACATTAAAACCCTCAGTAATTAGAAAAATGAATAGTTTGGAATAAGACATATACAGTATCAACAAACTCTCGGTAAAGTTATAATCCAGGATGATCCAAGCATACTTTTTATTGAGTTATGTTTACAAAATAATCTGAACATTGCTTGTTTATTTTAGCCATTAATATGTGGCAGGCAATGAAATGCTTGGAACATTTCGTCTTTGACTACAACTAAACATGTAAAATGAAGAAATATACATCAAATCCCAAGATGTAGTTTCACTCTTTTAGAGAAGAGAAGCAATAGATTTGGTCATGTTACAGAGAGGATCTTTTACAAATCACCTATTTAAAAGATAATTTCCAGTGATTAAGGCTTTAGGGAAAGTTGTACTGTCATATGTGAAACTAGAAGATTGCAAAAAAACACAGAGATGAAAGCGACAGTGTGAGTATGTCACGCCTTTTTGTAGTCTCAGATTGTATATTTATTTTTGTTACGTTACCTGTTTCCCAGTGTAACTGGTGAACTTTCTGTTGGTTCTTTTAAGAAGACATTTCTTCCAAATAAGACTTAATTATTCTTAATTTAATTTCATAATTTACAATCATCCTTCCTTTTATTATTCCAGGTAATTCCTTCCCCTCCTTGGTAGCTCTGTCCTTTGAATATTTGTAAACCCTCATACACAGTAGCTTGCCTTTTATTAATCCTTTTTAAGACAGAACTAATTGCTGTATTTCAGCTGTGCTCATGGGACACCAGGATAAAGAATTTTACAAGTAAATGACATGCTACCTTTTCTGTCTGGTCAAAAACTGCAATATATCATGACATTCTATGATTATACTGATACCAGTAGAAAATCAAGGCTTATTAAGACAATTATAACTTCCTCATCCTTGGTCCTCTTGAGCTTTTATATCAGTTTTAAATGTATTTGCATTGTTACTGGCAATTCAACCATAAGCTGTTCTGATTTTTGAGATGTATATGTCTGAACAATTTCTTACTGAAACGTCACTTCAACAACAATCTGACTATGTATTCAATAGCAATGCATCTTTTTGTTTTCACACATGCATATACAAATCTCTCCTGCCTCTTCTAATGATTCAGGATAGCTTTCTCTATTTTTCTCCTTACATAGCTACAAATGTTACTAAAGGATGCACAGGTAAAACAAATGTTTTAGAGTGTATCCATATAACTTTAATGGAGACTGAGCTTTAAAAAAACCATCCTGTGTTCTTTCATCTGTTGTGGGTCTCAATATTATTACAAAGAAACCATCTTCAGCAAAAGAATCCAGTTATAAATGGTGCATTCTTTTCATAAGTGGGACATGACTCAGTAAACCCAACATATTTCTTGTATATTGTGTAATGAACGGCCTGTTGACTACAGTCCAAAAAGAAAATACGGTGACTTCTGCATTTATAGAAGCCCATCATTATATGGTGTTCCCAGAATCTCTGAGAGGTCCGACCTATTTCAGTGATTAAAAACATTTTCTTACATCTTCTTGGATGTCATGTTCATCTCTCTAGTCTCTTAAAAATATTTTTAAAGACTCAGTATTTCCCCTTGGTAGGGCTATGTTTATTTAGCATGGGCAGTATCTCCTTGACAATTACATTTTGAACTTTCGTGATCTTATTGTGTTAGAAGAAACGTCTTTTCTCAAACAGAGCTTACTTCTACACTGGTGTGATAGCATATTTGCTGTCATATTTAACTTTGCTACAAGCACTTTTTTAGCCTTTGTCTTATACACTTGGCTCATTTCATAGAGATACATATGTATGCTGATGTTACCTGATGCTTTGTGAGCATTCAAGCCTCCTCAGCTGACATAGGTGGGATTAATCACACAAGATTTTTCATTAGATTCAAGAAAGGCTTTAGGACCTGAAGTGGCTAAATCCCTAAGTTCAGGAATGGAATCTAGAGTTACATTTTTCAACTGAGTTGTATGGCTTCCTTTGTTGGCACAATTAGGCTCCTCAGAACAATGACCTGAAAAGCCTGATGACAGGCTTTGGCCTTCGTGTTTGGCAACTTCAGCCATAACGTATACAAATAAAAAGAGATATTTCTAGTGGCAGATAACTGTGTAAATAATGGCTGCGGAACAAGTTGGAGATTTTTGGTCCTGGTGATGCTTATTGCATCATACAGTTCTGATGATTTTTTTAAAAATGAAAGAGGTGACTTTGCATTAATTTGAATAAAATTGATGTTTTACTCTACTGTATTCCATGAATGGTAACACTGACTTTTAGCAAAACAGAAAGATCAGTTAAGTATAACTTTGTTATACTTAGCTGTAAAATATGTCACTTAGCTCCACGAACTCATTTAGATCATGAACTCATTTATTTTGTGATGATCCAATTACTAAGAAGAAGGATACATGCAGAAAAAAGTCAGAAGGATATTGGAGATTTCATCAGATCTTTAGGGTATAATATGGTTCAGTCTTGACAAAGTAAATAAAACTGCAGTTCAAAACTCACTGTTCTGATAAATTGAGGTTTTGTAGTCAAGGACAGAAGTTTGTGCAAGAATAAAGATGTGTGTCTTGAGGTCACTAGCTTTCAGTTGAAAGATCAGCTTGGAGGAACTCAATATATATTTGAAATTAATCTTTTGTACTTCAGTTATATTATTGGAATTAGAATCATATGTCAGTCTATAAAACTGAACTTCTTTAAAAAAAAAAGAATAGTGTATAAATAGACTTGTGTGCATGGTACTGAAGGCAAATTTAATTAAGCCACTAAAATAACACAAAAACAAGACAGTACAGTTAATCTGTGAGATAGACACAGTATAATGTTTATGAGGTATTTATATTTTTTTGGCTGGAATTTGTAGGATCAACTCTTATCCTGTGGCTTACCACTTGCCTTTGAACTTTGGAGCACTTAATGCTCTGTATGGTTAAGCATCTTCATAGCCAGAAATGGATTATTAGAAATAAATCTCTTATCAAGTAGTTTACGGATTTCAAATTATTTGAGAACTACTTTGTTTTCTTTGTTGATATACTTTTCTTTATATGTTCATTGTATTACTGTCAGCTGTTTTCTAACGACCTCAATTTTGTTTCCGAATAATATTAATTTAAAAAATACAGCAAAATGAATTTCTTCTTTGCAATTGAAATTTATCTGCCTAATTTCTCATATCCAATTTAAAGAAAAATGTACAAAGAGCAGGGAAATATGATTCTTTAAAAACAAGATGCAATTTAGATAATTACCTCCCTTTTATTATATGCATGATATTTGTGTATGTTTACACTAATATACACCTCTAGAGTGACAGTGAATCACTTAGCTGAGGTATGATTTCTTGCTAAATTTTTACCTGTTAAAATGAGAGTCTAATAGAGATTTTTCTGTACCATAGACTAATAGTAGCAAATCAATCCTGCTTATGCTTCAGTTACAGCTGTGTCCTCTTCATGGATATTTTTACACCATCCAGTGTAAGAGTGTTTCTTTAGTCTCAGTAGCAATCACTGCTCATGTAGAGGAATCAGACAGAAATCTGATTTGTCAGGAGTTGTCTTTGCTGTTTCACATAATACAAATTTCAGACAACCGGGCCCTCTCCTTTTACATTAATAAAAATGAGGCTGGACTCTGAATTCCTTATTCATCATGTTTGCAGGAAGTACTGTGAAAAGACATTTTTCTTCTATTTTCACAAAACTTTTAGTTTGTGATGGTAGACAGACAAAAATATAAAATGTGATGATCTAAGGTATCTTCTGAATGAGCATGAGCTTCTTCATTGATTCCTTATAGAATTGCAGGATAATCCAGATTGGAAGGCATCTCAGGAGGTCTCTCGGGCAGCATCCTTCACCAAGTGAGGTCTGCTCTGAGGTCAGACCAGGCTGTTCAGGGTTTTATCTAGTCTGGTTTTCATAGACTTGAAGGGTGGAGGCTGCATGTGTTTCTGGGGTAACCTGTTCCCCTGCTTGACCATCCTCATAAGGAAAATATTTCTCCCCACATCCAGTCAGAACCTTCTCTGTTCTTATTTATGTCCCCTGCCCCTCATATTTCCAGCATGCACTCTGGGGAAATGTCTGGCTTTGTCTTTCTCATAATCTCCAGCAGTATTGGAAGGCTGCTGTTAGGTCCCCCTCAAGCCACCTGTTCCATAGGCTGAACAAGCCCAGTTCCCTCAATCTCTCCTCACAGGGCGAGTGCTCCTGCCTCTGACCAGTTCTGTGCCCCGGTTGATCATCTTGGGTTGGGAAGCCCAACCTGAACATTAGATGTGTACTGTAGATGTGGTCTCATGAGCACTGAGATGAAGGGGGAATCACTTGCCTTGATCTACTGGCTACTTGGTAGCACAGTAAGCTGCCGACGTTTTCAAGCTCTTTTGGTATATTCTGTCTTTCTCCAGTTCAGGGCAGGAGACATGCATTGTAACACAGATTGCTGAAACATCAGGTAGACTTTGTAACCCCTTGCTGTAGATAGGCTGCTCTTTGCCGGTTTCATTGCACTGTGCTTTCGCTGTTTGTTGCATTCTAAATCCATCTTAGGCTGGAACACTGAAATTGGCATAATACCTTTTGTGTGGGCAGTATGCCACAGTAACAGATGGCCATACTAGTGGACAAGTTATGTGCATCAATTTTGATTAGGATGGGCAGAAATCCTGAAACAGCCATCAATGTAGAGCTTCTGAGCCTGTTGTTACAGGCATAAGCCATCACTGTTGCAGCTCAGAGATGCGGCTCTGAATGTCTCAGAATAGCTTGTGTCTCCATGTAAAATGTTTCTGCTTCAGTGGATCAGATCAATTTCGAGATAGAGTAATAATATTTAAAAGTCTAAATAAGCATCCCTCAGGTTGTCATGGCTACCAGAAAACACATTTCCCATGACCTGTAACTCCTGTGTCTCACTCAAATCCTTATTTTTTTTGCTTTTTCAGAGAAGAAGCCTTCTAACTGGTGCACCAGTATTTTTCAGACACTTTTGCCTAGATAGATACATAGATAGATAAGTAGTTTAATAGACTGATCCTTCTGTTTGAAAAATCTAAAAGCACAACTCCTTGTGTGACTGACTTAGAACTCTTAGTACAATTTTCCTAAAGTTTTAATAATTTGAATCCTTAATTGTACCTTCTCCTCTTCCTATTTTAATGGCAACCAATAAAAATGTAGTAAGGGTTTTTGAAATCAGTATCTGTTAAACAGAAAGTCTATTTTTTCTCATAATTATGGATGAGGGACCACTGAGAAAGTTATTGTCTATGGTGATGGTATCTCTATTCAGAGATTTATGCTTTATGTGCCCCACTTGGGTACAATATCTTCTGAATTATTTTAAAACAGGAGAGCTAATCTTGAGCTGTCAAAATAAACTTGGATTTCCAAAGACAATCTTTTATGAAGGTGTGTTGCACTTTGATGGTGATCTTTATTCTGTACTTTTAGGCTTTTATCTCTCCATTAAGCATAATCTGTCCCAGATATTTTATTTTTATAAATGTAAAAAATGAAATAAAAAAAAATGTTTGGGAAGTATCTTCTGAAATAATTTGATGGAAAATGTAATGGAACCAGCTTTTGCATCTTTTTAGCTTTTCAGAAGCAAAACAAGTGATAAGAATTATCTTCATATTGATTACATTATCTCTAGATCCACTGTTTTTAGGTAACATCATGATATGAATAAATGCATTATCCTGATAGAGCACAAAGGCACGGGGCAGTACTGTCATTTGTATTCCTGTTTGGGGGCTTTTATCTAACTATGGAAGCTAGCCAGTGAGCAGTGAGGAGGGATCATCTTTTGGAAGCTGATTATTGCTGCATTGTCAGTATGCGTCAAAGTGGCACATATCACTGTCAATGATATTTCACCGAGAATGATCAGAACTCCATAAAAATTGACCTGTGGAAGAGGGTTTAAGGCTTTTTAGTCTAGAAAAAAGAAAGCTGAGAGAACACATAGAAACCATCTTCAAATAATACAAAAAGGGTGGCAGGAAGAAAAATAATAAACCATCCTTCTTATTGTCTGCAGATACAGTGAAGAGTAAAAGGCTTTAATTGAAGCAAGGAGGAGGTAGGGGATACGTTATATAGAAGTATTTTAAGGCTGGGAAAGGTTGAGCACAGGAATAGATTATCTGGGCGAGCGGTGCAGCGTCTGTCATTTTCAGATGTCAAAGGATACTGAGCATGTTACTGGGCTGAATTCAAGGTACAAATTGGAAGAGATTAACTAATAGATGTCTAACACTGCAGAAATTGTTCAAAATTTGGTTAAAACTGGTTTGCATTTTTCAGAAGCAGCCCTGAACTTAAATAATTTTCTACCCTAGATACCTGGGACTGCGATGGTTGAATGTCCTTTATTCCTGAAGGAAGTCTGAAG
Source organism: Chionis minor (assembly GCA_013398295.1). Classification (NCBI taxonomy): domain Eukaryota; kingdom Metazoa; phylum Chordata; class Aves; order Charadriiformes; family Chionidae; genus Chionis; species Chionis minor. The sequence goes on along the minus strand of VZSF01005933.1, from coordinate 93,343 downwards.
AAAGTAGCAATTGAGGAAGATCAGCACTTACAGAATCAACATTTTTTATTTCTTCAGTTAAAAATAATACAGTTAAACCAATCTTCAGTTAAAAAAAAATAATACACTTGCAGTCTATGCGTGTTGTAACAGGAAAACTCTTTCTGAAGAATGAACTTCCTAATAATAAGTAAAATGGAAATGGAGTCCATAGAAAAGATGAAATACTGAACTGCAGAATATAACAGCTGTTCAAACCCAAAAGACCAAAGTAAATAAAAATTAACTTTTTTTTATTATTATTTTTTTAATAAAACCACTATGGAACTGAAAGATCCTGAGTTTTACAAACAAATCCTGAGTTAACCAGTTAACCAATAAGCCACAACAGAAGTACTAAGGCCTCATATGCTGAACTGAAATAGAAAATCCACCACAGATTCTGAAGAAGTTAAGGATTGCTACCTGCAAACTCAATCAAAACCCAACTGTCCCATGAAAGAGAAGTCACAAAAACAGGTGATAAAATATCAAAAACTGAGCAAGGGAGAAAAAAATGTTTCATCAAAAATTTAATAACTTATTTGAAACTAGAAAAGCAAAACATTCCGTGTTCTTCAAAATATATGAAAAACTGAGTTGTCTCTTATCCACATACGCTATACCAGAATGAGATTTGAAGCCTGATTAACTCTAAAATAATAACCTGTAGTAGACCAGAGCATCTAATGCCTTAATACTCCTCCAGTCAATGACAAACAAAACAAAAACATCTTTAATGCAGAATTCCAGATGCCTCCTGCTGATCTTTCTAGATGTCAAATTCAACATTTAGCCTTATAACCCTTGGTTTTCAGTTATGTAAGTATGAAATACTTATTAGTTTGTCCTTCTCAGTTCAATCAAAAGTAAGTGGTTACAAATCCATGTTTAGTAGATTTTCTGAACATCGTGTTCTGTGTTTGTGAGCAGACAGCATGAGGTATCCTAAACGCTAAAAAGCCTACACTTAAACAAAAATAAACAACTGAACCCAAATCACCATTAAAGAATGACTGCCTGTGTTAATTCTCCAAAGGAACAGCAGTTTTTTTCACCTGCCAGAATAAATGTCTAGTGATTAAGTGCAACTGGAGCTATGAAGAAAGTCATGGCCTTGGCCTTATGGGTATACAGTAAATACATCAGAATTTGAAAAATTCATGGTGTAAGAGACTTGGGCATTGTATCCCTGGAATGTGTCAGTCAAATGATCCCATGTTGAATCACCAGCTTTGCTTTATGAACCACAAGGCGGAGTTAAAGTCCAAGACAATCTGAGTAAGCATTCATGTTTTAGATCACTTAAAAGATTCATCTTTAAATAGGAAGGGCTTGTCAGCAATGACCTTAATTATGCTTGGAAGGCCACTATAATATTGCCTGAGATTAACCAGCTGCATCTATTGTGAAGTAATTGTGATCTTCAGCAAAGATTTATCCTCGAAGGTAAAGTTTCTTATGAAGAGGATTAAAGGAAGGGGCTTTTTACATACCTCTGAAGCACAGAGGACATGCAATCTATCCAATCAGGAACTGTAGGTCTCTTCCAAGGGACAAGATTCCCTAACGTGGGACCAGAAGGAGTTCCACAGAGACAGCAATACACAAATAGACAGGAAAAGAGATGCCTGATCCCAGTATACAGAAAAGAGAGGAAGGAAACTCTCCGCCATTCCTCAAAATTGGTGTCCCCTCTTCTGTTGTTCAACACCCTCTCAGCCCTCTTATCTATTCCTCAATTCATTTTTGCTATGATTGTGGCTCTCATGAGCTACATGAACTCCCACGAGCTCCCCTGCTAGTCTATTAACTCTTGTATTTATCCCATAATCATAGATCCAAACCCCTCTTTCATGTTCCTTCCCAGTATTTTGTTTCCACTGCACAGGTAATTTTCATCTGAGAATTTTTGCGTGTGTGTCTCTCAAACTACTGTCTTCCCTACAATTTATTTTCCTAAAATAAACTTGCTCTTCCCCAGAGATGAGAATAGTAACACATCTGTGCACTTCTTTCACATTCCACAAAGGTCAGGTTCAAACTTGCATTGCTAGGAAACAGCACCAACACAGTAACAGCGTCATGGCCCTTAGATCTTTTACAAAACTCTCCAAAACTGCTTTTTGTTCTTTATTTTTTTTGGATATATGTGCATTTTTGGAGCATCCCAAGCCTAGAAGAAGCTGAATAAAGCTGAATGAACCAAGCACTATTGCAGAAGCAGGTTGAGTTGATAAAATTATGCTAACAAAGCATCAGAACGGTAGCCTGAATGTCAGTGGTATGCATATATACACACAAGAAAGTAGTAGATCATACCAAGTAGAACAGCTTCTTTTGTTTCTTATCTTTCAGACATATTGTTCCCAACACCATATTTAGATGATTAGTAGTATGCCTTACCACTGTAATGTGTAGCTAGTGTCAAAGCAATTCATGTAATTACGTACATATTGTAGGCTTCTTGTATCAAGGGCTTCTCAGTCTTACTGTCAGCTGTTACTTCACTATAAAAAGCTTCTGTACTGTTTCTGCTAGAAGCAGGAGTTGGCTCTAAATGAGTTTAATTATCCTTTCTCAGACTAGTAGGGCTCAGGAGTTGTTACTAAAGATTGTCAGAGGTTTGCTGGCAATCCACAGTGTGTAATGAGATCTGTCAGAGTATTTCCTCCACATCCTTTTTCAGGCTCCTTGGAAATCTGGTAAAGGAAATTGTGGTGGCAAGCATCAAGTGAGCATCTGACAGTGAAAACTATACTGAACACTAACAGTGGGATCTGGCCTATATTAAACATACTAAAAGTACGTTTGTCCAGGCTCCCTGGTTAAAGGTGAGAGGCAAACAGGACCCTGGGCTGTAGACTATGAAAACCAAAAGTAGAGAAGACGACAACTGCAACCATATTCAAATTGCTTCCTGGTGCATATCTTCTCATTCTTCTCTTATCATTGTCAGGTCAGGGTTTTTTTTCAGTGACAGTGTCCAGGAAAGATGACAGTAAAAAAGTCTTTCTAATATTTACCTACACTTTCCTTTGAAAAAAAATTCTGTAATTTTTTCTTACTGTTTGTTTCTTTGCACCATCAGAAATAATTCCACAGTCTCAGCTTAACCCCTGCTGTCTCCTAACACGTATAAACTCTATCTTGGCCACTCCTGCATTAGTCACCCCCAAGGTGAGCTGAGAGCATTATCTTATTTTTTTGCTTTCAGGTCAGTTCTGTCAGTAATAGTGGTCTTACTGCTCCCTGAATATCAAATGATTGGAACTTCTGGTCAGCCAAATTTTTAGTGATTGCCAGAGAGAATATAGAAATTTTCGTGATTGCTAGAGAGTTATATAGAAATATGAATGCCACCGGTATATATATGAAAATTGAAACTTCAATAAACTGTGCCGTTATGATGACTCGGGATGGAAACCTCCAGCTCTGGATTGGGAGTGTTCAACAAACAAACAGCAATATAATTCATTAAGATGTATTAGCTATAAAATTGTATTAGTTAATCAGTCTTTGATGCTTTCTTACAAGTAACTAGAAGACTAAAAAGTAGAAAAATTAATAGTAAATTTAGAAGAGCTAATATAAAAATAAGACGAGTTTAACAGAAGGCTGAAGGTTGAAAGCTGGAGAGGGACTTTTTGAAAGGGCATGTAGTGATAGAGGCACTGGAACAGGCTGCCCAGGGAAGTTGTGGATGCCCCACCCTGGAAGTGTTCAAGGCCAGGTTGGACGGTGTTTTGAGCAACCTGGTCTAGTGGGAGGTGTCCCTGCCCATGGCGGGGGGTTGGAACTAGATGATTTTTAAGGTTTCTTGATACTCAAGACTGCAGGATCCAAGGAGTTCTTAAGTTTCTAGATATACAGCAGCCTTATGAAAGTAATCAGATGTCCTCCTTACACAGGTTTGGATTGTGATAAATAATTTGGCTAAAGAATCTTGCATTTTTGAATCAATAATAAAAACATGTTTTTCGCTGTTTTTAATTTATCCAGGCTTTAAAAGAGGAACACAATATATAAGCTTATATATAATATAAGCAATGCTTGCTGAAATCTGGGCTTTATGATTTTATTATTTTTAAATCCATATAGAATAAGACTGACAGCTAGGCTGGGCTATTTTTGCCAGAAATGTACTAAGCTGGCTAAACTGCAGGGCTGCAGTCATGGCTGACAAGCAAAAGAATGAAATGATGCCATCCTAAAGAGTTTCTCAGTAGGGTGTTACCAAGATGATCATAAAATTTAATTATATTGGCTGATGCACTTACTTTCTTACAGCCTGACAACACTTTCATGTCTGCTCTCTCTGAAATGCTACCTTCTATATCCCAGAATGATCCGCTTCTGAAATTTGCTGGTCTGATGCTAAAAAAGCCGGGTTTTCAGTGATAGTATGGAACAGGTTTGGAACTGACAGTGTGAACAGCAGTAATGACTCCACAGTTGGTTGTAAACTGTCAGTTTGTCAAATCCTACAGCTTGACATACATGTATTCACGAAATTAAATTTTTTCATTGGCATTTCATTTGGGGAGGGGGTAAGTGTTTGGAGGTGATTATAATTTTCACATTATTACAGAGAATTTGGGGTTTTGTAGGTTTGGAGGATTTTTTTAAAATCTTGCGGAAAATTTTTTTCCTTTCAAGTTTCAGTTCTACATTTTTAATGATAACAAATCCTCTCTGTATTGCTGTGAAAGCACTAGGGTCAGTCTTAAGTACAATTCTTGTCAAAGAGCTGGATTCTATACTAAATTAAATCTTGTTTTTTTTTTTTCCTTTGCAGTGCTTAAGTATTTGAAAAGGGTCCATATGAATAACACACAGTAAATGATACATAATAAGTAGTGAATAATCCTGTTAACACATCTTTTCCAAGAACAGCCATTCCCAAGCATTTCTCAGGGAGGATTTTAATCATAGCATCGATAATTTGGAGAAGCAGGAAATACATAAAATAAGGAAACTTAATTTCTCCCCTTGGTGTTTTTAATCATTCACTCATGGAGCAGGAGCAATGTTGGTAACTTAGATGACTGCTGAGAACAGAAAATAAATAAAAAAAAAGTAAATAAGATTTTCTCCATTTATTATTATTATTTTATTCTCTCAAACAGATCCTACATTTTCAATTAGATTCTTTAGAAAAATTTAATAATTTGTCTTTGGAAAAGTCTATAATGATATGAAATGAATTGGTTGCAGACTACTAGTGTATTTAAAAAGGGTTTGCATGATTCATTTTAGCTAGTTCCCAATATAATTTCTGACAAAAATTCCAAAAATTTTTCCATCAAAATCGGTGGTGTTGTCACTGAGGTGAGATATTACACAGTCTAAGTCAAACTGGTTCTGTGTGAATCCTGGTAAGTACGAAGGAGTCAAAACACTGCTTAGAAAAAGGTCAGATTAACCAGACAAGAAAAAAGAACATTAATTATTTGACTAATTTATGAAAATAATTTGTTGTATAAATTCCATCTGTAGGTGGAATGTGAATACAGATTTGCAGGTAGGTAGATTTGCAGAATGCAAGCAGATGTCTCTGAACACAGATTTTTAGCTACAAAACCATTCCGTGATGCTATCTGCCATGGGATTTTTTGAACAGGCATAATTTTGGTTTATATGGATGTGCTTTGAGGGAATAGATCATGAAGAAAAAAGCTACTTCACAGAATCACAAACTGGAAGAGACTGACAAGACTAGAATTCTTACACAAGAGATTCATCAGCGTTCAGAGGGTATACACCCTATGTAGTACCACATGCTATGGACCCCCAAACCCTTCCTAATACCTTCCAACAAACTTTAAAACTCAACTTTAAAAGACTGATATGCTATTTGCAAGGACTGGGCAGAAGCAACACTGCTGAAATTAATGGAAAAATACTAATGTGAAATTTGCAGTTCCAGAAATTTAGCTTTCAAAAAGATAAAAATTATCTGAACATTCGGGGTTCCCAAAAAAGTCTGATGGGGAAATAGAGAAGCAAGACAATCAAAAGTCCTATTTTAAAGCTGTGCAAAAAAAGTCACTGCTAAAAACACTATTTAAAGAGAAATAATATTCTGCTTATTTTCATTTCGTTGATTTATCACCAGTAAAAGACTTCTCTGAACATTTCATATGCTAGCTAAATCCTGGTTTATCAACTGCATAGTTAGGTATTGATCAGTCTTTGTAAAGGTCAGCTGCGCTAAGAAATGATCTTTTAAGAAATGGCCAGATTAGAATTCTCTAGGGAATGAAATAGTGGATATCTCTTCATAAAGGACAGACAGACAGTCTTACCAGAATCTCTAGACATGCTCTGCTGTTTAGCCCAAAATTATATGTATCAGAGCCACAAGGAGTGGTTTACTTTTGAGAGAGACATCTACACTCTCTCTCAATGCACTTATTTTCCACTCAGTTGGACAATTCAGCCAATTTAGAAAACAAAACAAAACCCAAACGCCCATCTGCAAGAAGGCAAAAAGTCTTATTTCTTTTCTGTATCAGTTGGAAGGTTAAACTTAAATTTGCATATCTTACTAAACACATCCAGCTGTCTTCTACTTTTTCTACCACATATTGAATGATGTAATTATAGTGTGCACAAGAAAGTATAACTCTGCTAGACAGACTACAAAGCCTTTGTTTAAAGTGTAAGGCAAAAGGAAACAAGCCAAAATCCTTTCTTTTTCTACTTGAGTATATATTCATAAAAATGTCTTCATGATGACTTTCACTATAACACGTTATATATATAAGGCTGTAGCACCATAGGCTTAAGTAGAGTTGATGGTGAAGCAGCAAAGGAATGACTCCAGTTAGTTTTCAAAGATGAAGGCTTCTTGAGCAAGGAATAAATTAGAAATAAAATCACAGAACTGGCCTCTGGGAATGTAGACACATCAAACTGAGATAACAAGACCATACTAAATGACTGCACGAGTAAACAAGAGATGGTGAATTTAACAACAAAAAGGATATGAATGCTAGATTTTAAAGGGGCAAAAAGGTGTATTTCAATTCAAAGATTTTTATTCCTCTAGGGTCTCTGAAAAAATGAAGAAAGAGATTTATTACAATGAAAAATGGTGCTGCCTCTGAAGCTATCTTATGAATTCCACTTTAGAAAAGGAAAGTTATCTGGCTGGGCAACAAAAATTATATTAAATAGACACTTGCTGTGTTTATCAGCAAAACTGTTGACTTCCAACCCCCCCACTCCCCCTGCTTCCTTTCCTAGATGATATTGTTCATAAAAGCAGTTACATGCCAAATAAACCCAGGCAGGCATGAGCAGCCTGGCCTGGAATACACTTTGAATGCAGCTCAGGAATTCACGATAACATGGGACTATGTGTCTGTGTCAGTGCTGAATGTGTTCTTTAATACTTTCCCAATTTTACCCTGGCACAAGGGTTTTTTCCTTACAAAACATGTAACAGAGATTATAGCATAAGCATTGATGAAAAAATGAAGGTAGAGTGATAAGCAAGTCAAGCCATACTGCATGAACACAGTGTATGCTTTAACACAATCTCTCTGTGTACGTTTGTTGTGGACTGTACTGTCTTTTATGCTTTTTCTTGTCTGTGCTTCAGCTATGTAATAAAAGTGTTGTTGCTCTACTTCTTGAATTGACATTTTACATTCCTGTCTTCAGGGTTATTTTTTCTTTTCCTACACGGTTTTAATGAGAATTGAGAATACATCATAACCACAATTCCAAACTGTGTTTTTTGCAAATGTTATTAGCAAAACAATTGCAGCAGAAACTTCAGAACTACTAGTTACAATGCAAAATTTAATGTATCCTGCCGTATCCACTGGGGAGGAATACTTGGCATTTTCTAAATTCCGTAATTGCTGGACCAAACAAATAAACAGAATTTATAATGGCAATACTATAAAACTCTGAAAAGAGACTCTGAAAAAAACCCATTAATATATTTCATTATTGACATAGATTCTACCTCAAATAACTGGTTTTTTCCTGGTTACCTTTCTCACCCTAGACTGAATCTATAACATAGTCAGTCATTCCATAAGCATGATTTCAAGAAAGAAAATTCCATGAGAGCCTGACACTTTAAAAAAAAAAAAAAAAAATCCTTTCTTTTTCTAATTCTGGCAATGGACTTTCAATATAGACTGTACACTGAATTCTTTCTTGCTCTGTTCAGGTCCAGAAATGTAGACTGAACAATAATTTCTCTCCTTCACTCTTTGTTGATACCACCTGTTAGTGGCCCAGATGGTCATCTCCAATCAGCTCAACTTTATGAGCTCTACTTTATGAAACTCATGGTCTGAAGCAAAATTTATATAGCAACCTTATTCTTTTGTATTACTCTATCATGAAATCGATTTGTTTGGATGGTTATTCTATCACAGCATTGCTAAAGAGTGTAACAGTGACGTATAAGACAGGACAGTATATGTGGGTATTTGTAAATGAAATAAGACTCAAGGTAATTAAGAGGAAGGACTGTGGAACGTATTTTTCCAATAAACTAAGTTTATGGAAATGACGTGTACTTTTAAGTTTAGAATTTGAACCTTTGTGTAACCAGTCACGTTGTTAAGCAACTGCCCTTTTATAACATCCATGCACAATAAATGCACGAACTGTTGTATCAGCAGTAAGAAGGCTACAGATAGATGCCTTACACTTAAAGATCCCCTATTGGGAGAAATAGGGGAATATTGGGAGAAAATTTCTTCTTTGAAATAAAGAGTGGAAGGTGATAGAGGCTTAAATAACTTCAAAGCAGTAAAAGAATTCACTACATTTATGATGGGAATTCAATTGCGAAGTCATATGTGGCAGTTCTGGAATGCAGAGGATTTTCAGATATTTGCTTTATCCTTTCAGGATAACAGAAATATGAATTATACCAGGGCTACGTCTTCCTGTGCATCTCTTTCTCTCAAACACATACCCCCTCACTTTAAAAAAAAAATAATTAATCCCAATTTGTGATTTTCCTAAATCACATAGTGACTTGTAAAAGCAAAACAAACCCCATGCCCACTGAAAGTTCAACTGAATAAGGCTATGTTGATTACTGAGGTAAAGGATATCACTGTTTGCCATTGCATTGGTAAACTAGAGCTAAACCTGTTATCATGCCAGCAACTCTCTGTAGTTAAACAGATTTATCAATTGGAAAAATAATACAAAGAAATACCAAAGCAGGGATACAGCAAGGCTTAGGCCTTAGACGCTCCTTTCCTGCCCTCAATATTCAGTCTTTGTCCTTCCTGTCATATACAGGTTGTTATTAGACATTTCTTTTGCACTTGTATGTTATTTCTAATCAACATCTATAATCAGTACGTAGTTTCAAATGCAATCTGTATTTTTAATCTTCACCTCCCAAAACAATATTCTGTCTTGCTCTGTATCAGGATGGAACAGTTACTAAAAGTCTAATATTCTTGCAAAGAAATATTTAGAAGACATTAGAATGGTATTAAAATGTCTACTGTAAGTTAGTGTTTACATTATGCAGAAAGTATAAATGCTGTGTTTGCACAAAATTTCTTGTTATTTATGTTTTCTGGATCACCCCCTTAAGCAACTTTTCATTACAAAGACTGAAGTGAAAAAAAGATCTTTGAAAAATCAAATGATTGCTGATACTGGTGTTATTTCCAGGGAAGCTTCAACAGGCAAAGCTATCTCCTTCACATGCTGAACAAACAAAAAAAATATTGACCAATTTTGCACAAAGAACTTCCAGATTAAAAAAAAAATAATCTGTAAATAACATCGTGCTATGTTTCTCCCCTTATTGAAGGTAAAGAGCATTATGAGACTACTGCTTTTATCTGTATTTTACAGTACTCACCTATATTTGGTGCAATTTAATAATATTCCAATGTTTCTAATAATATTTTTAAAGCCATAATATGTTGATTTAAATGTAGAGACTGCATTTGCTTGCTTATATAATTATTTTATGATCTTTGATGCAAATAATTAATTATTTGAACTGTGTAAGTACTTGCTCAGTGACCTTTGGATTTATGTTGGTATTCCTTGGTAGCATTCACAGACTGTGTGAAATTGCTCCCTTTGCAAGTGGACCAAATGCTCTCTTCCATAGCTGTGCCAGTTACAGCCAGAAGCTACTATATGATAAGGGAACACCATCACTTCTGTGGCTTGTGTGCACCTCCAACCAGCTCCTTGGTATCCCTCCACAGAGCAAGAACAGATTGTGATTTCTGCTGATCAGTTCAGAATCCAATTAGAATAGTAAGCTGGCTGTTTTGGCTTCAAAACATCAGAAATTATTGCAAAAACCCCCTTTTGATAATAAAGGCAACGGATGAGTAATCCTGACAAAGACGCAGAGAAAGAAAAGTGTGAAAGCACTCCACCTAACCTTAAGGTTAAGGCTATTGAATATTTTCAGCAGAGATCCCAGAAGGAATACACTGAGTTTTTCCTCTCACAGTTTTCTTTCCTCCTTCCTTCTCAATTTGTCTTTAAATTATTTCACTTTTGCAAAAGCTACTTATGACCCAAATTCCACTAAAGGTTCCTGGCTTCCCTCCTTCTGTGAATGTCTTGCAAAAGAATTTTCAGTCCTCTCCTTTTCACATTATTTGTGTTCAGGATTCTGCAACATTTTCCAAAACTGAAACAGTTTTTACTTACCTGAGAATTCCCTGCTCCCTCTGTCCACCATTTAAGTTTACCTTCTTCCTATGCATTTGAACACAGCACATTTCCATGCTCTCTCCCATAGAATAGCTAATTTTCCTTCTCCAAAACTTTCCTTGCTGCAGTTTGTCATATTGCTCTTCTCAGTAATATCCCCACATTGTGATCAATGGAAGATTTGACTAGGAAGGTGGGATATCTGTTGAGGAAAAGCTATAAACAAATGATTCACCACTGCTCCTTCAGCTACAGTCTGGGCAGAAAAGAAGCTTTGGGGACTAGTCATAAATTACCAGGAAATATCTCAGTCAGTTTCTGGCGTTAGCAGCGGTCCTCCACTCACAAAGTTGGTGGCTACCAGGTGACGGGATAAATAATTGTCTGCAACAGCAAAGACAAAGAAAAAAATTTCTTGGGCCAAGATGGAATAACTTATATTGCCTTGTTAAAACTTCCAATAATGTTAATATATACTTGAAACAAGGTATTACTTTCCTTCAGCACTGTGGAGGTAGGCTATACTTCAGCAAAATTGATGCCAGGAAAATGAGACTTTCAGCAGCTTGTCCTCTTTTCTCTTTGATGTTGGGCTGTTAGATTAAGTGAAACAATAAATTCCCTATATGCTAATACCTATATCCTGAGTCAACAAGTATGTCTTTTGTCAGGAAGATAGATAATTAAATTACCCTTTCTCCAAGTAAACAAAGTTTTTGATCAAGGGAGTCTTTCTCCATAGCTTTTGAAATGAGTAGTGCATTGTCTCCTACTAAGCTGTCACTGTCTTTAATGAATTCTCATTCCGAAGTGACTTTCTGATGTAGTTAATTTAGCTTACTACTTAGTATGGATTTATGAAGGACTGTTTATTGAAGATAGGGACATTTATCATAATAAAGTAGAGTGACTCAGCATTAGGTTTTGGGTTTGTTTTTTTTAAGTTTTGAGTGATTCAATGTTAATTAGAGATGACAGATTACAACAGAGATTGAAATCTTCTGTTAAAAGAACAGTAACAAAGACCTAGCAATGTTCCTCATGCTTGACCAGAGCAGAGCTGGAAGATATCTGGGCGTAAAATGCTAGAGTAAACTGCAACCTGATTTCATCCAGCATATTCTTATGAACAAGGTTATGAATTGACTATTTCCGAAGTATTTTTTTAATGTGAACATAGGACTGTAATTGAGTGACTAATTTTCAAAAATGCCAAATATTGGTAGTATGACTTGAGACTGACATCAAAAACACTGTGTAAGGTACTACTTCATGGCAGTAAACACAAAAATCAGCTTGCTTCTTTCTCTACTTCAGAAAAATGGAAGGGGGATACAATTCTGTCCTGCAATTCCAGATGGAAGTCCTGTTGTGCAGTCAAGGAGTCAACCAGCGTGTCGATAAAGGTTAGTGTAGCCTTCCTGGATTTCTGAAAGGTTTCTGACGAAGTCCCTCAGCAAAGGCTTCGGAAGTTAAGTAAAATGGTATAAAGCAGGAAGACCTGTTCCTATGCATAACAAGTTGTCTGAAAGATAAGTAATAAGAGACAGGGATATGTGGACTTTCAATGTGGTCCTTGTGGTGGAGTGACCAGAAAAGTACTGCAGGGGTCAGTACTGGGAGGTAAGCTCTTGAAAACAAAAAAGATTCAGAGAAGGGCAGAAATTATTAGAAGCATACAACAGCTAGGAAGAAGGCTTGGGCAGGCAGGACTTGTAACCATGGAAAAAGAACCACCTGCCACGATGTCATAGAGGACTGTAAAATTATGACTGGTATGAAGTGGGTAAATGGCCTCTTGTAATACAAAATCAAGGAGCTATCAAACAGAGGTTTTTTTGAGTCCGGTTAAAAGCAAAAGCCAAGAAAAAGAGGTGTGACACAGTACAGACCTGTGGTAACCTGTGCCAAAAGACAGTGTGTGTACAAAGAGTGTGTATAGGTCAAGGGAAGATTGAGAAAGTACCTAGGAGAGGGTTACAAAGCAGGCAAATCACCAGATTCAGGCAAATCACATGGCTCAGGAAAGTCCCTGAGCTAAAATACCGGAGAATGACAGGGAAACTACTCGAGGGAAATGTCATATACACTTGCACTGTTGTTGTTCTCTTCTCTTCCAGAAGTCCATTTATGTCTGCTGAGTTGAGTCTGGACTGGACTGACTGGAGACTAAATAATGTGCCAGATGGACCTACGATCGTTTTTTTGTTAGAATTGAAATGCCTAACTTTACAAAGCATATGCTATGGTATAGTGAGGCTACTTTGTTAATATATTCAATTGCAAATAGATACGTTTCAAATGCTAGAAGAGAAAAGGAGCTTGGCATCTGAAATCTTAGTGTTAAGTGTGCACCCTGAGAATCATACTAAAGAGATGAGATTTATGTTTCGGTGCATTGGATTTCTGTGGCAAGGTTTTGATACCAGGGGGCTTGGCAGGAGTGGCTTCTGTGAGAAGACACCAGAAGCTGACCCTGTGATGGACAGAGCCAGTTCCATCTGGCTCCAAGAAGCACTCACCACTGGCCAAAGCTAAGCTAATCAGCAATGCTGGTAGCACCTCTGTAATAACATATTTAAAAATGGTAAAAACCACTGTGCAACAGCAGCTGTGAGAGAGGAGTGAGAAAATGTGAGAGAAGAAGCCCTGAAGACACCAAGGTTAGTGAAGGAGGTGGAGAAGGTGCTCCAAGCATCAGAGCAGAGCAAGAACCCTGCAGCCCGTGATGAAGACCAAACTAATAAATAGTAACAATCTTTTATCCTTTACCAATCAAACAACAATATTCTGATTGCTTTCATGAGTTCTTAATGTGGAAGATAAAGGTGGTCATACTGGGGATCTTTGACCAGACGGTGGAAATGATTTTCTCAGCCACCAGGCCAAGTTCGTTCCTATTCTTATGTCTTCTGTTCCTGAACTTGTCCTGTCTCACTTTTAAGCTAGTTAGGTTTGTTCTTTAAGACCTTCCAGAACCTCACTCATTCTTCTAATTTCCAGCCTAAGTTTTTCCATTTATACCCATTTGTTCTTGTGTCAACCTTGTCTTTTAGTTTAAATAGCTTTCTCCTTCTTTAGAGTTTATCTACCTCTGAAGTATTTATAGAGAGCAACGATATGCCCTATCAGACTCCATTAAGTTATTTTAGTCTCCTCTTACAAGATAAGCTCTTTTTTCCCCTGATCATCTTAGCAGTCCTTCTCTGCAACTATTGCAGTTTAATTAATCTTTCTTAAACACGGGTTATCAGAACAGTGTATGCAGTATTGCAGAGGAAGTCTTACCAGTGCCTTGTCTAATTGCACTAATACTTCCTTATCTCTAACAGTAATACTTTCTTTCACACGTTCTAGGATTTCATTTGCTTTTTCATGACCACACGATATGTTTTATACCCATATTCTGGCTGATTAACCTACAGCTGAAAATTCACAAGAAGTTACAAATCTAATTATTTATTGTCTGTACTTCCATCTCTGGTTTAGGTATAACAAAATTAGACCTAACTACAGAATAATGAAGTGTAAACACTTTACAGAGAAAAATATTGACCATAATTGACAATGTTCAATGCTCAGTGTCTACCCCTATATCTGTTGCAATTTTATGAAAAGTTTATTTTCTAACCCCACTTTCCACATGATGTAACTTCTCAGTTGTGCCCTGCGTTACCAAGGCTGGTAAAGCCAGAAAGGTTCAGTGCTTTTGTGATGACTAGAGAAAAAGATTATTTGTACAGGTTTGTTCATAGTGTGTTTTTGTGACATCAAGTTTATGGTTATTCAGATTATTCAAATGATTAAAATATGTGCTTAATATAAGATATCTTATGTAAGTTGAATTGTGTCCTTGTTGTCCCAGAAGCAGTTGGACCAATGAACTAATTTTGCATATATGTTACACTAGTACAGATCGCACACCAGAATGTCATGAAAACAGCCAAGAAATTATGTTATTTCGGTATTTAAAAATTACTATCAAAAGAATAATTTCGTAATCGGGTCTTTAGGGTAAGTTTTGCAATGAGGTCTTTAGCAAGCAGCATAACAGCTATACTATTCAGCTTCTTTTACAGTCATGACTTGATTAAATTTTGTACATAGTATGAGATCTTACCGCGTAAATCTGTATTTCTGCGAAGTACTGTTGACACAAGCCATTACTTCCAATTACCCTGACGCTCAATTACTAGCTATCATGACAGATAGGAAATTAACCCCTGTCAGAAGTGTTTGTGATGTCAGAAGTGCATGAGCTGCCTGTTGTCTCATTCTTAGTGTTAAAATTACCATGAGGAAATTATGACTTGACCCTGTGGTTTCCAAGAACTTCTTTACATTTTTCTTCATAGAGGCTAAATAGCTGAAGTTCAGTCTTATCTTGAGTTAAATCTGTTAGCAGAATGGATTCATAAATTGGTTTATTTACACTTCTTGCAAACGAGTAGAAGTCTATTTTATTTAATGCTGTTAGAACGTGGAATGAGAGCTGATAACGGGAGAGAAGTTGTTATTTGGAGTTTTATGGCAATAACCCTTTGAGAAATCGTTGAGTTACTCCGTATTTAAGTAGTGGGCTTTTTGTGCCTGATGACTTGTCTAACAACCTTGGATGTGCTCAAGTAAGCAAGGAGCAGTATACTCTGCACATACTTGAGTCTCCTGTTCAGTATTTACAGTGTTGAAGTGGATTGTCTTTGATCTGGGAGGTTATGTGTGCAGTACTGAATAAAACAGATCCAAGGCCTGTGCTCAGACACCAGCCCATGATCATTTGCTCTGACTTGGTTAGTAACCTCGCTGGCACCACGTTGGGCTGTGCAAACAAACTGCACCCCAATATAAGGCCGGGCATGGCATTCACCTGGCAATGAAGACATGGGAGAAAAGTATTTGAGTGTGTGGATGTGAGCCACACTATGCCATTTGGCTTCAGGACCAGAAAACGGTATGTGGTTAGTGGTTAATCTCTTTTTTTTTTCCTTAGAAAAAGCTGTTACTTAAGTAGCATGTGACTAGGCAAATTTAATTTTTTTTTAATTTTTTTTTTTTACTGAAGCTTTTTGATTTGATTGTGCTAGTTCTCAAGAGAAAGAATTTCCAGTATATGTATTTGCTACAACTGTATTACCCAACTACCTACATTTGACTTGATTTCCAAAATATTTTCAGTTTAGGTCCACCACAGTAAGCTTAGTGTTCCATGAGACTGAATTCTGAAGACACTCTTCGCTACAGATATCTAACTTATTTTATCCTGCCGAGCTTTGATTTTGTATCTTATGTTCATTATCACTGAGGCATCAAATTATTCCCTGATTTTTTGTGTTTTACTCTCTGGCACATATAGCTTATATTTTCTATTTGGAGATTAACCAGATAGTGAATTTTAAGCAGTGAGACTCATGGATATCTAGAAGAGCCCATCACAGTCCCAAAACAGCTTTCATATCAGAGAAATAACTGTTTGAAATCAACTTAATTCAGAAATACATTGTATCATTTCTTTTAAGCAGCTTTCAGTTTCAGGGCATTGTGTTCTTAAAAATTAGAAAGATTGTTTAATTTATTTGAATCCATTTTAAGAGTACTTTAATTCATTTTTACACCAAATATACACACATATTCTTTGCACATTTAAATTTTAAGGGGATAGTTTTGAAACACATCTCAGATGTTCTTTGATATTTCTTGACTTTCAAATTTTATTTGCCTCTCCTACTATGAAATGAAAGAAAATGCCTTGAGAGAATGCTAAGGATGTATAAGTGCAGTGTTATGTAGAACTTGTATTTCCATTTTATCTTGAGCTACTTTTACATTTATTTTTTAAATTTTTGATTATTCTGGGACTATTAAAACTGTAAAACTGTGTATACATCATTCACCTAAGAAATTTTCTTCAAATTTTTCTTGGTTGGAATGAAAATACTGTTGATGATTTTTATCAGCGGCAGTGCATGTTGCCACCTAGCTATTTCTATTTACTTAAGAGAATGTTCTAAACAAATACTGTTTGGCTTTACTTAGTTAATCTCTTAAAATTACTAAGACAAAGTTTGCCTAACCTATGACATAACTCAGTAAGATTTCCAATATTACATCAATGACAAGCTTGTCTTGTCCCTATTATGTTAGTAAGCACCACAGGACATCAAAATGTAAATATTTCAGTTTCTAAATCAATCATGTTTTCTGCCACTCTTTTTGTTTCTTAATTTAAATAGTTGGAAAATTTTATTGATAGCAACAGTTACTTTGAAAAGGAGATGAGGCCTAAGTGCAGAGTTAGACTAAAATACAGCATATTACAGCTGACATCTGGGTAATGTTTATAATAGAACAATTACATGCATAGTTATTAATAGCAGTATAAAGACTGGCATATACTTTAAGAGATAAAAAGAGGACAAGTAGAAAGAAATTTAGCTAAGTCAAGCTAAGACATTGCGACTGGAGGCAGCAGTTGAAATATTTCTAATTAAAACCAACAAAAACAGCCCACAGAGATAGTCTTACAATTGTTATTATGAGACTTTCAGCAAGATAGAAATGCACAGTTTTATGTGTTTTGCTGAAGAAAATCCCACGGAGGAGAGAAGGGAAGAAGTGTATTTAATCTAGAGAGGCAAAAACTGTAGGAAGGTTTGGCAATGAACTCTGAATATATGAAAAACAAACAGGAAAGTGTTCTTTTTGTTCACTGGGGATAGAACATGTGGTAAAAGGCTTAAAGAACAGCTGGGGAGAGCTTTGATTTTACACAAGCAAAGCTTTTCAACAGTAAGGACAGATAAGTGGGAGACTAGCTTGACTGGGAGTCTTTACCTCAGGATTCTTTTAAGAAGAATAGAGATGTATGATGTCAGTGATTATTAAGTTGCCTTTCTTCTAGCCTTGAGTGAGAGGATAGACTAGAAGAACTTCTGAGGTTCTGTGGTCTCCTACAACTGTGTGTAGACACTCGAGAATTGTTACTGAAGTCCTGCCATCTCTTGTCTGTTCACAGTAAAGTGATTCCTTGTTTCTGCAAGATGAGGGCATTTGTAAACTGCAAGCTGTAATATTCTTTCAAAATCATTGTGATGTGCTTGTTATTTTTATGCTTTGGAGGCAGCTAATGGTATTTGCCAGAAGATCTAGACTATACTTTTATCTTCATTATATGAATGCCACTACTTGCCTCTATGTATAGACAACCAAGTTGAGCCTTCCACTGATAATAAGCCCTTCGACTGCAGCCTCCATAGAGTCATGAAAAGGATCGCAAGCTCTTAAGGTTGTTTGCAAGACATTCTGTCAAACTGTCTAGCTGATTAATAAGGAGAAAATCATCCTTAGGAAATAGAAGAACTTTCTCCTTCAAACAAGGAAAAAAGAACCAGTTCACTACAGTTGAGGAGCCTTGTTTTACATAAATCCTGAGGGAAAAAAAAGGCTATCCAATTCTGGGGTAGAAATCAGCTGGACCAACGGTAGGAGTGCCACAGTTTTCATGCACAAGTTATCTGTCATTTCTAGTCCTGAATTGAGTCTGAGAGAAACACTGAAACAGCTACTGGAAGGCAATGACAGGAGACAGGTCTTTCTTGTTTCTTTGCTCTTTTTATCTGTCTTTGCCTTTAAAGAAAACATACATTTTCTGAAAGGGGAAAAAAAAAGATTAAAGAAACACTCACTGGAGGACAAACTGGAACAAGCTGGGACTAAATATGTCCCTGTATTCCTGAGGAGATGATAGCTGAAATCTTGTCTCATCCAATTCAAACGAGGAGCCTGGGTGACTCTGTGTGATGGAAAGAAAGCCCAGCTGAAGTCAAGTGTAATGTGGGAAGCTGTTGTTTGAACCAATTATTCTGTGCAATTTCAGGTATGTGCCAATAAGAGCCAGAAAAAAGAAATTCCATGTATGGACCTCAGGAGCCAGAAATAACAGACTTGAACACAATTTGTATATTTTGCTGACTATTTTGATGTCCTTTGTTTCAACTCCTTGGGATGGAATAAAGAATTCTGTTTTATTTATGTAGTCTTCCTAACATTTTTTGTTTCAGAATAGGATTAGATAAAACAGCACTCAGTGATTACTTTCTTTGGTCTACATAATGCTGTTCATCCTGAGTCACAGAAGCACTAGAGATAACCAAGTAGATGCCTGAGCCCAATTATTGCCATGCATTATAAGCATCTAGTGTTGACTCTATGCTTCTGTCAGAGTAGAAAAAATACAAATGCATGACATTTTTCTTTGCCTTACTACATACCTCAAGATAGTATGTAAAGTAAAATGCCTGTTACTTGGAAAGAAGCATCCAAGGAGACTAGAAGGGAGAGTTAGGATGATGACAAATGCTATTCTTACCAGGATATTTTTTTCTGCATCAAGCCTTAAACATTGCAATATTGCTAATGCACATTTCCTTTCACCTACCTCAGTCGCAACTTTTTCCTATAAATTCAATATATAAATTTGAGTTTTCAAATAAATGGTCAATAACAAAATATTGTTTAATCTTAGTTTTTGAGATGAGTAAATAACAGCTATTAGAATGTCTTTTATTTGAGGTTAGTTGAAGCTTTGAGGTAAAAATCTGCAAGATAATAACAGGCAAAACAAAATGTAGGTATTTGCCTATGCTCTGCCTAGAGGAGCCAGTAACCACCAAATTCCCAATCCTTACTGAATATTGGTATGCTTTAGGGAGATCACTCTAACTTCAAATGGGGAGAGAAGACTGTACTGTTTTTGTACTACTATGAGAAAATCAAAACTCCTGTCAAAGAACTCATCAGGCAGCAGGCATGCATGTGGACAGATGGACTGGCAAACTCTGTCAAGAGTAATATAATCCTGCCATTTGCTGAATAGCAGCCAATAAATAATCACTGCCTTTATGTAGCAAAGAGGCTTTAGTTTATTTCTAATTTCTGATTAATGCTCTGTGAATGGATCTTTGGCCACTGTGTTGTTTGAATCACATGTGGCCATGGGGATACAACCCTTTGATCAACTTGCATATGGATCTCATTAGGAATTAGTGAAAGACTTTTTTTACAAAATGCATAAGGAAATAAACTAAAATAAACTCAAAACCAAAAGATGTTAAAAAAAAGATTATTTGACAGCAGGGACAACAGTTAGAAAGCAGACCCCATTCTGAGCAAGTAGTCAACTGCTTTGCTTTCCTTTTTGTGAGGGAAAATATTTGATAAGTGATAAAAATTGGATCTTCAGGTACCTAGACATAGTCCATTGTTTAAAAAAAAATAATGCCATGCCGTGACATATGGATCATGTAACTGCCAAGTACAGCTCCTGTCTGGCTTTGGTGCAAGAACATATGATGGGGGACAGAGAGCTTGCTGAAGAATACCAGAAAGAGGAAAAGGTGATAAACAGTTGGTAGCAAAATTGCACTCCAGATACTACTGTGCACAGCAATTGTATTGACCTTTAAGAAAAACAAAAAATGTGATAATGGAAGTATAGTTTTTTAATTTGACTTAGTATTTATAGGGGTTTTATATGAAATTTAGGTGGAAGCTCTGTCTGAAGAATTTTTGCTAAAGGATTTTCAGCATATTTGTAAGCATTTGTGATAAAACAGTAATGGATTCTCCAGATCATAGCAAAGTCCTACCTTTCTGAAGATAGAATGATAAATTATTGTAGAATTTAGCCTTTTCTCAGAAACTTTAACCAGAATGGATAATGGAAATTATTGTGCTTAATTCAATTCAATGAAATAATATTTTTTTTGTAGAGGAAAGAATGAATTGTAAATAATTAATGAAATATATTAATACAAGTAATTTCTATAGATTAAGAGATATAGTTTTATTATTTCCTCATTTGTATGCATCTTTTTTATGGTATTTATAGATGTTTTGGAAGAGCATGAACATCTTGAGTTAGAGTCATGCAGTCTGAAGTGCCAGAAGGAGACTCATCTTAGGGGTCTATATTTACTTACTGAGCGCTAATGAACATTTTACTTTGGATTTCATAAGTCAGGTCACTTTATGCTGACAAATTAAAGTTGCTAGTTACATCTGCAGATGCAGAATGAATTGTAGTTGCTGCAATTGCCAGTGGAAAAGAAGCCAACACATGAAGGCCTTGCACATGCAGTTTAGATATTGAGATATAAATCCTGCATCCAGGGCTCCTATTGAATGAGGTTGCCTCGCACCTTGCAGAAGAAATAGAAGACCTCTGGCAGCTGTCCTAAATGTAGTGTTGGGTTACACTACTGAAATATCTGCTTTCCATTTTGAGTGTGGGTCCATGCCTTCAGTCACGCTCAGGCTTGTTTCTTGCCCTTGAATCAAGATCAGAGGCAGGTTTGAAGAAACTTCCAAAGAATTCTGGGGGAGAAAAATTGGACCTCATGTGCTTGTCAGTGTGGATCCAGCCTGCCTGCAGGATGTGTAGGCCAGCCAAAGCACAGCATATCCCATCTGTCTTGGTACAGATGTCAGGTGAGGACACGTGATGTTGTTCAAAGGACTGGCAGATGGAAGATGTAGGTAGCTTAACATTTGCCCACTTTCCTGCTGCATAGGCAGCAGCATCTGAAATGGAAGAACCTTACAGGCATTCAGATATGGACACGTTCAGAGCAACCAGGAAGCCCACCTTTTTGGTGTTTGGCCAAGGCTTCTAAACACAATGTAAACTCAACACAATTTTTCAAAAATGAAGTAAGCATGTCCTTTGTGTACAAAACTGCTTTCCTAGAAGGCTGCTGTAATTTAAGAAAGAAGACTTGGGTTTAAATAATCAGAATTAATTGTTGAAGCTCCACACCTGATGTCATGAAGCACTATGGACTCAGCCTTTGAACTGTTTTTTTTAAAGCACCTCTAGGAGTTACAAACCTCTAAGACATTTTATGAAGTGCTAATGAATTTTAGTATTTGGCCTAGTGACAGAGACTGAAGAATTTTACATCAGAAGTTAATTGTTTAATGTTGGGAATTTTTACTACTTTTGCTAGAATATGCTAGTCACACTTTATCTGGAAAGATCAAGAGAAGGAGCAGATGGTGGGATTATTTATTTCTGCTGTCATAGTTTTTTGACAGTGTTTCCTTCTATTTTGACAACAATAATTTTTTTTTTGTTAAAGCAGTATGTTTTTAAGCATACATCTGTATGCATACATATCTTTATGTATATGATAAATCTCAGGTGTGTACACACATTTGCACACAGACATTTATGATTTATTCACAAGATGTTACTTCATCCACGATTTATTCACAAAATGTTACTTCAGAATGTCTACAAGTTGATGGTTTATTAATATTAATGTATTCCAATTGCTTTGGATTATGCCGCTTATTGAACAATGAGAAAGAATAATATTCCTGATCTCCAAGGAGACAAGCAAAATGACTGCTGCTGTTTTAAATGAAAACTTGTGAAATGTCTTAAGGGAAGTGTTCTGCATGGGAAGAAAACATAGATCTTTACTATCTTGTGACAAGCAACAACCTTGTCACTTACCTCAAACGTGCCAGTCTTGCCCAAGACCAATAAAAAAAAAATAGACTTATCTGTGCAAGTAAAGAGGACTTCATGGGTCATATGAAATGTCTTCTTTTCTTAGTGATACAAAATTATTTAAAACCCCATATGTGATGTACATAAGAAATCACACAAACACAGCAAAATGAGAAAAAATAGTAATGTATTGAAATTTATACTACTTAAGAATGGAATCAGATTAATTATTATTTTACTGTGTATTTATCTGTTATGTATTTTATATGTGCTATATATATAAAAAATTATGAAATCACTGATTCAGTGAAATAAATGTAGCCTGTAACGAAATTGAGAGCTTGCACAGGTATGTGTAGTTTTCTAACATGCAATCTATGTAAACATTTATGAGGGGTTTTCTCCAAAGAAGGTTTACAATTGGACAGGTCTTTGGGTTTTTTTTTGATAAAATCTTTGCTGTATTCAAATCAACTTGAGCTCTTCTACTGTCTTCAGTAGAATCAATATTTCATCCATTGTAGATAAAGAATAAAACCCTTGCTGATGTAGGCAACTGCAGATAAAAAAGGCAGCTGAATTTTTCTGATTAAAACCACATTATAAACACAAGCTCATCTTCTTGCAATATTAAGAAAGGCAAGTAATAGGCACCTGAAACAACTGAGGTTGAAGCAGACTAAATGCTGTCTAGCTTAAGATATAGAAGCTGAGTGGATTCTTGGGACATTTAGAATGGGTATGGTATTGTGGAAGGCTTAATATTCTACTGGCTTTTAATGTTTCATATGCCTGCATTGATCTGCACAAGCATTATCCTAGGTTTGCATCAAGTTACTTTTGTCCTGAAAAGGCATACCACAGAAACCAAATTTTAGGTGACCTCATAAGAAGTCCTATTACTAAAGAAATAACGGAGTATGAAAGCTTCATGTGTTAATTTGGGATGTACTGCCAGTGTAAGCCTGGATATAGGCAATTCACGTGTGTAATTTTTTATTTTCACTCCCTAGCACGTGTTACTGATAAATGTGATGTGTCTCTCCAACATAGTACCAGTTTTCTGTTGACAGTTGACACACACACAGTTTCTGGGTAGAACCAAGTCAGAATTAATTAAAGGTTTCATTTTTTGTCTAGTCATCTATTGTGGTAGTTAACACATCTGTTAAGAGGAAGAAAACGATTTGTTAAAAAAGTCCATAATCAAAAAACCACCTCACAAGCGATGTCATGTACCTCTCACTTTCACACCTGTTTTTTACTAAGATGCCAATCTGGAAACTTTCTTTTCTGACTCTCATTGCTGCGCTTTCTTCCATGTTCATAAATTGCATGAAATGTCTTTCCTCAACCCTATGCCAAATCATTATATTCTGTTGATTCAAATTCTTCTAAAAATACATTGCTCTCAGTGAACTACTCCATCACACTGATAAGCTGGATTTGAATTTATTTACATTACTAAGATAGTGATAATACTCAGAAAATGTAAATTTGGTTATTTCTCTGAGCCTCACGGGATGTTTTAGGTATTCCAAATTCTTGTTCTTTTGCATCACTTTGAACAGATGTCACAATAGCAATTATGAAATGAAAACCACTGGAGATCATAGAATCATAGAATCATAGAATGGTTAGAGTTGGAAGGGACCTTAAAGATCATCAAGTTCCAACCCCCCTGCCATGGGCAGGGACACCTCTGACTACAGCAGGTTGCTCAAAGCCCCATCCAGCCTGGCCTTAAACGCTTCCAGGGATGGGGCCTCCACAACTTCCCTGGGTAACCTGTTCCAGTGCCTCACCACCCTCACAGTAAAGAACTTCTTCCTAATATCTAATCTAAATCTCCCCTCTTCCAATTTAAAACCATTACCCCTTGTCCTATCACTGGACTTCCTGACAAAAATCTGGCACCACTGTCATTTGAGGTATTTTACATTCTTTGAAGATGTGAATATCCTTTTCATTTTCCCTTCTTCATGGTCCTTTAAAAGGCTGAAGCAGTTTGAAGGGGTCTTTAAGTTCACACATCAAGCCAAGACGCAATTCATTTCTGTATGCTTGCCCCATAATCCGCTCTAGTAAAGCTTGCATGAAAAACCATGCTGAGAAAGAGGGACACGCCAAGAAGACATTCAGAGGCCTGGCACTATTATGGGCTACAGGACAGGCTGAGAAGCAGCTCTCTGCTAAACAGCCTTTGTGGAGGTGATTATATTGTGTGACAGACATTTTTCCAGTCTGGAAAAGTCAAGCAGTTAGTGTTACAGACATCTCGGTCAGCCTTCTGGGGTTGGGCTATGCAGTTACACTGTGTGCTGAAGAATAAAGAAGAAAGTCTTTCCAACAGCCCTTCACTGCTTTGCAATGCCACAGGCTTCAGGCTGTCTGTGTTAAACTCTTAAATTAAGTAAATTACAGCGGCTAAAAAGATGTTTTCTTTTGGCTACCAAAAACTCAAGGATAAGTGACCTAATTGCTAGGCTCTGAATTTTGTTTTGTTCCTCTTTCCTCTGGTTCCCTTATCTGAAGTCTAAAATCTATGATATGGGAGGATGTTTTACATTTAGGAGATTTTCATCTGGGTGAAAAATGTTTATATTTGCATTGACAGGCTGGTACAACATCATTAAGTCAACATGTGAGCATACACTTTTTCAGAAAGCAACATGTTTTAGCCTTTTAGAATCATAGAATTATTTAGGTTGGAAAAGATATTTAAGATCATCTAGTCCAACCATAAACCCAACACTAAACCATGCCCATCAGTGTGTTTTATAAATACGTACAGGGATTGTGACTCAACCACTTCCCTGGGCAGCATGTTCCAATGCTTGACAACCCTTTTGGTAAAGAAGTTTTTTATATCTTCTAATCTAAAACTCCCCTGGTACAACTTGAGGCCATTTCTTCTCATCCTATTGCTTGTTACTTGGGAGAAGAGATCGACACCCCTCCTATCTACAATCTCCTTTCAGGTAGCTGTAGACAGTGATAAGGTCTCCCCTCAGCCTCCTTTTCTCCAGCCTAAACAACCCCACTTCCCTCAGCCGCTCCTCATAAGATTTGTGCTCAAGACCTTCACCTGCCTCGTTGCCCTTTTCTGGACATGCTCCAGCACCTCAATGTCTGTCTTGTAGTGAGGGGCCCAAAACTGAACACAGTATTCCAGGTGGGGCCTCACCAGTGCTGAGTACAGGGGGACAATTACTTCCCTAGTCCTGCTGGCCGCAGTATTCCTGATACAAGCCAGGATGCTGTTGTCCTTCTTGGCCACCTGGGCACACTGCTGGCTCATGTTCAGCGGACTGTCAACCAAAACCCCGTGTTCCTTTTCCACCAGGCAGCTTTCCAGCTGCTCTTCCCTAAGCCTGTAGTGCTGCCTGGGGTTCTTGTGACCCATGTGCAGGACCTGGCACTTGGCCTTGTTGAACCTCATACCATTGGCCTTGGCCCATCAATCCAGCCTGTACAGATCAGTCTGTAGGGCCATCCTACCCTCAGGCAGATCAACACTCCATCCCAACTTGGTATTGTCTGCAAACTTACTGAGGGTGCCCTTGATCCCCTCGTCCAAATCGTTGATAAAGATGTTAAACAGAACTCGCCTCAATAGTGAGCCTTGGGCAACACCACTTGTGACCAATCACCAACTGGATTTAGCTCCATTCCCTTGCACTGAAGGATCAATTTCCAAACATAAATAACTTTACGTTTAAATTCTTCAAAGTGTTAACAATGTGAGAAATTATTACTGCAGTGTAACATACTATATTTGTATTCTACCCTTGGATTACGGAATGGAGTTGTTAAAAAACAAGTCTTCTTTTGTCATTATCCTGGGGCTTGGTGGTATTTGCTGCTTTTGTCATTTCAGTTAAAAAGCAGTTCTGTTATAATTGGAACTGTACAAGAAAAAACTTGCTTCAGGTTTCAAATCCATAAGTAAGTTCTGTGGCCCAAGATGTTTTTTTTAACCTTGCATGAAACAGTCTTGTTTGAAACAAGCTTTGCAAAATAAAAATAAACAAACAAAATTATCACTATTGAAGAAGTGTTACTTAAAGAATCCAGACAGCTAAATAATTCAGATACACTGTTTTACTTTCTTAATATCCAGAAGTTCATAAATGAGAATACTCAAGACTCAAATGAACTCCAATAACATTTTTAAGCCCCAGATTTTAAAGCTGTTAATTCTTTTTTAACAAATTTGAATTTACTACTGTCATACAACTATGTGTCTGAATAATTCTTTTTCTAAGTTCCTTTTTTAGTTGTATTTGAAATGTTTTTTACCAAATAATATGTTATGTTCACCACTGTCATTTACACCTGAGTGGTTTTTTTTCCTGTAAATAACAGTTCTAATTATTTAGTCTTTCAAGGAAGGCAACTTCTGAAGTGTTGCAAAGTCCTGCTTGAAATTTCAGTTGCTGTTATAGACTCCTACGCAGTGTTTTACATGCAGATTAATTATCATAAGAATGTTGTTAATGTAAAGAAATGACTAAAATTCTAGATAGCTCATTTGTTTAGTATATCTTCATTATAATAATTCTTATAATTTCAATAATTCTACTAAGTGCAAGAATTTCAAATCATATCTTCCTCCTTCTGCTGTTGCACCATTAGTTATACCTGACATTGAAAATTTGTATTTCATCTGCCCCATTGCCCAAGTTTCCTCTACTCCTGACTGAAAAAATTACTAAATAAAAGTGGAAATCAAGATAAGACATTTCTTTAGGACAAATGTCTAGTAGTCCCAGCAGTGGTGCAGTGCATGAATGTTGCTTACAGTATTTTTTCCACTCTAGTTTTAAATGCTTCATATGTAATATCAAATTACACAGTAAGAAAAACTAACCGAATTATTCCTAAAGACATTTCCATAGTTTTTCTAGAAATAGGAGTCCTTAGCTAATTCAAAGGGAGTCATTAGATACACTTGACAGCAATGAACCCTAGATCCTCCAATATTTTAGCTGTTGATCAACAGTGCTTTCACAGTGTCAACAGCTTCCCTCTTTCACACTTTGCCTGAAGAACGAGTAGATTAGGGATGGGCAAGACGCTGGGAGGGGACACAGCTGGGACAACTCACCCCAGTTGACCAAAGAGATATTCAATGGTCTATACTGTCATATTCAGCAATAAAAACTGGGGGTGCTGGTGCACGCTTTTCAGAGTAGCTGTTGCTTGGAGACTGGCTGGGCATTGGTTTACTAAAGGGAGGTGGTAAGTGCCTTTGCATCACTTGTTTGTTTAGTGGTGTGGTTTTGTGTGGGGTTTTTTTGGGTTTTTTTGGGTTTTTTTCTCTTTCCTTCACTTGTTAAATAGTCTTTATCTTGACCCATGAGATTTTCTCGATTTCACTCTGCTGATTGTCTCTCTGTCCTGCTGGTAGGGGCGGGGTAGGAATGAGGAAGTGGCTAGGTGGTACTTAGTTGGAGGCCAGGGTTAACCCACCACGCTCTTTTAGACATGTCTAAGAAAATTAGAATATGTCTAAGAAATTATATTGACAGTAATGATGAATAAGGAAAGAAGAGGGAAAAAACCCAAATAATCAAAAAACACAATCCATGAAACTGGTGCAAGGAAACATTTTCTGATTGCTTCCATTCAGATCTCTTCCTAGGTAATGATATAACCACTGGTCCATAACAGCAAGACATGAACTGAGGTCCACATCTGCAAAAGCGTTAACAGTCATGTGCAGACTATATTTTAAGAGCAGCCTCCTTAGCATCTTTGAGACCTCACAGAACTGCTACCTCACTTGCTCTCTACATTGTTTAGCTCTTGAGAAGGAGTGCTGAAGGCTAGTTTAAAGATAAATCGTCCAACACATTTAGTGGGAAGCTAGTGGATAGGCTTTAGAAAAAAAATCGAGAAAACTGTAAGAATGCTGAGAAGAGAGAGAGACAATTCCATGGCTCATGTCTTCCTTTACCAGCAGAGTGGGCTGGGACTCTCATGATGATTGGACAGTAGTCAGAAATGTGTGTATTTTGGCTCTATCCACAATTTAGCACAAGGCAAGGTTTGAGCAGTCCTTTGGCAGCACTATGCCTGCCTGTACTGAGAAATGTATACAGGTTATTTTCAGGTCCAGGTGTTCCACTGATATTAGAGGGGGTACAGTGCCTGGGTAAGTTTGAGAAACTAAGCATGAGAGATGTGAACTGTCTTGAAGGCATGCTGACTATGTGATTTAGAGACTTATTAAAGGCCAAAAATGTGTACAACCATTTCTCTTATTCTTTCTGTGAATCTTCCAAGAGGTAATTTTCCTGAGTCTCTCTCAGGATCTAAAATAGATCAACTTTTGGAGCAAAAAAGCAATAACAGCAAGGAGGATTAACCCAACACTGGTGTTTTTTATTACTTTTTTCAGGCAGGGTATTTGGTCTTACCACTCACACAACACAGCTTACTCATTTTCTGTATCTGTAACAATTTGTTTTAATCAAGTCTTCTGCAAACTTGATCTCTTGTAACAACCACAGCACTGCATTCTGGTACACCGGTTATTTCAAACACCCTTTAGATAACACATCTTCTTATTCTAACTAAAAAGAAACAACAGGTCAACTTTGATAGACAAAAATGTAAATAATTAAAATTTCAGAAATATGGCAGAAAAATTAGTATCGTGTAAGTGTCTGACTCCATTAAAGATCAGAAAATGTGACAACAAATTCTGTCCTTTTAAATGCTGCTTAAAAACAGGTTACAAGCAGAGTTGCTATGATATATATTCCATTGGGAAGGGAACAAATTTATTTTTGATCATTCTTAGAGCACTTAGAGTATTTGTTTAAATTACTTTCAGATGAATGTTACTTGTATGTAACACCAAACATCTGGTGCATATTGTTGAGGATTGAAGTCTAAACCAAAGTCAGCACATGTGATCAAAGGTTCCTGGTAAGTGCTCAGTGCTTACTTCAAATGTGAACAGCATGTGCACTAATGGAGCTGTGTTTCAAGGATGCCAAACTAACTGTGATTAAATGAGACATAACTCTTAGGTATGTCCTCAGGAGCTTTATTTATGAAGTGGTTTCATTAGATATTGTAACTGTACATGAGGACAAGATTGCTACTCATGCAGAACTGAAAAAAATAAAGTAAAATATGACCAATATATTTTTAACTTCTTAATTTTTAGCTTAGCTTAAAAAAAAAAGTAAGATATGACCAATATATTTCACTACATTACTGATGTTTTGTGGCAGATGAGTTGTCCTGAATAGGATAAAATTGCTAAATTATCTTGCAAATTACTTTTAAATTGCAGCTTCCAAAAACCAAACAAATGATACAACACATAAAAAAGTGTTATTTTTCTAACTGATGAGGGTAAAATCTAAATGGACATCAAAGTGCAAAAATCAGTAGAAAACAGGCTCTCAACAGATAGGTGTTCAGAGTTCAGAGAGTTTACTACCACTTGTTGCTAGAGCTCCTGCTCTGGATGTCTTTCTCCTTTGTTTGAATGTTCATATTATTTAGATGTTTAGACAGGGTTTGAAAGCATATGCACTGCACTGTGATTGGAGAAGACAGCTAAAACATACTGTAATGTGGCAGGCACAGAATCACAGAATCACACAATGGTATAGGTTGGAAGGGACCTTTGGAGATCATCTAGTCCAACCCCCCTGCCAAAGCAGGTTCATCTAGAGCAGGTTGGAGAGGAATGCATCCATGCGGGTTTTAAGTATATCAAGAGAAGGAGACTCCTCAACCTCTCTTGGCAGTCCAGGAGGATGAATATTATTAACTGAGAAAAACTTCACACAGAGACTGACTTTGGTGATTACATTTTGACTTTGGTTAAATTAAAAAAAAAAAATCTCATATTTTAGGCTTTGAAATCTCTCTTTTTATTTTCTATGTGTCATTTAACTACTAACATCAAAGATCCTTCAATTTTGGCATGAATGTATTCTATATCCATAAAGTTTTGCTGGTGTGCATACCCTGAAATATCTAAGTCCTAAGAGGACTGAACAGTTTGGCGCCTAGCCCAGACCTAACAATCCGTACATTAGGCAATTCTCAACTTAACTTAAGAGAGTCTTGATTGAGGCTGAAGGGTTTGAATAAAACTGTGCTCTTTCCTGCCAGAGGGTGTTCCAGTAAAATTCGGTTCTGGTGTGTTTTACAGCTTAGCTGAAGTCTCATGTAGAAGTACTCACACAAAAGCTCTCTGGTAAAAACTTCCTCTGAACACACTGGAAACCATAGTTTGGTTTCTGATTTTGCTTGGATTCAGACATGTGTTTCTGGATTAGATACTAATTATGATGAAATAAAATTTTCTAAAATATTGATATGTGCTCACCCCTCCTTTGAATCAGCTCTGTTTCCAGACAGTATTATTCCAAAATCAGTAATACTAAGACTAAGGGAGAGATGACAAACCCAGCTTGACTGAGTAATTCTATTGCTGAAACCTCAGTAATAATTCTGCCCTAGGCACCCCTTCTCCCTTCAAAGCTCTGATACATTTTGGACAAAACATTTATTGGATAAAAAATGCAGACTAATTGAAGAACGGACAGGAACTTGGAATCCCCAGGGCCTCAGCAACTCTTCAGACTCAAAGGGGTTTTGTTTAATGTCTTTCTTTTCCTCCCACCAAATAATTTTCAGATCTTATTTCATACTAAGGAAAAGCTTGAAAATTATATTGCAGGGCTGCCTGGCAGTAAAGCATTACTAGCAACTCATACAGTTGAAATACTGTCAGAAATAACTGGAACTGTGGTGAAATTCCCCATGCTCAGTGTTAGAATTTTGACCACTGAAAAGAGGGGGTAAGTGTTGCTACTTCACTGAATTAGAAAAGATAAACCTTGGCAATGTTTTTAATTACAGTCGAGAGTACAGATCTCAAGTGGAAGGAGATATCTTCCCTCACACCTGAGATAGGCGAGTTTAAGAAAGTGGTGGAGATAGTCTTATTCTTAGAGCTTTGCAGCTGGTTAATTCAAGAATTTACTTCTTTGTCCCACTCTCCGTTTCAAGTTCATTTTAGCTTTCAAGTTTACATTTATGATCAGTTTAGGGATTCTAGGCAATTGAGCCTCTGGTCTGCACCATGGGGACCAGGCACCTAGAAGTTAGATGCTCAACTTTGCTACCACTGCT
Organism: Chionis minor; assembly: GCA_013398295.1. Classification (NCBI taxonomy): domain Eukaryota; kingdom Metazoa; phylum Chordata; class Aves; order Charadriiformes; family Chionidae; genus Chionis; species Chionis minor. Next base: position 61,962 of record VZSF01005933.1, on the reverse strand, counting down.
CTTCCCCGAGTTCCTGATTGGATCCAGCATTTTATCTCGCTCTTCTTTCTTACTATTTCAGATGCACAATCTTTATTCAATCACTGTTTATTTCGGGATGCACAAAATATGCTTTTTACAAGGAGGTCTCACACTTTGAAGAAGAAATCGGAGGGTTTTCTTGATATGTGTGAACCACAGTGACTACTATAGACAGCCATTAGCTATCTCTAAATCTAACAAGAGAAGAAAATTTAAGGTAAGACATGTACAGGAAGCACTGCATTTCCTTTTCTTAAGAGAATTTGGTAATTAAAAAATTGTAGTGGGTTTACAGTTTTGGAGCAACTGATTATGTTATATTGGGTTTGGGTTGATTGATCTTTGTTCACCGTGGGACAAAAGCAGTAAATTTTAAAAGTAAAAAACCCAGTTAGCATGCTTTGTTAAGGGCAAAACAGGCAAACAAAGACAAAATAGTAATATTAATAATAAGACCTCTCTTCAAAGCAGATAAATAGATCCCACAATTATTTGAATGTTGCACTGTCTAATGTAGACCATTACACTTCTTTAAAAAGAAATGATTCTGTTAGATTCCGAGACACTACAAAAAATGTTATTTAGAAAAGACAAGGACACATTCCAGCAACAACGAAGTACAGACCTGCAAATATCTAGCTGTTCAAACTCTCATTTACTTCAGTACATAATCTGGACAGGAGAAGTTAGTAAACTCAGGGCATTTATTTTTAAGGGGGTTATTCAAGTAAAGTGTATTTAAATGACATGGTGAAATAGTTAAAATACACTGAGAAATAAAACGTAGAAACCAGAAAAAAATCATGCCTATAAGAGCACTGGATGTGCTGCATATTAAAGACAACCATAATGAATTAATTATGTGAAAAGTTCCTCAGAAGTCACTTTTACAACACGTAGAAGATGACAGCAAGGAAAGGAAGAAGGGTAACAGAGAATTATTAAAATGATACTGGATGAAGATAAGAGTTGGCCAGGCAAAATGGCTCTGCATTAATTCCTTTGTAAATTACTTTAAACTCTTGTTTCCCCTATAGCTCTGTCCTATCTCTTATGGTTGTTTTAAGGACTAACCTATGCAGTTTGAAAGGGACAGAAAAGAACACTAGAGGAACACTAGAAGATGAAAGAGACAAACACTGAGGGGAAAATAATGGGACCCTTTATCTCCTGCAAACTAAGCAAGTGACACCAAGTAGTATAGAGAAATAGAAGCAATTGCTGTCATCTTTGGTATGTTCTGCTGCTGCCTTCTTGAGAAGTTTATAAATGAATAAAATAGCTAGGGGCACCTGAACTAGGTTATATTAGAATATTAAACTCGATTAAATGAACTATGTATGAAAATAACTTTGGGGCACAGAATCACTGTCAGCTCTAAATTACTCTCCCACAAACTTAAACCAACATTTACACTGAAGGAAAAAGTGAAAGCTATGCAAATGTGCATGAAAATATCAGCTGGCAACACATCCAGAATTACATTAATTATAAATTACCTATATTGAGTAAAGAACCCTAACTTGGTTTAGGAACTTCTGTTAACTTTGAATGGTGTAAAGTTCTCGACCAAGTTCTTGACTGATGTAAAATTCACTGGATTTGATTTTTTCATATCTGGGCAGATTTGCAGTTCCTACATTTTCTTCGGACTTTGCACTTGAATGAACTCAAAATGAAGCTTACTCCTTTTAAATGTAAAGCACTGAGTAGCACTAGGAGGCTGGGCCAGAACAGCCTCATACTGACACTTATGCAGAGCAGATTGGGAAACGATAGCCTATTCCACAATAATGTTTGTAAACTGTGAGTCTTTATCAGGGGAAGAAGAAAGTACAGGACTAGCAGGGGTCCAACAGTATAAGGAGATCAGGAAATAAATTTACATTTCAGCCACACACCCACTGATAAGTCTGTAAAATCCATGCTATGGGAATGACTCCTTTTCAGTTTTTGGCATTACATAAGGGATATGGGGAAACTAGGTTCATCCGCCACCATCAGCCTTCCAGGGCTGGCAGAAGTTCATTGTAATTTTCTTTTCCAGGGTAGGAACTCCTCACTTGCACTTATTCTGATGGATAGCAACAAACACACATCTTCTGGTATGGTGTTAACTGTGAAGTACATGTTGGAAGTGAGGTCGTTTTGCAAGCTTTTGTGAAAAGCAGTTGGAAAAGGTCTGAGTTATTGAAAAAGTAATTATAGGATTGCTTCTAATTAGATTACACAGTTCTCTGGGGAGACACAAAGATGTTGTGGTTTGACATTTTGGCCCCACACACTGCCATGCAACCATGTTTAGCAAAAAGAAAAATTTCAGGGTGAATAAGACATATCTGAGGAAGAATGGTGAGAGAAATGTGGATTAGACTTCAGTAAAGCCAGATTTTTAATTGGAAGTTTTGACTCAGATGAGTTCAAAGCCCCATAAAAGAGGCTTATTATTTAATTTAAAAATGAGTGTAGAAATAGTAGGGTTTTATTTTCTAATGAAAAGATTCTAATGAAAAAATGGCTGGTTTTTTTAGCTTTTCATTATTGTTGGTATAGTGTTCTTTAGCTGATTCTAACTCCTTTGATATTCCCTAATTCATTTGTGTGGATTGCAATGTATTTAATGAGAAATGCAGTGCTGATAATTTTGGTTTTCATCCCCTTTTGTTATAGCCTACAGATGAGGCAGACATTGTCAATGATCAATCAGTGGCAATTTTGTAGAATTATTTTGGCTGTTTCTGCAACCTGAATGCTTGATGTTATCCAGAAATAATCCCACAGAAAACAGAAGTAGAATATAAGCATTGCTAAAGTGTCTCTCTCTTTTGAACATAACCGCTTCCTTTGAATCAGAGAAAACAATGATATCAATTAGAAGGCATAGTCAATTACCATAATATTCACTGGTCTGGTTAACATATCCTACCTTTGGAAAAGACTGTGTCTGGAGTATTTAAGGAATTATCTGATAAAGAGCAAGTCTTACAACAGAATTCTGAAATTTCCAAGAATTAAACTTTGGCAAGCCTCCCTCCATGAGCTGTTCCTTCAAAGACTTGCTGAGAATATTTGAGCTGGTGCCTTCAGTGCTAACAGCAATCAGTTCATTGAAGGTGGGTCACCAGGCTGACATTGTCCTATCTTCCTGTCGGTTTGTGTCAGTATCTGCAGCAGCTCTATTAATAAATGGGAGGTAGAATACACTGAGCACCACCGTAATGATTGGTCCCAATCTGGGAAAGTGTTGTTGTGTTAGACAGACATCCGCACCAAGCTGTTTCGGAATCAGAATGAACTGCCTAGGAAAATATCCAAGCAAATGGAAATAGAAATCCCATTTCTAAAAATAGAATTTATCAAAAATAAGTTTACAAATCAAGGGAACTCTTATATTAATTCTGCTTTATTGCTAAAGTAAAAATGATAGGCCAACTCCTGAGTCTACATTCAAGCAGTTGATGGGAGATGATGGAGCAAATTCTGCAAAAGCACTCTTGACCTCATCAGAATATTTTCCTTATCATCCTATTTTCCATAGAACCATAATTTTTCCTTTAATATTTTTTCATAGAAGTTCCAAACTGGCTAATTTCAAAGTGAGTTTTTTTCCTCTTCATAATACACAATGTTTAAGTAAAAAAAAATTACTCGGGAAAAGAAAGATGGGAGAAAAAAGATTGTTGCTGGTCAGCAGGAAAAAGAAATATCAAGATTGTTTGCATGTCCATGCAAGCACGACAGGTAGGTACCAACCAGCTCTGAAGTTCACCATCCAAACCTCCTCAGTTAAGTATGTGCTCATTGACTTTGTTAAAAGCACCTTAACTACAGTTGATTCCTCTAAAGGTAATATGACCTACAGTATCAAGAGGCAAGTAGTCCAATACAGCCAACGTCTAGTAAGTATCAGGGTCTTAAAGTCTAAGAATACCAAATAACGGTGAAGAATGAAAAAACCCCAACAAACCCAAACCAAAAAACAACAAACCCAAACCAAAAAACAACAATCCAACCACCAAAAGATCTACACCTCCATGGAGCATGCAGAATTCAGAAACATATCCCAGAAAGCCAACTTTTGCCCCTGAGTTTCTGAAATTTTAAAAAACCATTTCTGGTTTATGATAAAGTTTAGAATAATATGGTTTTTATTTAAACACATCAAAAGCAATTGGAGAATTTCAATTGCTTTGAATGTCACTGAAGCAGATTTGTGAATATTTATACACTTTTATTTTTATTTTTGACCAGAATAATGGAAGGGATGCAGTCCTGAGCCATAAACTAAAGAATTGTTTCAGTGAATAGAGCAAAGAACTTGGTTTTGGAATTACTAGAAAGAGCAAAATATGGGCAGAAAGGTGAGGAAGACTGTCCAATTAATTGTTTCTAATCAACTGTGCACTGATGTTATTAACTTATCATTGAATTTTTACCAGTAATTGACACCTAATATTTATGGAAATTAAAGTAATATCTACCTACAGCTTAGGTATTCTATTTTTTAATACCAGCTTCATCAAGTCCATAATTACATATTTTCATGCATTCATTATGCTATACCTTGGTTTAAGATGAGCAAATAAGTGTCTGAACATAACACTTGATGAGCTAGCTGTTAAAGACTGTCAATAAATGAACAGACTGAGCCTGATGGTGACATGGTTGAAGCCTAAGAAAACTAATTCACTCCTTTCAAGAAGGAATGAAAAAAGGCCCATAAAGAAAATAAGTCTGAGTTACTGTTTTGGTCCTTAAAAACAGAACTGAGAAATTAAAGGATCTCACATTGGAACACAAAGCAGCTTTCTGAATAAGGAGTTAGCATAAGTAGGAAATTAATTATGAATATTTTATTATTTTTTCCATCTCACTTTATCTTGTTCCATCTGAGATAAAGACTGATATATATTGCAAAGATTTGGTTATATTTGCTTCAACTATCAGTTAATCCTGATGGGGTAAATCACATTTGCTGTTGCTTGGAAATCTGGGAAATAGCATGTTTATAGCATTAAATTTTTAGCACTACATTTGGGGAGTCCACTGCATGTTGGTCTTCTCTCACAGTCCTGCTAGTTAAATTCACCTCTTAAATTCCAGCAAGACAATACTCTGGGAAAGCCACTCCGTTGACTGAAAGCTGCGCTATTTAAAAAAAGAGTTGAAACTATCTTTGTGGGAATCACATGCTATATCTGTAGTAGGAAATAAGGCAAGGCTGACAGACATGGAACAATATGTTTTTACACTATTAAGCTCATTTACTCTCCTAGTGGGAAAGAACTTTAGCATATGTTAACTCCCAAACCACATTCGGGAATTGTTTGGGAAAGTACAAGTTGATACAGATCTAAACCATACAAGGGACTGTTCTATTAATTTAACAATACAGATGAGTGTGTCCCAGCTTCTGAGTGTTCCCAGACACTGGTTATTTTACTAGTATAGGCATTACCAGAACATGAATAGAACAGTAATTCCAAATAGGTTGCTATTACAGGATATGTAATCAACATATAAGAGTGAGACAGTTACTTATATACAGATGTTGATACTCTCCCAACCTAAAGTCCTAAAGACATATATAAAAGACATTTTTTACACTTGACAGGATAAAAATTCTGCAAGAATTGTCTTATGACAAAAATTTCTGTGCTACATGTGCTAGCAGGGTGGTGTGGCAGGTGACCTTAGAAGACGAGAGTACAAAATTCAACATCCCTGTAGGAATCATTGTTTGTGCAAACTGTCAGCTGAGGTATGGCCAGGAGCCAAGGTGTAATGTTGAAAAATAAAGATTTCTGATAGTATACAGGATATTAAGGTGTACCTAGTTACTAGTTTTCAATGTATGGGAAAAGAACAGGAGGACACCACTAGAGGACCTAAAGAAATTCGGAAAGAAACTCAGCTGCCAAGCTAAATCTTTATAAGCAGAAATTTAAATTCCAAGCAATGGAAATAAAATGCTTATGAAGGAATGAAACATAGCATGATGTTTGGATGATCACTCTAGTCTTGACTACAGTACACTGCTATGCTGCTGTGGAAGGTTCTTCCTCTAAAGAAGGTTCACCATCAGAGATCCCCTCCACACTCACACTACAGTCCTACTGGCTGCCTCTGGGCTGCTCCACTCATGCCCACACAGTACCCCATGCTGGAGCATCACTTAACATCCAGGGCTCTCCTGCGACAAAGCCCCCCACCTTTGGCTCTGCCTGGCCTCTCTGCACCAGTCCCCACCCCATGATCCCACCTACGATGTGTGTTGTGGTTTAACGCCAGCCAGAAATTAAGACCACACCATGCTTAGTCCCCACCATCCTCGCCCCCTTCCCCAGTAGGATAGGGAGAAGAGGGAGAAAAGGAGGGGAAAGAAGAAAAACTTGTGGGATGAGATAAAGACAGTTTAATAGAACGGTAACAGAAAAGGAAAATAACAACAACAACAACAACAACAACAACAATAATAATAATAATGGTAAAAGAATATACAAAAGAAAATGATACATCACAAGTCACTCTCACCACCTGATGATCAGTTGTCCAGCCCATCCTGGGCAGTGATTGCGGATTCCCGCCCCCTGGCCAACCCCAGTTTATATACTGAGCATGACATCCATAGTATGGAATATTCCTTTGGCCAGCTCGTGCTGTCAATGCTCCCTCTCAGCTTCTATGGGAAGTTGAAAAAGTGCTTGACTAATGTAAATTTCACTTAGGAACAACTAAAATATTATGTTATTAACATTCTTTTCTTACAAATTCCAAAACACAGACGCTACTAGAAAGAAAATTAACTCCATCCCAGATGAAACCAGGACAATGTGACATCATGTGTCCTGCCTTTGGTCTTTCAATTGCCTTTGTTACCTCCCCATATGATTTGACTGTGACGAGAGACCAGTAATGCACTAGTTACTTTTGCTCCTAGAGAATGCAAAAAAGAGTACTACCTTCCATTAAGGTTATTTTTATTCCTATTAACAGTTGTACATGCTTCTTTTCTCAACTTTCAGGAAGGTGATGTAAAGGTTGTCAGTATTCCGTTGTGTACCATTTGACCAGTGCTACAATTTAACTTGATCTTTTCTATTAGAACGGTTGCTCTGCTGAAAATTGCTGCAGCAGGGTTAAACTGGTACCACTGTGAGGCTCTGTGGAGGAAGGGAATTTCAAAAGAGTCGGAATCCTTCTAGTACACATTTTTATAATGTGAACTGGAAATCTGTTTTCAGCTTTACTGTAAATCTATACAGGTATGAAAGTAGTTACTCTGCTTTGAGTAACGGTCTCAGACTTCTTAGGTGTCACTTTTTAATAGCAGTTAGCTTATCTAGGATTGCAAAACTTAAGGTGCAGCTCTTATTATGTAAAGCTTTATCTTTTGTAACATTGAAGTGTTTCTGGAAAGTTAATAATGACTCACAAATCAATGCCAAATGCATAGTCCAGGCTTCTCCCTCTTCACAGTTTGTGGATTTGCAGACTGTAATTAAATCCTGCACTTTCTTTTAGTCTCCTACTAGAGCACCTTGTCATTCGCTGTACAGTTTCGACACAATTACCATTTCTGCTGGCCTGCCAATATCACCCTGTCCCTCAGGAAATGGTCTGTGTACTAAGGCATAAGCTTCAAAGCACAAACTAGATCTGGAAACATCACCACAACTACTGCTCAATATTACTCCAGAGTCCTCCAGAATACTAATACTGGTTCAGCAGCATAATGAATAATTAAACATAACTGGCATTGTTTCAAACATTTTTCCAATGCCTTCAAATCACAGTACAAGGCAAGTATTTAAGAAACTTGGATCTTTGAAGGATCTGTATCATGATGAACGTTAGTTGAAAATTACATACTAAAAATACGACATCAGAAAAGTCTCCCAGGTTTACAGAATAGAATTAATCTGCATATGTTGTTAGATGGTATGAGTTTTTTAGTTTCTTCTAGTAATATTTTTGTATTTTAGCTTGTTGCTTGGCAACACTATTTTTAGATATTCAAGTATTGTGTATCTTTGCAAATTAATCTCTGAAATATGGTTGCTGAATCTTTTCTAAACAGCCCCTTTTCATGATACCGAAATACAAATCAATGTAATAGCCATCTCTCTAGCATTTAAAAATGATGAGTAGAGTGGAAAAAAACCCAACAATGAAAAGACACGTTTTATAAATCTGCTCTGGGACATCATTAGCTGCATGTCACAACACATAAAAATTTAGAACCACAGAACTGTGAAGCTAGTTTAAGGGTCATCTATTAAGACTTCTCAATGTGCTGAACAGTTGCTGAGGATTCTTAGATAAATTAACAAACAAAATTTTTGCCTGTAACTGTTGATGAAATATGTGACCAAAACATCTCCAAATTTTCCAAATGGGTAATCACTGGCAACAATATATATCTATGGAAAATTTTTCAACTACTATTTTGTAGATGCACATTTCAAAGCCAGCCAGGGTTTTGTTTAATTACATTCTTTTTGGTGGAGCAATGCCTATGAAATAAAATGTAAGCTAAGACAAAATAAATGCTGTGTCAGAAATTGTTAATTTTAAAAAAATTGAATGGGAATATACCAAAAGAAATAATTTGGATTTTGCTATTTTGAGAAAAGCAGTCTGTTCATTTTTATTCGCTTTTCAAAAAATAATTTCATTTGCTTATTTATATAATTAATTCTATGCAGTATTTTAGACAGTTACAGCCAAGATTTGAGTGTTAATGGATTTTTATCTATGGGGAAAAAATGTTTATCTTAAAAATATAAAGTATTTAAATGAATGATAGAATATTTACAGATGAACATTTTTTACAATATCTGTTTTCTGGGAAGCAGCTAGTACTAGTCAATATATTCAAAATACAAGAGTAAAAATTGCATGAGTAACATTATTATTACATTAAATTTACTTTAGAATGTTCATAATAGAAATGTCAGACCCTGTGATCCTCAGTGTTAAAAATCATAGTTAACTTAGGCTTCAGTTGCACAATAGAATTTCAATCAGTGAAAATGAAGCACATCACTGGCACATTGTTAAATATAGACTCTACCAATCCCATTTTGTTTTACACTTTTAATATGTCTTCACCACAATAATTAAAAAATGCAAATTGTGCAAATGATAAAATAATAAACAAATGTCACGCTTCTAACCCCTCTATTTATGTGAGCTTTAAGAATATAATGGCAAATGTTTTTATAGAACCATAATGGAGAACAGAGTAAGATTTCCCTTGCTTTAGATCAGTACAATTTTCAACAACTCATAACTGCGACAGTCCTTTTTCATGACCCCATTTTTCTTTGGGATTGTAAGATATCACTTAAAAAGATACTGCTGTGTATTATATTAACCTGTGCATGAATTTCAGGCCAGATTTGAAGATATGTAAATTATGCTATTTTGGTCTTGAATTCATAGTTTGGATCTGACAAAGATTTTCAAATAAACAGGGGAATTAAATTTATATTTTTAATAAGCCTAATAAAATACTGAATTAACAGATGAGGAACTTCAGCCCTATCATATTTCTAAATGTTTCAATATAGTTTTCTGAAGGTTGTTTTCACACAAAAAAAGATAATACACATATACAATCTTAACTGCCATATTTTACCTATTTCTGAAACCTTTTGCTACATAATTAAGAAAGTCTTGAAATTTTTATTTGCAGTTGTATGCTACTATTCATATTCAATGCAAACAAAAGCTTCACTTCTGAAAATACATACTGTAAACCAAATCTTTACTGGTAGTGTTGGTTACATAAATACAATGGGATAAACAACTACCAAATGCCCTTGGAGGTTAGGGGAAAGCTCTCATAGCTAGGAGAGGGGGGATGGAGACTTTCTATTTCACACTCTTGCCAATCCAATGTACCTCAATGGCTTTGATATGCATCAAGGTCATAGAATCCAGCCTTTGAAATCTGTAGTGTCAGCTTCCAACTCTTTCTACAAATAACCACGTTAAAACTAAAATAAAATTATAGTAAAGGTGAATGCAGAAAGTGAGGGATGGGACATGGTAAAGGGATTCAGATTTGATGATCCCATCTTTTAGCTGCTATGTCACACTATTTCAGACTGAATGCCTTTTGGGTGTTCATTAACCCACATCCTTCTCCCCGAGCAAAGGATAAAATGAGGATTTCTCAACACTAATAAGGCAATCCAGTCTTGCACACACATTAGTACCTTGTACTTTGTCAAACTTAATCTAGCGTAAAATCATACCATTGACCTTACACCTCCTTGTAGAAATTAATTAGCAAATTTAGGAGTCACACATTACAAACACTAAACTTTGTAAAGGCTTTTGGCAAAGTCATAGAATCACAGAATCACAGAATCACAGGGGTTGGAAGGGACCTCTGGAGACCATCTGGTCCAACCCCCCTGCCAGAGGATGTTCACCTAGAGCAGGTCACACAGGGTGGCATCCAGGCACGTTTTGAATGTCTCCAAGGTTTTATAAAGCTGTGATGAAGCTGGGGTATATAGCTTTAGCTATACTGGAATAGCCACATCATATGGAAGCAGAAGATTAGGAAGGATTGGAAATAAAGTGAAGAAAACAAGAAGAGAAGGTAGGAAGGCAGCTGGGCAGAGACAGGTAAAGCTCATAGCGTGATGAAGAGGAGGTGGTAGGGATTGTAAGAAATGTCAGAGACATACGTGATGGCTTTCTTCAATTTATAAGTTTTAACTTAATAAGACAAACAATTTTCTCATGTTTTTAAAACAGAGGAATTTCTGATGAGAAATACTTCCACATATGAAAAAAGAAAAGAGTTTTTTTTCTTTAATTCTAATGTACATAGCCTGTTTTCCTTTTTCTGTTCTGGAGTGCAGGCATGTTCCTGCCACAGTGGAAAAAAGCAGGAGTCACATAGAAGATTATGTTGCGTTATTGTCTTTTCGTAGAAAGTAATTGGAATGCTCAGCAAAAGCACAAAATATAAAACCCTCCCTGTTTTCCCAAAGAGTTGCCCAGCACAATCAGCACCTTCATATTCCAGTATCCTGTTAATACAAAGACAGTGTCAGGACTAGTAAAGACCACTGGCTACTAAACAGTCCATCGATACCATTTTTGTAAGATGGATACAAATAAGCCAGACAGACATCAAATCTCATTTCATTATTCCTTGGGTCAGATGAGTTCTGAAAGCCTAGCGGTTAAATGGAAAATCACTTTAGTCCATTAAAATGCACTCACTCAAATAACTGAGTCTTTCAATAAGTTCTTTTCAAATGGGATTAAAAATAAAACATATTTGACAAGAATACATGTTGTTCTCAAGCAACTTTTAAAGAGTGGAGTATCAGTATTCATTGAACTTAAACAACAAAGTAATAAAATGGCATAAAGGGGGATGGGCATCAAAGCACTTCATTTCTCACCTCTCATGAAAACAAAACAAAACAAAACAAAATGAAACAAAAAACCTTGGGAAGGGAATAGTAAACAGTTTCTTTGTAAAACAAAGGAAAATGTTATGTGTTCCTGCTCTTTCTGGTTAGGTAAAAATGTTTTGTATAGCAAAGATCTCCAGCAATTAACTAGTAAAGTCAGTACAATTTAATCACTTTTTTCAGCAAACATGCTATTATGATATTCCCTATATAATTTTTGCTCTTTCTTTCTTATTTAAGTAAAATGTTCCATCATTATATATATATATGACCATGTGGTATAGGTCTTGTGGAAAAGGTGGTCATTACCTTTACCTACTTATTTTTTTCAGAGTTGCTTCAAAGTGTGAACATTGTTCAAGAAGATGAAAGACCCAGAAAGAATGCATTACCTGCTGGGGGTGTGCAGGGTGGTAGTTTTTCCCACTCAGAAACCACAACTCTGTGTGTGTGTTTATTAATGTGTACATAAAAACAAGAGAATATTAATTTCTAAAAAAACTGGTACTATAGAGTGGTCATTCTTGTCTTATATATAAATACAACAGCGTTTCAAAGGTCCCACTATCATTAATTTAGTGCAGTATCAGGAGCAGTGACTCCTTACTTTGTTAAATCTCAGTTTTCAGACATTAACAAAACACCGCAATGTCTAGAACCCTGTTGAAAAAATAATCATTGTTTAATAGCTGCACATGGGTGCTGTTAGCCCTAGGTGGTAATTAGTCTCTCTACAACAGTTTCTGTTGTAGCAATACTAAAAACCATATGAAACTCACAAAATTACTGATTTTTTATATTTCCCATATTTTTCATGCTTTTCATATTCAGGATGATGTATCTTATAAAATCCATGACTATCTCTACATTCTTACTACATAAAATACTCAAACATTGTGTGTTTCACAGTTTTTCAAATACTGTGAAATACTTGTACTCAAGAATACCCCAAAACAACAGGAACACCAGATAAAAGGAGAGTCTTGTGTATCATCTATGACCTTGAAAATTACCCTGAAGGTATGGTGATTTATAGATTTGCCCTGTTTATACTACTATTCTTCTTATCTCAATATAGCTTCCAAAACTCTGGATAGGATTCAAGTGAAGGGCCTACTTGTCCTTAGTATGGAGAAGAATATTTTTCCTGCCACCTAAGGTGCAATGATAAATTGAAACAGAAATTGATGTAACATATGAATAACATATCACGGAATCATGGAATCACAGAATGGTAGGGATAGGAACGGACCTTCAGATATCATCTGGTCCAACTTCCCCACCAAAGCAGATTCACATAGAGCAGGTTGGACAGTAGTGCATCCCAGCAGGTTTTTAATACCTCCAGAGAAGGAGACTCCATAACCTCTCTGGGCAGCCTGTACCAGTGCTCTGGAACCCTCAAAGTAAAGAAGTTTTTCCTCACGTTCAGAAGGAATTTCCTGTTTTCCAGCTTGTGCTCATTGCCCCTTATCCTGTCGCTGGGCACCACTGAAAAGATTCTGGCCCCATCCTCTTGATACCCAGCCTTTAAATATTTATAAACATTGATGAGATCCCCCGTCAGTCTTCTCTTCGCCAGGCTAAAAAGACACAGGTCTCTCAGCCTTTCCCCATAAAAGAGGTGCTCCATTTCCTTGACCATCTTCGTAGCACTCTGCTGGACTCTCTCCAGTAATTCCCTGTCTTTCTTGAACTGGGGATCCCAGAACTGGACACAGTACTCCAGACGTGGCCTCACCAGGGCAGAGTAGAGGGGGAGGATGACCTTCCTCGACCTGCTGGCCACGCTCTTTTTAATGCACCCCAGGGTGCCGTTGGCCTTTTTGGCCACAAGGGCACATTGCAGGCAGTGTTAGCCTCCTTGTTGAATAGTAAACTAAAGCACCTGTAGTCAGTAGCATCTTTTACTGACAGGGGAGGAAATAAGTGAGAAATGCACGTACAACCATCCTCTCAGGATCCACTTAATTTAGTTCAGCATTGGTGGTCATCCAGTTTTTGTTATAATTACACAGTAGCCAGAAAATCCAGGTAAGGAGAATCAGGGTGTGGTTCTGTTATCTAAACTTCTGGTGACATTTGACACTCCCTAAGGCATATAGGACATCTGCACGGGGCTGGAACATATGAAATTGGATGTGCAGGAGACCAAACTCTGGAATAGCAAACAGAGGCCAGTTGACATACCCCTTGAGGGACAACACTGGCATGAAATTCCCCGGTTTAAACGAGAGAGTCCTGTCCCAGGAGATCAGGATGTAAGGCCCTTTCTCAGGGCCTCCGTTTCATATTTATCCTAAATAAGAATACCGTTTTCCCTCCGCTCAAAATCGGCTCACTGTGCAGACAGGAACACAAGCAGCAAGGGATCAAATGGAGCACAGGCAAGAGGGAATGGCTGATATTACCCTGTTGAACATGGAGGAGACAGTGGAATGCAGGCACATGTCACTGACCTGTTTGTTTCTGACAGTTTCAATGAATCTAAACGCTTCCATATGTGAAATAGATTTAACTAAAGAAAACTCTGTATCCGCTTTGGTATTGGAATGAATAGGATTTTCATTCATTCCTGAAAAAGTTGTTCTCAAGCAATATCTACATGTTCTGCTAAATACAGGTAGTAGAGGTTCATAAATCCGTATCTTGTAAGTAATCCAATTAATTAACATTTCTCAAGTTGAATAAATAACATGAGGACAACAACTGTATTTAGTACTGAAGGTCAGTCATGCCCTCACATTGATATCAAAGAATGCAAGGAGGAAAAACCATCCTACAAAGATTGCTAACAGCTTGAGTATTTTACAGTATATATATATATATTTATCAATAGAGAAAAAATATAGGCATTCTAAAAAGGTAAAAATATAAAATACTATGAATTTCTATTATATGACTTTTCTCTGGTGTTCAAGTAAATTTTGCCATATTATACAGGCTTATCTTATCTTACTTATATTTGCTTTGTCTAATGAGCTGCATGGAACTGTCTGTACAGAAAGATGAATTTATGCTCTGTGTAAAACTTCTTGACAAATTCATTTGGAGAGGCTCTGCTAGAGCTAGTCATTGAATAAGTAGGTTTTTTGGAAAGAAAAAGGTTTACAATAGTCACTAAAGTCATAGGTCTAAAGAAGTTAATTAAAATCCTGTACTGGAAAGTTTAAAGTTCTTGTTAGCATAACATCTGACTTTTGTCTCGGACTTTATTAGACCAATGAGAAAAATTTCTATGACCACTGTTTTTTCCTCCTTGCTGTATTTCCCAGGGAATAATGAAAAGAAACTTGGATTAGTCACTTATGTAAAAAAGATCTACATTGTGCAAAGAGTTAAAATTTGTTAGACCAGTAAAATTCATTTTCATGATGAGTCTACATTAAAAGTTTAAGAATGTTAAGGTTTTAGAACTGGTAAGTATCTAAACACTTTATTGGGTGTTTATGCTGTATATTTTAGTGCAAAGCTCAGTTATTGATTTTTTAACTTTAAGTAATAGTAAACAGTTTCTTTACAAGCTGTAGAACACAATTGTTCTCCTCTGACCCAGTGTTTTACAAATAAACTAGGTGATGTTATATTTAACAGCTTGGAAGAATCCAGTATATTATTATCAGCCTCAATTATTTGAAAATAGTGAGGCAGTAAAAAAGAAAAATCTTTAAACCTGTTCTTTTGTGGGGGAGGGGTTGTGGCTTTGTTGTTGTTGGTTTTGGGTTTTTGTTTGTTTTTAAATGACCATGTGAAAATACGAGGGCCAATTATTTGCTTTTTTGCTTTTGGATCATGTGACACACTTGGGGCAGCTTTCAAGCTTTCTTCTACTGTCTTGAGAAGCAGAACTTTTACAGAATATAAGTCTGAGTATTCTTTCAGATAGTGTGACTCCAGAAGCTGATGCTTCACCTCAGAATTAATGAAGCCTGAATCTCTGTGACCATTGGATTTTCCACACTCCAAGTTGCTGAAAGTTTCTTCATTATCTTTTTGCAGGGTTTGGGCATTCATTTGAACTATTTGGTGCAAATCTCAGAGAAATTTAACAATAAACTATTTTCTGTAGCAAGGACATTAATTAGATATATTTCAGTAAAACATCCGTTTAACCAGCTGTCCTTTTTCACAAAATTCGTAGATATTTGGTATCCTTGAGACCTCTGTTTTTCTGTCAGATTTGCTTAAAGAAAACTATCTTTCAAAATTATTCAGGAAGGGCACACAGACAGACACAGATTAATTCACACAGGAAACCAGGCTAATTACCCCTAAAGTGTGTTTCACGTCTCTTGAATTCTGAAGAGTTTACACAAAATGTATATGAAACACTTGTGAAGGAAGGACAAATGAAAACCTTGATTTCAGATAAATTGTCAGCAGGAAAAAGAGAGTGCTAGTTATTGCTCAGGAAACAGATTCCTCTCAACTTTGCACAGTTGGTTCAATGGCAAAGGATGTTAATTGTGGCACTGCAGGTTTTTTCCAGACCATCCAGCTCTACCTGCTACACAGTTGATAATGTGTGACTCAGTATAGTTCTGCCACAGTGACTGGAAGCCTTAGCCTGGCTTACTGCCCTTATCATTGTACAAATAGAAGTGAAATCTGTGTCTACAAAATACCTGTTATGTCAGTGAAGAAAAACTTTTACTATTGAGTATAGCACATCCCCCCACCCTCATCTGTCTTTCCGAGGTTAAAAGATCTTGAGCTGTTGCTCAATACCATCACTATTCTGGTCAGGTCAAAGCATTCAGCCTTGATTAAAGCCAGCTGTTCTCAAGGCATGGATCTTTTGCTGTTTTCTCAGTTATTCTGAACAATTGCACAGGAAAGCTTAGCAGAGAATGAATAGTCTGCCTTTGAAATGCAGGTTTTGGTGATGTACCTGAATCGGTACAGCATTTCATTAAAGTTGACAAAGATCTATTGGATCATCAGGTCAATCTTCTTGAATCAGCAGTATATTCCTCTGAAATAAAGGATCTATCTTATTCTGAAACTTAAGCCTCAGTTTAATGGCACTACTCCAAGAGCAGAATCATTAGGAAGCTTTGTCTAAGAGTGACAATTATCATGAGTCCATTCATATTCCCAGTGGAAGGAATCCGTCTAGTTAAAACAGCAACAGATCTTCTCTTATTCTGGTTAATGAGCTGAGGGGTCCAGTCAAACAGCAATCAATTATCTATAATTTAAAATTCATCTGCACAAAAAGATGACATGTAGCTTCAAAGAAGTTGACATGCTTGTCAACTTGTCAATGTAACCTCCAGCATGGTCCGTACTTATAGGGAAATACAAAAGTGCTCCATGCTGGTTTTCTCCCACCAGGGACACATCCTATGATCAAAGACAGTGCTCTGAGTTTGATCGCTACCTAGTCAGAAAGACTGTGACTTCAGCTGATAGCCAGGCATGGCTTTCTGCTTTGTGGTATCTTCTGGCATTTACAGTGTAAGACAAGATTTCAAGACGCATTTAAATGTACAAACAATAATGAAAAAGGGTTTTCATTGGTCTTTTCTTTCTCATGGCTTTTTCTTTCCCTCTTGCTACCTCTTTCCCTAATATTTCCAAAGGGTTTATCCTTCTGGGTATTTAGCCCTCCACTTCGTAACACCGATAGTAAAAAAAAGTCCCAGTGAAACTAGTGATTCCCTTGAAAATTTCTGCTTTATGGACTAGATTCTGTTTACGTTATTAGTGGGTCTATTTATTTCCAAGTTTTAAGTTCATTTCAGTGTTTCCAGTGTATTTATATAATTTTATGGGAGCCTTAGAGAGGATGGCATCACTGACTGTGTTTTCATACAGTACAAAAATTAGTTAAAAGATCTTTTTTTAAACGTCCAAAACCAGTCAAATCCTGGATTTGTTTCACTTCTTCCGGGAATCTGAGTGCCCTGAATAAAATGTTTTGTCCCTTACTATATTACATAGACAAATATTTGCAAATATTGATTGCAAATATTTCTTGATCCAATATGTACCAGCCCAGTTAAAATAATTAATTCATTAGATGTGTTCCCACACTTACAATACCCATTAGTTAAACATTGAATCTTAAGGTGTGTCCTGTTATTAGATGCGAAAGTTACCATAGGAAGAAAAGTATTTGGGAGCCATTTCTACTCTTCAGTGCTAGTAACTGCACGCTTTATTTATATAACAGATATAGCCTTAGCCTTTATGATCTTTACTGCAGAGGTTTGAGTTCTGCACCAGTCTGATAAGTTGTGAGAATCAGCCATTTTTCTGAAGTGGTTCTTAAACAAGTGGCAGTAGATTCTTAATCAGCAGAAAGAGAGAGAGAGACAAGAGAAAACTGAGGGTGACAACTGAGTATGCTAATATTGACGGTTTAAATGAGATGATGAGGTAAAAGGGTTCAGATAATGTTATCATAACTCTGGAAATAGCATCAGCTTTTATTTCAACACCGTGTACACAAAGTGTGACCTGTGGTGCCTTAAAGAGAGGCTCATCTATTAATGACTTCTTTTATATCATATATATCCTGCATTTTATGGCTCTTGTTCTCACTCCGGGTTTTTCCATTCACAGCTTAAAAACAGAACATGTCCTCAAGCTTAAACAAATAAATATGACTTAGAGAGGAAAAAAAAGCCTTGAGAAAATTAGTGAAGCTGACTGACTTATTAAAGGTAATTTTCTTTAGTATGGCATTTCCATGATGGTATATAATTGTTTCTTTAATGACCTTAGAGTTTTTGCCTCAACAACTTGCCTGGAAGGCTTGCTCTGTGCTTTAATAATTCTCTGTATGAAAACACATTTCTTGACATCTGTTTAAATGTTATTTGTCTTTATACTCCCTTTAAGCTCTTTCTCCTACTGGTAGTCATACTAGCTGGAAAAAATAACAAAATAGTTAATATCAGGATGTGGTACCTGATTTTTACAGAGAGCTTTAATTAAATCCCATTTATCTGTATTATGCAGTTTAAAAATAAGCAAAGATTTACACTATCTTCTTTTGGGTTTATACTACATGCCTTGGCTTAATCTTTTTATCACCCTCACTTTTCCACAGTGTTAGTTATATATGATCTTTTCCTTTAAATTCACCAGAAAAAAATAACAAAGCAAAATAACAATGAAACCAAACATTAAATACAACGAAAAAACCCAGTCCTCAAATTTGTCTTTAAAATCCAGTTAGTCTGTGAGGTTCTTCATTTTGCTACGTCCTGAGGAGTGTGTGCGGTCTTTTTGCAGTACAGTTGCATTCAATTTCTACTTAAACTGGGTATTTTTAGGAGACTGTATATTACTACTGGTAATAATCTGTAATTTCACTTGACAAAACTCAGTCCTTTCTTGACACATTCACATTAAATTTGTAATAGGCCAGAACTGTTTGCATTTACCAGTGCATCACAGACTTGGAAATATATAGACTTGTATAACTGATGCACTTTGGTGGGACAACCAGAAATGGCTTAAACTAACATTGTTAGAAATACAGCCTGATCTTTGAGGTGGAGATATTTAAGAAAGAGCTGGTGTATCAACATATATCAATATGACACCTTCCTTTTCCTTCCTTTTGCCATTTTTCTCTGTGAGGCAGTTTGAAACCAATAGCACTGCAGGGGAGAAGCGCTGTGTTACCTCTCTTCCTCATGAGGATAGAGTCAAGGTCCTCGTGCTATTTAACCATGCAAGTCTCAGAAAAGTTTTCTCAGAAGATGCTTGGGAGATAGGAAGAATCTCCCTGTGTACATCTAACTTCCCACTATATTTTCAAATTAAGAAGCCATTTTAGTTTCAATAAAGAGCTTTTATTTTACTGTTTCAGATGCAAGGTGGCTGCTGAATTTCACCTGAGACACCTGTATTTCATAGAATCACATCATAGAATGGTTTGGTTTGGAAAGGACCTTAAAGATTACCTAGTTCCCATACCCCTGCTCTGGCCAGGGATACCTCCCACTAGACCTGGTTACTCAAAGCCCCATCCAACCTGGCCTTGAACACTTCCAGGGATGGGGCATCCACAACTTCTCTGGGTAACCTCTTCTGATGCCTTAACACCCTCACAATGAAAAATATCTTCCTAATATCTAATCTAAATCTACCCTCTTCCAGTTTAAAACCATTACCATCCTATCCCCACACTCCCTGATAAAGAGTCCCTCCCCATCTTTCCTGTAGGTCCCCTTTGAGTACTGGAAGGCTGCTGTACCATCTCCGCAGAGCCTTCTCTTTTCCAGGCTGAACAACCCCTACCCTCGCAGCCTGCCTTCATAGGAGAGGTGCTCCAGCCCTCTGATCATCTTCGTGGCTCTCCTCTGAACTCACTCCAGCATTTCAATAGCCTTCTTATGTTGGGGTCTCCAGAGCTGGGCACAGTACTCCAAGTGGGGCCTCACAAGAGCTGAGTAGAGGGGCAGAATCTTCTCCCTCAACCTGCTGGCCATACTTCTTTTCATGCTGCCTTCTGGGCTGCGAGTGCACGCTGCCAGATCATGTTGAGTTTCTCATCAACCAATGCCTCCAAGTCCCTCTCCTCAGAGCTGCTCTTAATCCATTCTCTGCCCAGCCTATATTTGTGTTTGGGATTGCCTCAACCCACATGCAGGATCTTGCACTTGGCCTTGTTGAACTTCATGAAGTTTGCACAGGCTCACCTCTCAATCATGTCCAGGTCCCTCTGGATGGCATCCCTTCCCTCCAGCTTGTTAATCACTCCACACAGATCAGTGGTGTTTGCTGAAGGTGCACTCAATCCCAACATTCATGTCATCAAAAAAGATGTTAAACAGCACTGGTCCCACACAATGCCGAGCCCTGAAGAACCACTTGTCACTGGTCACCACTTGGACATCAAGGCATTAGCTGCAACTCTTTTAGTGTGGCCATCCAGCCAGTTCCTTATCTACTAGTGGATTTGTACATCTCCAGGTTCCTCAGCTGGTCTTGAACCCGATCTTCTCCTACAGTGGGTAGAATCTCTTTCTCCCAGTCCCTGCCTTTGCCTTCTGAGACTTGGGTGGTGCGATTAGAGCACTTACTGATGAAGACTGAGGAAAAAAAGTCATTGAGTACCTCAGCCTTGTCCATATCCCGGGTACCCACGTCTCACATTTCCTTCCTGAGTGGGCCCACATCTTCCTTAGTTTTCCTTTTATCGCTGACATATGTACAGAAGCTTTTAGCATCACAGAATTGTCTAGGTTGGAGGGGACCTTTAAGATTGTCGAGTCCAACCATCAACCTAAGACTGACAAAACCACTACTAAACCATGTCCCCTTTTCTTGTTGCTCTTGTCATCCCTGGCCAGATTTAACTCAGTCTGGGCTTTAGCTTTCCTAACTTGATCCCTGGCTGCTTGGACAGTTTCTCTGTATTCCTCCCAGGCTCCCCATTCTTGCTTCCACTCTCTCTAGGCTTGCTTTATATGTTTCAGTTTGTCCAGGAGCTCCTTGTTTATCCATGCAGGCCTCCTGGCATTTTTGCCTGACTTCCTTTTTGTTGGGATGCATTGCTTGTGAGCTTGGAGGAATATTGAGCAACTTTCTCGAGCCCCTCTTCCCTCCAGAGCTTTATTCCATGGTACTCTGTCAAGGAGTTCTCTGCTATTTCAGAATTGAGTGATTGTTGTTTACAGTCAGGAAAGCACTTTGGGATCTTCTTGGCTTAAAAACATTATGTAGGAATAATGTACTATATTACTGGCATATTTATTGATCCATTTGTCTTTATTTTATGATATCAGTTGATCCACCTCATAGCAAGTAAATGGAAGCACTGACTTTGCCTTCAGAACGGGTACAGCAGGACAGCTGGTCAAGTCCAAGCTTCCCCATGCGGTATTACTGGTGGGAGGAAGACGGAGCACCTTTTGGGATGAAATGGCAATTAAGGCTTCAGGTTCATTAAACAAGAACAAAAGATCTGCCTTCACAGAATAAACTGCTAACACTTTTCTGCTTTCCTGACACTTTGCACAAATGCACGATAAACACCTAACAACATTGACCCCAAATCTACATTTACATCTAGACTTCTTGTTCCCATAGATTTCTAGGGGACTGAGATTTTCGGGGCATTGGTTTTAGCTTTATTTAAAACTTTAGGAAGGTTCAAATAATGTCTACAAAAGAATTATAACCGAGTTAAATTCTCTTCTGGGTACATGATGGACTACAGGTAGGATAAAACATAGGCAGGCATGAGACAGGGCTGCTGGAGATAATGTTGAATGACTAAGGTTTTTTTTAAACTAAAGAAATGCTGTTTATTAATTGCTTTAGACATAATTTCTTTGTTCAACATAGTTGACATGTGGAATAAATCACCACCAGCAGCAGAAAAACTAAAAAATATAAACAGAATTTAGGATAAAAAAGCAAAACTGATGGAGAGAAACTAAGTTTTTGAGAGTGTACGCTGAAAAGAGCTAAAAAAATTAGCAGAGGTAGCTTTTAGGATGAGTGTTTTATTTACTTTAGGACTTATAAGGTATACTATTGTCTCTTTTGTTAAGTGACTGTTTTGTGCTGATCAGGTAATTTTTTTTCTCTGTGCTTTGCTAATTCCTTTAAACTTTATTAGTACTGAAAATAAGGTGACTAACTTTTTACCTGAGATTCCTCTTCAGTGTTTGTCCAGATTTAATATCCCTATTTGTATTCTTTTTCTGACTCAGGATGTTTTTCTGAAATACTGCAGTTTAATTAAACTTTTTTATAGACATGACAGACATAGTCTCTTCTTCGAGGATCAGAAGATATATCTATAATGTATTGGTAGACAGAACTATAGTAGCGCCTTGTCTTCTCCTAGTGGGAAGTAACTCCTTTGTTCAAATACCCACCATGGAGTCTGAAAATCGGTAAGATTGGTTATAACATGGTACATGGTAGTCCAGGAGCAAAAGATTTGATACTTAACAGAAATCACTTTATTCTCAGTTGCTAGAACTCATTCTGAACAAAAAACACATTTAAAAATGACATTTTTAAGCCACACTATTCTAGAATAAGTTTCCCCCCACTCCAAGATTAACTTCTAATTTATTTATTACTATTCTTTTTATACACTCCCTCATTAATCTATTGGGAATTAAACAATTTGAGAGTATTTAGTATCTTATATGAGCTAAGATATAAGCCTGTCTCAATTAAATGTCAAAATTGGGAATTTTGCTCTTGACAGATCAACAAAAGAGGTAAATTGCTTCTTTGAGGGAGCTCTTGAAAAAGCTAGATCAAATACCCCAGGAAGCTTCACAGTATCCAGAGCCTGATGAACAGTGGATCTCATTATCCAGCCTGGATATGCGCGAGGCTTCAGATGTGGTGATCTGATGTAAAATGGGCTTTTAATAATGTGGGCTATATTTTAATATCTTTCCAGAACCAAAATCTGTAATGTTTTATGCAATGTGAAACAGCTTCAGTCAGAAAGACTGTGTGAGTCCCCCCTCCAATATTTAACAGTCTAAGGACTAAAGTATATTAATAAAACGTGTAAACGCAACTTTGAAAATATAGTTACAAGAAAAGAGGTTGACCTCGTTCTGTTCTTGAAAGAAGAGCACCTGCTGAAACCAGAAATGTTTTTTGTAGGGTGCCCAGGAAGAGAAAAGGATTTTCCTGCACTATAAAATAAAGCATAAAAGTCCCCGGGAAAAGTATAACGTTACACTCCATGTCTCCAGCCTTATCACCTTTAGCTACTCTGCTAGTGAGGAGCTCTTCAGCTTTATGACTTGTTTTACCCTCTCTGGAACACTGTAGGTCTACCCTCTCCACATGAAAACTGGTATCCTACTCAAGTGCTTATCTATCATTACAGTGGCCAGGCTACCCAAGTTTAGTGCTTAGAGATCTTTAAGGAGTTTGACCAAATGTTAACTTGCACCCTTGAACTGGGATCTTAAAGACAATTCAAAAAGAAACAAACCCCAGGAAAATGTCCTGAGATCAATCCTTAGGTTTAATGAGCAAAATGGAAATTAAACTGTTGCATATCATTCTTAAAGAATGGACAGCTGGTACACAGATAATATACAGCTGGCAAGACCAAGTTCCTGAAAGATTAGAAATAGAGCAGAATTACTGATTATCTTCATTTCACTCAAGACTTAATTAAAGGACCAATCCCCAAAATGATTATATTTCAAAATTTCTCTCTACTTTGTTTTGCATGAACTATGTGACAATGTCTTCTGTCATTGAGCCGGAAGATATTCTTTCCATAGCTCTCCGGCAGCTGCTTTCATGAGCATGTTATTATTCACAATAATTTATCAAGACTGGAAAACACGTGGCTTGGAGCAAAAATCTGCTTTTGAAATGAGATCTTTGACTGCAGTAACCAGTTCCACAAACTGAGCTTAAACTTAAACTCCCAAGGAGAATTCAGGGATTAAAAAAGCCCCACACCTTGGAAAACAAACAACCTAATTCAGAACATTATTTGAAATTCTTTGTAGGGACTTTAGTCTAGCAAGGTCAGGTAATTATAACTGATTACTTAGTACTTACTGTCATCAGTAATTCTTGAACTGGAACTACTTCTTGACTTCAAGAATTAGAATATTTGGGTCTCTTATGGCAGCTACTTTACCGCCTTATCTTTACACTCATCTTGAGTAGATGTATGAGTATGAGTACTCATACTTGAAAAGACAAGATTACATGATTTCAAATTGGAAATCGAAAAAGGATGTCGCTCTGAAAGCTTCCCACTCGTCAGAATACTTTAGGCCCCTGAAGATGGGTTTCTCCTTCTGTCATTTCTTTTTGAGCTGTGAGTCATTCATAAGAGGATTTTTGTTATTTCTTTAGTAAGGAAAGGAAAACTTTTGTGTTCTAAAAAACTTCTGTATTACAGAATCACTAAATATTCTGCTACCAGAAAGAGACTTACAAAATGGGTATCAGTTCAGATATAACCATTTTGGAGACCTAATGGTACCTCATAACTAGATTAAGATACTTAAATTACTTCTTTTAAATGCAAAATTCATTACATATAGTACTAAAATATCTTTTTGGACTGCAACAATAATTCAATAATGCTTCTTGGAAGACTGAGACACTTCCACAGAAAGAAAAAAGACATTCCAGACACAATGGACAAGGCAGAATCACAGCTAAAAGAAACTAACGCAGTTATGTGAAGGAACAGCAGTGTCTGTCTTGACGCATGTGAGGGTATATAAAAAAACATTATCACATTCCTCACTGAATATATCAACTCATCAGTTCCAGAAAGTTTCAGTCCTGCGACTGGAGATAAGCTGCAAAAAGCATGAACTTTAGAGTTTCCCACTTCACATGAAAGTTGCTGCAGCGCAATATTTTACCATATTAACTATACTTAGTAAATTTCAATCTGATTTTTACAGTCTCATGTCTTAGTTCAAAAGGCTAGACCAGGCTTTTCTTGTCCTAAGAATGAATATTCCCCTGAAACAAACTTTTTTTTTTTCAGTATCATTGTTCAATCTTAGATCAGAAACTTTTGTTTATCAATGAGAGAGTATCCAAAAAAACACAGTTTATCTATTTACCAACGTAACTTTGAAATTTGGACTTCCAAGACATTATTCACTTAGTTTATTACACAGCAAGTATTATTTTAGATCTTTGTCTAAGCTGTTCAGTTAGTCTGGTTATATGTGGAATCTAATATAAGAATATAGCTTACCTATCCTTGGAAGATGTAGGTTTATTCATATAAAATACAAAGTTGTTTATGGTCTCTTAGACCTGTAATATTAAGAGGTTCTTGCAACTACTCTGCCCTAAAAGGCCTAGCAACCACATGATATACATACATAACTGAAACTTTTTCACAGTTGGCTAGCTGCAAAATGAAAGGATAAGCACTGACTGAAAATAGCAGGCAATAAAGCACAACCAGTGCAGAATGGAAAGGTTTGCATTTACTTTGCATAGCTGTAACTAGAGGCACTAGTTACAGGCAAAAGAGAATCATGTGCAGAAGCCGTATATACCAGTCCTTCACCAAATATAAATTTTCCCTGGTCCATTGATTTCAATAGAGGCAGACAAATTTACAGCATCAAAAGCTCTAGGCCATTTTATTGCCCAAACTCTTTTCCGAACATATCCTGAGTGCAGCAAGGATGGATATCATAGACCCTGGTTCAGCTCTGACCCTGTAGAAGATGAGTTTGTTCCTGGAAAGTTTTAATGTGTTTCACTAGTGAAGTATGAGCGGCAGTAGGACCGGTGCAGAACAGAGGCATTCCACCCATTGCTTTGCATTTTCATCTCATCTGCATTTGTGTCATACTGGTCGGGGAGAGTAGTATATAAGCAGAGGCATGAGCAGCAAATACCTCTTGAAGAGAAAATCATCTGCATGGCCTCTGGGAGTCTGAGAAGCTGTGAAAATCCAGCCTTTATCTACTTGCTATTACATAGTTTTGATTGATGGGATTGAAAAGCGGTTTAAAAATCTCGGGGCACTGTTCTGCATAGGTTTGCATGTCATATCACATAAGGCCAATTTTCTCATAATTTATTAATTTTAATTCATAATTTAAATGAGAAAGTTGTAAAACGTGGCTCTAGATGAAGTTGTGAAAAATCAGTATTCTCCAACACGACTCCTTTGTTCAATTCTCTGCACCATGAATCTGACATAAAGGTAGAGAAAAGTTAAAGGAAGGAAAGTTTTTGCCAGGAAAAAAGGTACAGCCAAACAAAATAATGTGAGTTTGTGCCTAAGAGTCATATTCATTAGAAACAAGTAAACAGCTTTTTTTTTTGCCAAAACATGCTGGTAGCCAAGTGTATGCTCAGGAATAGATTCCTGGCAATCCAGGGAGTGTGTGACAAACTCAGCTACACATTAGCTCAACAGCCCTTGGCTCTGTATTTTCAATTGACTGAGTGGTGCAAGGTGGGCAAGTGCAATGAAGCAGAACATGTAGAAATATTTAGGAATACCTTTAAGACTTGTGTGTGACAATATAGGAAACAGTTAAAGGTACAGAAGAGACACTTGATTAATTCCCCTTCACCTTTTCTTATTACACAAATATAAAAGTATACTGAGTAAAATTGAATGATGTGAAAGTAAAAAACATCATTATTTTCCATGACATATAATTAGCCTGCAATACTCATTACCCCCAATATCAGCAAGAAAAAGGATGACAGTTAATAAAGCAGCCAGGTGCTCAAAAATGCAGTTCCATTCTAACAGGATTTGCAAGAGGAACATGGAGATTATGTAGTAAATCCCCACTGGTGTTGTTTACACTCCTCTAAAAACATGATCTCTGGAAAACAGCTTCACATAAGGTGTGTTATGCTACCTGTCTGCCTCAAATCTACCTTACAGAGGCACAGAAAATACATGGTCTGCCTGTGAGATGTTCCAGTGTATCTGGCAATACACAAGCACCCTGGGTGTGCCCCTTCTCTGGTCGACACGAACACTCAGCTTGAACGCTCAATCAGCAGCCATGAAGGTGGGCTCCAATATCTAAATCGACATTTGGGTGGCTTTTGAGCATTTCTGTAGATATTAGACATGACTGTTTTAAGGCATTTTAGCACTTTTGTGAATCAGAACCCAGGGCCTCAGGAGGATTTGAAAAAGGGACACATTTTTGTACTTAGTTGAGTAAGAAGAGGGATATTAAAGGGAAATCATAGAATGGTTAGATTTGGATTCGATCTTAAAGATCATCTAGTTCCAACCCCCCTGCTCTTGGCAGGGACACCTCCCACTAGACAAGGTTGCTCAAAGTCCCATCCAGCCTGGCTTTGAACACGTCCAGGGATGGGTCATCCACAACTTCTTTGGGCAGACTGTTTCACTGTTTCAGTGCCTCACCACCCTCACAGTGAAAAATTTCTTCCTAATATCTAATCTAAATCTATCCTCTTTCAGTTTAAAAATATTCAGTTTTTAAATCTAAAACAAAAATAAAACAGAAAAAAAAAAAAAGCACTTTGTAAGGAATAGAATTTTTTTTGATTTAAGGCATGAGCCATTTTCTAGCACTGGATAATAAAGGGAAACTTTGAGGTGAGAGAGCTTTTCCACAGATGGTGTCTAGAGTCTTTTCTGCACATGGTTCAGGAACAGCAAGTAGTGCTAGTGTCAGTAAATGGGGCTGAATGATCTGCTGATCTGTACGAGTGTGACCACAGCTATGTTGAATGAGCAAAAGCCAGGACCTGCTAGTTAGCTGCAGTTAGCCAGGCTCAGTCCCTTTTTTAATGAGGGCCTTTTCACCTGTCAAACCACTGTACTTTACCACATTTTCTTTTGTTTCATTTTAAACCTCTCTCATCATCTTTACTTTCTCATGTCATTTTTCCCCACTCTGAAACGATATGCAAGAGAAAGGACTTTAAATTAATTTTTTAGAACTGCTTAATGTAAGTAGTGCACGAGGGCAGACAGAATTCAATTTAGTTAAATGTAAGCTAATGCATACTTGCAAAAAATTGTCTGAATTTCTTGTGCATTCTCAAAGGCTCTGACATCTTGATTCAATGAGCGTTTGAGTGCTCCTGAGAGAATAAAGCCCCTTAATTTCCTTGTCAGGAGTTAAGGGTTCTCTTTCTACTCAATCAGCAATATAAAGACCTTAGCATTGAACTTTGTTCCCTCTTAAGAAGAATCTAGGTGATTGTTGTTCAATGAAGATAGCTTCTTGCTGTATTGCAGCAAACAGGTTGCTTGGATGAATTACAGGGACTGAAAAATGGCATATAAATACCATAATCCTGTTATATGAAGCAATGCTATGAGCTGACTAGGTGCCGAGGCCCACATTCATAGGATCACTTCAAAAGATTTAATACTAGAATTTCAGAGAAGGTTAAATGAAAGGAGTAAACGATATGCTAGAATTTGCAGGAAACAAGGCACCACAAAGCAGGGTGCTCAGTCCCAGCCTCGCTGTGGCTTTTTATGATGGCAGCAAAATAGCCAAACTGACCATTACCCAGGAGAGAGAGAATTTAAAGGCACTATAGGTGATTTTATTGCATTGCCCTCTGCAGTCTTCATGATTGCTGGAGCACTGTTGGAAACGGGCCTGGAAAAGGAAGGAAAGAGCAAGATCTCTCCAAGATGCTGAATACTCCAACTAGACCTGCAGCCCAGCGGGGTCTGTTAACAGCCAGTCTCAGCAGAGCCCTTCTTAGCAGAATATAGGCAGGATCTGTCCTATCTTGGTGCTGGAAAAAGCAAGTTTACCTCCTTCCTCATCTTTGTTCCTTGGTAATGGCAAGTATGTACTACTGAAACACAGGAAGAGCGGAAAGATATTGAGCACGGCCAAAATTTTGACTTCTTATCCAAGTTCTTTAATTTCCTACATATTTCAGCATAGAATGAAGTGTTAATGAAATTCCTTTTGCTCTTTACACGCTTATTTTATTAATGATATATATTTCTCCAAAATGCCCCTCTCTGACTGAACGTGGCAAATGAGGTTTCAGCAGCTTCAGACGTATGTATTCATTACACATTATAAAGGAAAAGTTGTGTATATATACATTTATTTCAGAATTTGTAATTTATTTCACAGTTCTGAGTGTACAGAAAAAATATAATGATTACCACGCTAGAAGATGTGTCAAAGATTCAAGACTTTTTGCTGAGATTTCAATTGAATTTAGTTTCTTAATCCTTATAAGGAGGTTGTTATGGTTTTAAATGAGATCTGTTGCTAATGGCAACTGTTTCAGTAATTGTAAAATCTATAAAATAGACAGCGCTATTAAGCTGCGTAAAAATTTATAGCATATTAGATGTAATTAATACATTCAGATATGAGAAGGCATTAATGATTTAAAATCTGAATCAATATTTTTCTATATGTGTATGTTTTGTATTAAAAATAATATATGCAATTCTCTCAATAGTATTAGAATTGACGTTTTGTCTGAAATGGTATAGTGACTTAGTCTACGACTGTATTTCTTGACCTCTGTAGGCCACAACTGAAATTTGTATTAGGTAGGAAGGAATTACTATGAGAGATTCAACAGACCTCTTTGTCGGCATGTGAAAACCAAAGTTTATTAGCAGGGTTGTAGTTGCAGTGTTTATAATGCATTCAGCTCCAGGTGCAATTACCATATCTAACCTCACACATATTAATTGGTTTTATTATAAAGTACCTTTCCTCTCCTAATAAATAAAATTCACAGTTATTATATTTCCTTCAGCATAATTATGTTTTTAAAGTGTTATAATAATATATAGAGAACTCTAGTGTGCTACTTAAAAGTGATATTTTCAAAGCTCCTTGAGGTCACCAGATAAATGGAGCTTAGTAAGTATAAAATTATTATTATTATTACTATTACACAGGAAGTGTAGGCAAGACTGCAAATACAGTATGTATATACGTATATGTCTATATATTTGTACTAGTGGTGTCTGAAGTACTTGTAATTACATTTCAGGGTTATTTCATTCTACTATAAAGACAAATAGAAGCCTATTCTTTTCCTAAACCACATTTCACCTGAAAGCCGGCTGCCTTAACTATATAAAGAAAAGAGCTAATCTCTAAAAGAGTGGGTTTGTTCCAGCAGGAGATGGCATGGAAACTTAAAGCTGTAGTATTTCACAGAGTTTCACTTGGGAAAAGATTTGCAGAAAAATTCTGTAGGGTTTCCCTTGTTACTATTTCTCCAGAACCTCCAGTGGTGAGTAAAGGATGGGATGTATAATTCTCAGAGGCTCAATAGTGAAAGCCATCCATTTTCAGGCTGGAAGATCTCTGGAGATTTGTATAAATCTCCACCTTAGACTGTCTCCAAGAACATCCAGGACCAAAAGGACAGAGTCTCTGTTTCAATCACTTCCTCTGCTGTGATTCCAGGTTAATCAGAGAATTCCTGTCCTAAGATGCTCCCTGAACTCCTAAAGAGAGATATTTTTCATCAGCATGGAAATTGTACTGCTCTTACTTCTCTCAAACTCAGTGGGATGAGTTTAAAAGATATGTAAAGAACACAACTGGCTGTATCTTAAGAGAATTTCTGCAATGGCTGCAGTTTTTACAGGACTAGCTTTAAACTAGAAATTTCTAGCCATGTAATATGTTACAACACACGGTTCGGCAACTAACCAAATCCAGAAAGAGTTTACAGCTTGTGTTGAATGCCTTTTCATAACTGCACTGCTGCAAGTAGCTATATTAAAACCAGCATGAGCATGTTTACAGAAGGAGCAGTACCATGACGTGTAGTCACAGAGTGTGTACGTATGGATTGATACCATCCAGTTGTACATGTATACCAGTTAAACATACCCCTCTGAGCTCATTACTGTTCTCAGTGGAGAAAAGTAGACACATGGAGAGATTAATTGATTTGACCGAAGTGCTGAATAAAAGACACTGGCCATAAGGGATGGGAGCCTACAAACCTACCTTAAACTCAAGACATCTAACTTCTGGTGCTTCATTAGAACAGACAAATCCCATTCACAATGCTTAATGGATGGGAAAAAGATAAAGTACATTCTACTTAAGATTCACTACTTAGAATTTCACACCAAACCCAAAGATAAATGAGCTAGAATGTCAGGTAAAGAGTGGAAGACTTGAGACAACAGGTATTCCTGAAAATAATAAAATGCCTGAAATCAAGCCTGTTGCAGGAAACATTCAGACACAGAACAGGGAATATAGCTTTGTACCTAAGAAATCTCATGGAACAGGATAAATACCTGACTGGAAAGGGCTACACAATGTCCATATAAATCTCTAAGCATAAGAATACAAATACACTACTTGTCTTTCCAGCCTCTAGGTCAATGAAAGGAAATTAAATGTTCAGCTTGGAGGAAGACCTAAGGAGGGAACTAAATTTAACAGAATAGCAATAGATGACTGTGGCTGTCTGCA
The DNA here is from genome assembly GCA_013398295.1 of Chionis minor. Classification (NCBI taxonomy): domain Eukaryota; kingdom Metazoa; phylum Chordata; class Aves; order Charadriiformes; family Chionidae; genus Chionis; species Chionis minor. The sequence continues at coordinate 30,590 of VZSF01005933.1, read as the reverse complement.
TAGATGCTGGCAAAACGTTATAGCGGGGAAAAGGAGGGAGACTTTATCTCAACACTTCAGATATTTCCACTTAGGAAAGCAGTCTATATTACATAGCAGAGAGTGACAGTCTCAAACTCTCATTAAATAAGATGATCAACCTACTACAAGAATACCTGTAATTGGCAGGTCACATAATACAGCATTGACTCTAAGCAAGTTTACCCACGAAATCTCACGTGAATAAATTTAAATTTTTTGTTTTAAGTGATTGTCTTTTGCTTTCCAAATAATTGAACTAAAGAAGCAGGTTTCTCTGTTTCTGTGGAGTAAGTCTTCCAACTTCAAGGCAGCCCAGCTATACCATATACAAAAGACCACCTCTTCCTTAATGAAAGAAGAGTTCAGATGGCAGAACTTGCTCTACTGAATGACCTCCCACCAAGATCAAAAATGACAACATGTTAACCTAAGCATATTCATGAATGGTAAATTCTTAAAAAGAATTTAATGGATTTATTTGTAGATTGATTGATTGAAAAAGGACCCTCCCGGGACTCAACAGACAAGGCAAACTGTAGTGGGACATAGACTACATGTAGCTAAACGTGTCTCCAGAAGTGATAGACAGCTCTCTATGCAGCCAGAAGAAAAGTTTGCCTGCCCCAGTGATGGAATTTAATGTGTTGAAAATGGAGTTTCTAGGGGAATATAACTACCAGTTCTCAGTAGTCATCATTAACTTTTCGAATAGACTTTCTTGGGTATACGATCACAACTTACACAGCCTGTGGTTTGCCTGTACGATTCCGCAATAACACTTATGAATATTTTGGTTAACTTCAGTCAGCTTTGTCATAGGGGCATATGTTTCAAAAATAAATTATGTCTGAGGAAAATAGATGATGAGGCAGAAGAGGGAAATCCAAGTAGTGCTTCTAGAGAAAAAAAAAAAAAAAAAAAAATCAGGAGAGCACAGTGTTTAGCCTAGATAGAAAATTATTCAAGGATCGGGATTTTTGGGCTATTACATACTCCCTGTGATTTTGAACATCTCTTTAAGGATTTTTGTCTTCTCAAAAATCTACGAAGCTTGCAGAGACTCAAGAGGACAAACTCTTTGGGAATTATTGTTGTCTTAGATCAATGCTGGTGTAGTCAAATAGCAATACAATATTTAAGTGACAGATAGCTAAACAATTCATTGTGGGCTTATGGTCAGCAATTATATGTTAGTTAATAATGGGTGTCTTCTCTAGTAATTTTATGGCAAGCTAATCTCTGATTGTCTTGACAGAGAACATGTATGCTTTGCATGTAGTCTACACCCTGTGCAGTAATGTGCTGGCTTTACATACATTGTTCTGTTAAATTGCTCCAAAATATTTTCACAGCAAAAGCAGTCGGTATAGCTCCATCAGCACTCCACTGTAGAAATACAGTGTTTTCACCCATATTGCACCATACCCTGACAAAATCTTAGAATCACTTGTCCTGTAAATCCTGCCAGCACTCCTTCCAAAGCTTTTCCAGTTCTTTCAAGAACTCCATCCTTCACCCACTCAGTCATCATCCACACTGTTTCGCCCCTACTTTTCCAGTGCATTCATGTGTTGAAACAGTATGGGTCATGAATTTATGTCAGTGCAACCTCTAAAAGAACAAAAAAACCCCACTAAACCAACCAGCACATAACACCACCACAACATAAAAAAAAGAGTACCTGAAGGGGTACTTCAGATGTTACAGAACTACTATAGGTTAGGGATAAGTGTGTTAAGTACAAATCAAACACTGTGTCAGAAACAGATATCTTCCCAAACACCTGAGAACTGATGAGAAGGAATACATGTTGCCCTCTAAAAGCTATCTTTGCATGATGAAGGGCTTGTGTTAGTCACTTCTAAGTTTAAAAAGGACCTCTGAGTTTGAGCACTTCTCTGCAAGGAGTCACCGTCACTAGAAGAAGATATGGTGAGATACATGCTGAAGTGTACTGCTGGATTGCAGTCACGCTGCTCAGCATCTTTCCCTCCTGCACATTACACTCATGAAAAAAAAAATAAATAAAACCCAACAAAACAAAAAGAACTGATTGAGAAGATAAAAGCAGACACTCAGTTTTCAGATCTCAAAATTACATACAATTTCTTAATGCAATACACCACATAATTCCTATCAGCCTCTCTACCAGCCTGATCTCTATCAGACACAGGGTGCAATGGAAGCAGGGAAAGATATTTTTATGCCACCTTACCTTGATCCTAGAAACAACTGAACTGATGGAGCAACTTCTTTAAACTGTACCCAGCTCATTGCATGCAGCCTCAGTAGCAAATCACTACAAATTTCCACAACTGAACGCTTTTTTTTCTTTATTCTGAAGCAGCTAGTCTTTTCTCCTGCCAGAGGTCTGATACTGGATTTAGCAGACCAGGGAATTGCTTCAGGTTGCCACTTCTTCTGTTAGAATAAGTAAGTGCCAAGCTGCCTGTAGAAACTGTATTAATCATCCTGCTGGTTCTCTTTGGGCAGAAAAGGTTGAAATAAAAGTATGTTAATTGACTGAGCAGAAGAAAAAAAGTTTAACATTTTCTGGTATCTTAGCCTTGAGACTGTTTCATCATGCTTTTCCTACCCTTCTGTGACATCATGCTTTTCCTACCCTTCTGTGAAAGTGATAGAAGTTCTTATTTCAAACTTGATTCTCATTACTGACATAATGACAGGTGGTTAAAAGTAACAGCTGGGAGAAGAAAGGCATCTATTACATTTGCATTCAGACTATTATCAGCATTGTAGAAACCTGTAACACTTCGGGGCTAATTTCTGCACCAATGTTAAGTAAATTCAGATGCAGGTTTGTGAAATTTCCATGACAATTTTGTAGCAGTAAATGCTGCATAAGTTAGAGCAGCAGGAAACATAATACATGTATTTTAAAGCATTTTATTATTTGATTTTATATTCAAGTAATAAATCACACAATGAAGACTAGTTGGGCTAACAGGGAAACATCTAGCAAAATTAATAAGGAATTTTTTCCCTGCTGGCAACATATGGTAGCAAGCTATTTCCCTCAAAGCAGGATAAGCTTATTCTTTTCACTGCAATTATTGTTTTGTTCAGATATTTTATTCATGTGTGTGTATATTCCATTATTTACTTATACATATATTAGACATCACCACCAGATTGACAGAATTGACAGAAAATTATCCTGCCAGAAAATGCAATTTGACAAAAATGAAAACAAAAATATTATCAGTTTCATAACAAAACATTCCAACATTAACAAAGGGAAAAGAAAATATCCAAATTCAGTGTCAGTGAATTCAACTAAATACTTCAACTGAAGTGTTTATAAGTTGATATTGTTGCATGTCACATTTGTATTGTTTCCTCTATGACACTAACACATGTAATATTAAATCAACAGCTGAGAAAAAAATCTTTTCAAATTGAAACATTTAAATATTTTTAGAAATTAAAAAAAAATAAAATAGTTTCTTCCAGGATGTCTGAACTACTTATATACCCGATACTTAATCTTACGTGCTCAAATGCTTATTTCTTAGCCATGGAAAACCAAGTACTGAAAATATTTATGTGAAAAATGTTAGGTAAAATAGAGATGTAGCACAGCTCTGGCGCTATGTGAAATAAAGGATGGAATAACAAGAAGGTTTTCTGTGTTACGTCATTTTACTTCTTGCATTGATACAGTTTGTGCCTTTTCATGTATTTAACCAAGTTAACAAGCAAGATAAGCAATTACATAGTGAAAAAGGGCCTACAAAGACATCAGGAACTCCTGCAATAGGACTTACAAATAGGTAAGTAATACAGGTCAGATCTTTGAGCCTGTCTTAGACTGAAGGGTGAAAGAATGCCCTCAAGCTCCATACCACCTAAAACTGAAGAAACCAGGTGACTAAGGAAACTATTGATTAACATGGTAATTTTTTCTATTGTATTGAATTTATTGACTAGATCATACATTCTATTCTGCTAAATAAATCTCCCCTTTGACAGAAAACAGTCTAGTCTCTTTTGATATGGAAAAAAAACCACACCAAAACTCCTAACTCATGTTAACTGGTGACAACTGATGTTGTCAAACTGCTGCTGCCTGAAATAAATGAAGTGTGTCAACATGTTCCATGGAAGCAAAATTCTGCCTCTTGACAGGTGTATGTAGGTTTCTGACAGTACATAGCAACAGATTCAAGAAAATTTCCTGATTACAAAGAAAATGGGATTAATTTTACTGTATGTCTATGATTATAGTGGTAAATACAAACACACAGATCCAAAGATATGAAAAGTGCAGTTAATTGTCAATTGTGTACATAACAATTGTTACTTTTACTTTTATGGTTCATCCTTATTCATAAGATAATTTTGAAACATCAAAACTTGGGGCTAATTACTTTCCAAATAATCTCCAGTGGCACCATAGCTCAGGCCTTTTGAAAACAAAACGTACTATGTCTGAGAGTTCTTCTGTGCTCTTTGATGTGCTCAAAAAATACACAAAATTTGGTAAGCATGATTGTCCTTTGAAAAAACCCCACCTTTTCTTGGAGTTTCAAACCAGTGCTTCTGGTTTAAAGCTGTCACGCCCCACTCAGACCTGCTCAGAAGATGGTGGGGACTGTGACTCGGATTCGCAAATCCACAGCGGTGTAGACTAAGGCGAGACAACTCTCCACACACAAGGTCCACACACAAACATTTATTAGCTTAACTAGGTCAACAATAGTTGGTTTGGTATACGACAGCAGATTGTGGTAGGCGGAACTTGTCAACAGACACGCAATGAATTATGGCGAGCAGTAAGGTATGCCTTGCATTATTTGCTTAACTCTTAAGAGAAAAGAGAAAACAAAACGATGGGTCCTGATTCCAGCGTTGGTCCAGCCAATGGGGGGGGGGTGGAGTTGATGGGTGGCTCTGGCTCATAGGAGCACTATTCTGTGTGTCTCCTGAAGAAATTCTTCCACTGCCATCTAGGGGGCCACGGATCTTCCCCTTTTATGTTTGCCTTACCAGTACGACCCGCCCCATTATTACAAGGACAGTTTGTCTCACGTTTCCCACTTCCCCACGTGGTAGGGAATGCGATTTGAATGTGGGTACATCATTTAGCAGATAATGAGGCAAAGACATTTCACAAGTTGAGCAGACCCCTTTGGATTTCCAAAGGCTTCCTCCCTCCTGTGTTACACAAGAGACAAGCAGGCACCAGCCCTATCAGTTCTTTGACCCTGCATTGTCCGGGCTCCATGCAAGGCCTTGCATCATCCAGGCTCCCTCTTGTCCACCCTGTGGCTACAACTTCACTTCCAGGTACTTGTGAGTGTTTGAGACATTCAGAAAGGTTTGGAAGGCCTCCACTTCCCCCAGTCTTTGTTTTGGGGAGTTTACAAGTCTCTTACAGAAGCCAAACTTGCTTCTCTGCAGGCCTGCTGGATTACCTCTGATACATTTTACAAGTTAGATCTAGATTTACTATCCTTCATTTGTGTGGCAAATTACTTGTTCTAACAGAAAGAAGGCATATCTTTGGTACTTACTCAGCCGTGTCACTTTACCAGTTCATTTAATTTCTCTACTCTTCTTTTTAGGTTAGAAAAACCCTCAAAAACTTGTATTTCTTTAAACCTGTAATTTGGTGGCGGTGCCCTTGAGCTGTTTATGAATGGATGCTGGCCAAAAATAAAGACATGCCTTGCTAATGTATGTAAGCTAGGAAAGCAGACTTTGCAGGTTTGATCAATAATTTGCTAAAAGAACTCTTGCATCAGGTACAATATAAACCATATGTAAACTGGGCAATCTTATGGCCCAGCATTCTCTGCATGTTGATTGTTTAAAGTTAGACAGCATAACACTTTTTATTTTAAAATACTGTTAACAGAACAAACATCACAGAACCCATTAATAAACAGATAAGGGAAATTAGGCTTTTAATTTGGTTAATTTTTTTATAGTGTTCACAGAATCTAATCCGTGATAAATCTATGATATAAGCATATCAAAAACTGTTTTCAAGCAGTTTATTGTGTATCCATCTTTTATTTCCTGGGTGCAGCACAAAAAATGTTAATTATCTTTCACATTTCTGAAGAGAATTTGGTATTTCTGAGTTGGAAAACATACCTGATTAAAATCCCCTACCAGAGCTAAGGGAGCAGATTTACAAGCTTTCCGGCCCTATCAATAGCACTGTGACACTACGAATTCGAATAGAAGGCAAATGTAGCTGTCTCTGAGCCTATTTCCTCCCTTGTCACCCTTTCCAGAGGGTCACCCAACAAAACTGTTTATTATGAGGATATTTTTAGTGCAGTGAATACCTCTCTTCCAGGGCATAGCCTCTAAGTCATGGTGGATGTGACATTAAAACTCCATCAGAGCATTAGAGTAAATAATTGTTTTGTCCTTGCTATATCTATGGACTTTTTATGGACATGCACGTGGTTGTGAAGAGTCTTTGTTTGACTTTGTGACTTTGCACATTGCTGTGAGTACCTCAATTTGCATTCATTCATGAATGCAATTGTCATGCAGAAATAAGACATTTTTTCACCTTAGTCCTCTAGATTGCTAAATTTTTAGAGCACATTTGAAACACAGCAAAACCAGTGGTGCATAGAAAGTGCAGCTATTCCTGCCTTTATCTTAAAAGCAGATCTGGCAGGTGGTATACTTCTGGTTGTCGTCTTACAAGAGACTACTTGCTTACATACCAATTCAGGAAGTGAAATATCCAGTTCATGAAGATTTCAACTTGCATTTGCCTAAAACATTCCCTAGCACACAGGTTACTAAGCAGATATGGCAACAGCCTCCATTCATCCTTCTTAGAGATCTATTTTATGGCTAAAATGTAGATGAATAAGTTACATGAAATGAATCTTACCCTATCACTTGACCTATTTCCTGATATTTTGTCACTTCATATATATACATATATTTTTACCCCGTTAACTTGCCTATAAAAAAATTACTTTCAGCTGTCCATAAAGAATGATTAAAGATAAACCCCTGCAGATTAAGTATTAGAGAAATATTTTTTTGTGATTCTTGGCTTAGGTATTGGTATTGGTAGACAGGAATGGGTAGGTGATTTGACATATATGGCAGCCTGCGTAATGAAATGAAGATATTTATTATCAAATCATGAACATTTATGCTGGTTTCATGGCAAAAAATGTTTAATTTGATTGCATATTGCTAGCTTATGTGATCAAAGGCTCATTTCCATTGACCCAAAGGAGGTCAGAGGAAAAATGTCTGTCAGGGGAACCCCAACAACCTCATTAGAGCAAAGGGAGCCCCCAGGGCGGCTCCTCCCCAGGTGATCCCAGAGGAGCTTCAGCCCTTGGCCCTGGGGTGGCACCCACCAACCTCAGCCAGCTGGAGAGGCTTCCTCATTCACTTTACAGACTGAAGAGTGTGCTTACTGCCCCTGGCATTGAATATGGGATGTCGGGAAGATCCTTTTGATTGAGCCAGACTTATTCTGGGATGTTCAGAGCAGGGACCAAAGACACAGAAAGAAGGGTAGAGTGGGGAGGTACACGTGTGCGAAGAAGGCATTGAAAGGAACCAGTTGTATATAGGCAGGCTCCTGGTCAGCATGTTTGTCTGGCCGTAATCTGCACCTGGTCCCCACAGTCTGTCCTGTCTTCTCATTACACTCTATTTCTAACTCTTTTCCTGGCTGCAGTGATCTCTGTCCTGTCTGCACGTGTGTGTCTGGGGATTTGAGTGCAGCAGCTGGAGTGGGACCAGGGCTCTCAGGGGCCTGCGTATCTGTGGTGGGAGGAACTAGAGAGGAAAGCATGTGTATATTGTGTGCAGGTGCATATGTCAGTGTGTCACCACTGGGTGCATCAAGCTAGACCAGCCAGCAAGTAGGAGAAGAGGCTTGGTAGACAGGTATTGGGGTACCCATAGGTCTGGGCTGGATCCTGAAGAGAGCAGGGGTTCTGAGAGTCGGATGCTGGAGGGATCAGGGAGTCCATGCCAGGTACTGGAGAGACCATGGGGACTGTGGGTGGACTACAGGAGTGGCCCTAGGTCTGAACCAGCTACTGATGAGACCCATAGTTGCATGTGTGTATGTGTCTGTGCCTGAGGCAGCTGGGAGACCAGGGGGGCCAGGGACAGCTCCTGAACAGCCTGAGTGTGTAAAGCTAGTTAGTGGAGGGATCCATACGTATAGAGGTATGTACATATGTATATATTTTTCACTAACAGGCTTTCATCCTGAACAGTCAGACTGGATAATTGGAATTTGGCTGGCCATGCATATGTGTGTATATATGTATCATGTGTACGTGACTATTGGGAGGAAATAATTTAGACAACTGTCTAAAAATAAGTCTAAATGAATCTCCACTTTCGTCTAGATGTTGATCTGTACAAATGTATATAAATTGTAAGTATGTGAGCTGAGAAGATAACCATTAAAATCTCCATGACAAAAGGTACATTTGTAGTACCCTCTTCTAGAAAAGTGAAAGTCAGGGGTGCACCAAGAAAAAAATCATAAAAAATAATAAGCTGTGGAACCATCAGGCTTGGAGAAATAAATATACACTATTCTGGTTGTAATTTATTTGGCAGCAGCAGGTAATCTGAAAGACAATATAGCCTAAATGATTCATGTGTATTGAGGTCTAATTCACCTCAGGAAAAGCTGCCTCAGTTGCAGCCATTAAGCCTGGTTGAGTTCAGCCCCATATGCTTCTAGTACAGCTGTATGTCTACTCTGCTTCAAACTCTGCCTCAGTTTGAAGATTACCAAGTAACAAAGAGCCTGCCTGGAAAGCCTGTTCTTTGGTACAGGCTATCAGCATCTTTATGTCCTGCTTGCTTTCTCAGGGCTTTTAGTCATGGTGAGGTACAGTAGTTACCCTGGGACCCCTGATACGTGTGTGTGGCATGTACACAGTGTCAGCCTACATTTTGCACGGCTTGGCTTTATTTTCTGGCAGCAGCGTAGCACTTTCCTTCCTGAAAATGGAGGAAGTCAATAAGCAATGAAACCATCTTTGTTCACGGTGTGCCTGCATTCTGTCTAATTGCTCACTCCCTTTGATGAGGAAGCAATAAAGCCTACTTTTTAATCCTGCATGTTTTCAGCACTCTAGAGATGGAAAAACCCCAAACAACTTGCTCAGAATAAAATATACTAGAATGGACCTCAGTGCCAAACAATTCAAACTGGTAGAAGAAATGAAATTGATTGCTGCAGCTGTTTTTTCAGTAGCTGTGGCCATTTTCCTTCTCTGAATGGGTTACTTGAACAACAAGCTCATCCTTTGAGCCCTGAAGGTAGACATTAAAATATCAGCCTGGTACTTTAGAATCAAGCTTCAGCTAAATGTTTTTACTTGGAAATTAGGACTGTCTTTTAGATCCTAAGAGATAGCTTGAAACATGTAATTGCTTGTTAGGGCTTCATGTTTTACAGGAGATCTCTCCTTAGAGTTCTTATCTCATTTCACAATTATTAGAGCTCTGATCACCAGCCATACTTGTGACACAGATTGGAGCTGATAGTGCTGTGATCTGCAATGGCACAAAGCAGTTAGTGATGATCAGGCTGCTCTGCCCACAAGACTCACCAGTAAAGGAAATTGTGAAGAACAAATGTAGGTGATGGAGTTTTGAATTAGCAAAAGATTGAGCAATGATGAGACATGGTCTTCCACATCATTTTTGTTCCCTTTCGTTCCTCTTGAACAGTTGTATATCTTTTCTTTTAAGAGTTAAGCAAAATGCCTGGTGACACTCTGCAAATCTGGATTTGAAGAAACAGAACAAGTGGAATACCTAAGTCATAATGGTCATTGCAATTGGAAGAAGAACGGGACTGCCCATTAATAAAAAAGCTACCTATGCAAAAATAAAATAAATAATCAGCAAGAAAATATTTGGGCCTTATAAATCTTATTTGATTTAAATGAATGAATTGCAGTTAGGATCACATATGTAGTAGACTTTTTTTTCTACACAAGACAGTCTGTGTTTGTATAGGGAGCACTGGGGAACAGAACATATAAACAGGCATATATGAAAGCTTCTAATTTGAAATACAGAAACCATATATAAGGTTTGTTTTGATATCTGTCATCTTGATAGCATGGGATGTTGAACTTTATAAACAACATAACAATATGATCATAAATGCTGACTGAGGTTTGATGTACATGTGCATAATTTTGTGTAATCCGTATCAGTTAGTCTATCGCATTTACCAAAGTGTTTTAGGAGATATTTGGAAGATTGTATATACATAAAACTATTATTCAACATGAAAGAATTCTTCAAATAGACAGATCTTTTCAGTTTTTCTCACATGTGGTTATTGACTCTTCAGTTCTCCTGCTTTGCTAAGAAGGTTTAAAGGATCAAAGCTAAGTTGCAAACATGGTCATACACAAAGCCTGAAGTAGGTCTTGCTGCATATCTTTGTCCTGTGCTTTGATGGAAAACAAGTGCTTGATTTAGCAATAAAGAATATTAACCTATGCATCAATTTGTGTTGTATGATGTAATAGTCTCAGTGTGATGGAGCAGAGGCAAACTAAATAAAAGGGATGGATTCACTCAAACCTTAGCTGATTGTTACTAGCATGAAGGTAGGGGAGTGCTGACAGGATATGGTGTACAGTGAAAGGGCAGAGAAATTGGAGAAATTTGGAGCAGTCAAAAAGAGACAAGGCATGTCTTTCATTCGTTTTCTCATTAGACTGGAGATAAACGTACCTGAGACCAATGTTGAACCTCCATAACAGACCATTAGTTTGATGTTGATGCTGGAAGAAGTGGGTGAGCACTCTTCAAAGCTGGAATGTTTCTTCAGTTGAAGCACAGAAATTTTACCCAAAAACACTGTTGGACTGGACATGCTTTTGCTACAATGATGTTACTGTGCTTTCCTGTCAAAATATTTGATTCTCTTTGCCCCCCAGGTTGTTGTTTTTTTTTTTTTTTATTTTGAAAAACTTCCTGATGACAAGTGGGATAAATACAGACTTTTAAGGGTATGAAGTGAAGACAGTTTTCCAAAGTCTCTGGGTGGGAGGTCAAACCAGTTGGGTTTGTAATTTTTCAAAGAAATTACAGATTTTTGAGGTGGCTGATGTTACCACCAACTTTGGCTGGCAGAAAAGTTACTCTGGCAGTGTGAAATGTAGCAAGAAAAGAGAATGAACTTCTAAGGCAGCTGTTTTTGTTCAGTGTACTGAGTTTATTCCTTCCATTTGGCAGCAGAGGTGCTTTAGCTTCTGAAAATAATGTTTAAAAGCTATCAAAAGTCTTCTATAAGAGGAACACACATTTCCCTTTTGCTAAGGTTTATTCATGTTAAAAGTTTCATGGCTGAATGTTCGCTAGTATTTCTGCCAAATTCTGAGCTCTTGAGTGCTGCTGAAAACCTCAAGTTTCCACTGAGACATATGTGAGCTGAAGCTCCTGTGTGTCAACGTAAGATGCTTGGTTCATTTTGCAAATTCAGATCCTATGAGAAGTATTTCCTCACAATAAAAAGCACATTACCCCTTGATGCTCTTCCTTTTAATCATAGTATTTCTATCATTATGGCATTGTATTTCTCACTTTTTCTGTTTCTCACCCTCATTTATTGTGTGCTGGATGAATTAATTTTTTTAATCCACTGTAGGTGGGGGAAAATAATTAGACTACCATGGGGGATACTAATTTCTTCTAATCTTTTCCTTCAAACTTTAATCTCTAAATTTTAATGAGGACCTGTTTGATCCCTTTCAAACTGGAATGTTATATTAAAGTTTTACTGATTTTAATCTAATTGGTCATTTGGTTATATTGTATGTGCAGTGATTTTATACCCATTTAAAATGATCTACTAATAATAAAACTATCAAGGGAAAATTGAGAGATGACACAATCCTGTCTGAGACTGTCTGAGGGATACTGCAGTTCTGTTGTACTTTAAGGCTGCCCTGAGAGACTTGGACTTGTCATGCTGGTCTCATTCATTGCAGCAAATCATGTCCAAGCATCATTTTTTCCTGCCCAGTTGTTACAAAATGCTGAGTTTGCTCCACTTATTATGGTATTAATTAAGCTATAACTAAATTTAATATTATCTAGAGAAAGTTTCTTGATAAAAAGTGGCAGACTGTAAATTCTGAACATGGGAGGGGGGGGGGGGAAAGGCAAGCTGAAATTGGACCCTTTATTTATAGTTAGTTGTGGAAGTTCAAAGAGAGATGCATTTCTTTCTAGTGGGATTAAGCATAGATTGGGAAATGGATCCTTTCAGTGCTACTCTCTCTTTCAACGCAGTTGCTATGCAAGGAACGATTTAAACTTCCTTTTCGGTTATGGAATAAATCATACTTAGTTTACATAGAGACAAATATGGGGAGAAATGGTAGAATCTTGACAATATATTTCTACCTTCCTCTTTCACCAAAATTTCAGAGTCTAGTCCCCAATTTAGTGTAAATCGTAACGCAGTAGATAAGGCTGATGTTTGAGTTAGCAGATGAATTTTATTTCTCTGTCAGAATGAAGTAGTATTCAAACCAGGTTAATAAACTACCAGAGGTAAGGTTATTTAAAGCAGCCCTGAACAACCACAAAAGTCCAGCCAGGAACTCTGAATGAAGCAAGTATACTACCATTCTCCTGTAATCCAGGCTCTTTGGAGGCGGGGGAGAGGGGAATTAAAGTTTTCCTGAAGCTAATTTAACAAGGTGCAATATAGTGCCTTGTTGAAGAAAGGATAGCTGATTGTTGCTGGGTTTCCTTATGCCTTGTTGCTCTCTGGTAGATTTTCAGGATATCTTAATTTACTCTGGGGTAAACCTCAGTGCACAAACGGTTCTACCACTTTTGCAACTTGCTTGTTGTAACTTGATCTGAGACTCCACCCAAAAGTCAAAGAACAAATCACTTTGTAGACATTTAAATGACCAAACAAGGAGCAAAAGAGAAGAAAATCAGGCCAATAGGCTGTAAGCAGGCTTGGAAGGTATCTCACCAGGGTCCTGCAAAAGGAATCACAGTCAAACAAAAGAAAAAAAAAAAAGAAAAAAAAACACACAAAAAAAGAAGCAAGGAAATAATTAGTTTCTGATATGCTTGGCTGGAATTACTGGAAAAGTTAGATCTCTGTTGCTGTTGTTCCTGGAAATTTAAAATGCTTTTGGCTTTCAGTGCAAATCATGTTAATGAAAGATTTGCTAGATGTATTTGTTGTGTATATATATACACTGGATATAATTTTTTTAAATGCTTAAATCCTATAATTCAGTATTTGATTTACTGTAATTTGGATTTTTATTTATAATTTTTACAGGTACTCATCAAAGAATAAACTGCAATCCTTAAATTGCTTAAAGCTTGGAAGATTTGCAAGTCCTTAGAAAGGAGTTGCAAAAATGTTTCAGAATTTCAGAAGTGAAAATACTTAGTAAATGGCAATACTACTGTCTAGCTGCTGTGGCATTTGGAGGATGATAACATTTGGAGAAAACTGCTGGAGAAAATTCATTTAAAACATAGCCTTTGATTTTTTTGAGTGAAAAAAATCTAAACTCAGAAAATGTGAATTGTCAGATTAACTGAGCATTTAGGTGAAATACTGACCTCAGTCAGATTTGAGGCCATACAAATAAGACCTCTAAATTGTCAGATACTGAATAGTGAAAATCCTACTGGTGGAATTCAGCTCACTGAACTATTTCTGTCCCAAGGGTATGTAGGGTTAGCTATTTGCCTAGTTTGGCTCTTCAGTCAGTGGCAAGAAATACAAATTTCTAAGGACAATTCATTCAATCTTCAGAGAAGTATTTGCCCTCAGCCAAAGCTAACTGATATAATTTTTTTCCTGCCCTGAAGGTTATGTAAATCTCATATTTAAAAGTATCAAGGTATATTCTGAATTCTAATTCTTTGCTGTGTGAAAAACACTTTGTCTGACCTGAATGTATATTTAAAAAAAAAAAAAAGATAATGGGGTAAAAGCATGCCTAACACATTGTGTCTCTGTGTTACAGATAAGTGATTTCTCAGCACTAAATAGACATCTGTATATTTAGCTCCATGTATATCGGTATGAAGCAAAACGAGTTTTTGAGAAAGACATTTAGATAGTTTTTGTATCTTGAAGTTTGAAAATTAAATAGTGCCACAGGAAAGGTAAAAAATATAAGTACGCTAGACTGTTAGATTGAGTTTTTCTAAAGAAATGAACTGTTACACCATATTCTGTCATGAACAATAAATAAAGTATTCAGAAACATTCCTGGAAGCTATTATTGGAAACTATTGGAAAGTATCAGGGAACATCATTTTATTTTGTATTTAAATGCACAGTTTATAAACTTCTGTGAAATCACCATAGATTTGAGAATCAAACTATGTACTGAATTTTTTATTAAACAATATTAGACCAGAAAATGTATTTTTCTACTTAGAGCTGGTCAGCATTATTGCTGGGAAATAAAGAATATCTTACTTTCAGTAAGTATCTCTGTACCTGTTCAAAGCAATAATGTTGATGGTATTACGTCTTTGACTGTCAAAGGCCTGTCTTACTTTCAAATAACAATACATACAAGATATTCCATTGAAATATTAGACAAGAGTATCTTATCTAATCCACTGAAGCTAACATTAATGTACTACGAAGAGTGTTACATAAGATAAAAATCAGTGTTAACTGGGTTGGAGTGGGAGGAACTGCATGGTGAAGTTGAGATATTGGCTTCTAGAGGCTGTGATAGGAGGATTTGTACATTATAGCACAAAATATGTTTATGTTGTTGCCACTGAAGCAGTCTGATATAATGCATGTAGAGTTATGAGCTGTACTTTAATTTTTCCAATATTATTCATGTGGTAACAATTAACGGTCCTATTGCCACTGAAAAGGAAATAGATTTTTATGAGAAATACAAAGAGAAGAGAAATCCCTTTGATTAGGTTAATATGTTCGGAATGTAAAAGCAAAATGGTAAACAAGATTTTTTTAAAAATTCTCTTCACAAAATATCTTGCTTGTTTAGCCAGTGAGATACAAAATAAAATGTGTGTTACTATGAGATAACACTCACCTCTGGGGCTGTTGCAAAGGAAAAAAAAATACAAATTGCCTTTTAAGGAGAGCTGCTTGCCTTCAAAGAACTTGAGAAAATTTGTGTTACAGTTAAAAACACTTCAAAGTACCTAATTATGATTTTGGGGATGGGATTAATGAACCATTTTAAAGAAAAAGAATCCATGCTTGTTAGAGCAGCAATAGATATTTCCACTTACTCAAAAAAAAAAAAGAGTACTGAAAACATAATGGATGAATCTTAATGCATTTCTTTCAAATGCACACATATGTATGACTTTTTAAATAGACAAAAAGAACATCAAGATCTCAGAGGCAAGTGCTCAAAAGTCACGCTCCTACAATACCTTTAATTTACCCGTTGTGCTCATGTCTTAGAATTTCTGTCTTAGTTTAAGATGTTCACTTGTTTTATCTGTAGTGGAACATTTTTTTATTATCTTCTTTTCAGTGATATTTGATACATTTGAAGACAGTTGTTCCCTCCATTTAGCTCCTATTCACACTATCCCAACCCAGTGAGATAATCTTTCCTCTCCAGCCTTTCTACTTTTTTTTTTTTTTTTGAACCATTCTTACTATTTACCTCTAAACCTCTTGTACATTTATCTTTCTTCTTAAAAGACCACACGGTAGTATTCAGAGCTGGAAAAAAATGAATGTGTGAACCAGCAGAGTCCTATTGACACTGAGGAGAGTGGGCTTCATGTACCTATGAATGCCCATTTACACACTCCAGTACAACACTAATTTCATTTCTATTGGCAATCATATTGCATTGTTGGCTTGCAGTCAGCTTCTCCTCCCAGAGAATTCCCACCTACTCCTGTGCAAAAACACTGTTCTGTGCAAAACCAATTTCTTCCCACCTTGTTTCTGCAGGCAATTAATCCTGTCCTAGTAGGTAGAATATGAAACTTTGTAATGCGTATTTCTGACCAGAACACTTTCTCCAGCTGAGACAAGTCCTCTCTGGGATTCTAGCTGTGGAATATCACCTGTACTCATCACATCAGTGTAGTTCACATCCGGCCTTTACTAATGCTCATGGAAGATTTCAGTGTTTTCTGCAAAGTTGTCTGTGAGAAATAGAAGCTTTTTCATTTGGATTAATTTAATTTCTTTTTTTTTATTTAGCATAAATACTGAGATTGTTTTAGAGCAAGAGTCCAACTAGCTGGAGACACCCAGGTTTTCTTTGGTAAGCTGCAGTTGTGGGCACTTTGAGGCGCAGAAGTCATCCCATAGCAGCTCTTGGTGCTCAACAGCAGATGAATGTATTTCTTCCAGTATTCTTCCTGACTAACGGAGGTGCCAGGGTCATGATTAGCTCATCAGTGTTTTATGCTAGTCAACTGAGAAGTTTTAAGCAGGTGTAGGTCACACCCCCCCTCCAAAAAAGGCTTTCCAAATGACAGTATTTTTTTGGCTTTCACTGCGTATCCAGATCTACTAACACTTAGCAAAGCTAATTTAATATTGCTCCCCACTGCAATGACTCAAAGGACTAAAGGAAAAGGAAGACATAATAAACAATGACTCAGCCTGAAGAGAAGGGACATTAAATAAAGCATGTATTATCTGAGGCCCTGCAAGCTTTGCAGATTGATCATTGATGGAAATATACCAACCAGCAACTTCATCTGACTGAGACAGGTTACATCTTTTGAGTTAGTGCCTGTGTCTTTACTTGTTCATATTACCAATGAAGCAAAAACGTAGGATGTTTGTCTTCAATTGTGCTGAACAAAATTTAGTCGGACATGATGAACAATAGGTGAACTGCTAATTACTGTAATCAGGCCAGTGTCAAAGTGAATATGGCTAAACAAAGAAACAGTTTTAAATATCTGACCTAGAGTTAAAATGGGACAATTTGAAAGCCAAACACATGACATGTCTTGAAAAATATATATATGTCTGTCAAGTTTTATTAATGAGTGTTATATTATTTGGCAGGATAGCATGACCTTCTAATTTATTTACTGTAATAGGATTTGTAGGGTTGGCTTGTTTGAGGTTTTTTTGTTTGATTGTTTTTTTTCTGGTGAAAAGCTAATTTACTTCAATTAAAAAAAATAGGTAAATAGGTTTGAAATATCTAAACCTGTTCTTTTCAAGATTTCTACTGGCGTTATTGTGGATGCATAGATAAAATACTAGACTACATGACAGGTATAATAAAGCCTGGAAAAACAGTTAGAGAAAATTGTAAGTAATGCATATATGAAATATTCTTTTTTTTAGATATGTTAAGCAAATGAATAATAGGTGAGTAAACACAAAAAAAATTGGTCTGCAGGTGTATCATGAATGACAGGTTGACTTATATTTTCCCCAAGAAAATGGATAAGCTGTGTTTATTTGGGAAAGTAATTATCTAAACTATAAAGCCTTTGAAAACTGTTTAAAAGCTTAAATAACTTTTGGTTGGATTTGGTTTTGGGTTTGTTTTTTTTCTTCACAAATCAGATACAAATTTCAAGAAGCAGAGTAATATCTAAATTGCAGGAAAAATATTTGCTTCATTATATAAACTATAGATTATTTTAGTCTTTCTTATCAAGCCATTTTAGGAAAAAAACCTCACATTAACTCCAATAAGAATTGGTTAAAAATTTGGCATTCTTTATGTGTCTGAACTTTTGCCTGTTCTTGAAATAGTGTTTACATTACTGCATACAGCTAGCAGCAAGTGCTGGTAATGACCATAAGATATGAGACGAACAAAATACATTGCAAAGGTAATTTAGAGAATGTTCCTAATGTGGTAACTGTAAGTTTTCTCTGTTTTAATCAAGAAGGAGACTCGCGTTGACAAGTTTAGTAAACTTTCCTGCTTTGTTCTTGAGTGAAAGTTATGTGAATTCCAGAGCTGTTCGAAAAAGATGAGCTATCATTGATAATAGTTACAGAATTTCAGACTCCTTCCTTTGTAGTAAAGACAAAAAAGAAGAGGAACTTTTGCCCAGTGATATAGACTACCTGAAGACCCTGGAAAAGCCAAAAGCTGTGTAAAAAAATCCTCAAGCAATATTTTCTATGCTCATTTTTAAGCTAGACAGCCAACAGGAAACTGCATGGCTCCTTACCCAGGCCAGCTGGTAAATTAGGTCTTGCATACAAGAAAGATAAAATGCCATGAAGCAGGTTAACAGTATCACAACGCTTTAGCCACTATTTCCATTCAGTGCTAGATGTTGCTGGAAGAAAATCCTCGACAATGTAAAATTGATTATTACTACATATGAATGGAATCTCAGGGCTCGAATGTACTTCACTCATTGCTAGATGCAGGAAAACAAATGAGATGTTTTTGAGATGAGTGTGTCAATTTGTTTTTAAATATACTTCTGATGTGATGGATCCTATTGACCTGCTTGACATTAAGAACACCTGTGAATACATAAAAAGTGTGTGAATATACAAATACCTCACCCAAAACCCAAATCTTGCCAGTAATTTGCACTTTGGCTCTTTAAAGTATACTCAGTTCAGACAAATTTAATGATTTATCACCTGCATTTCAATGCTGGTTAAACAAAAAACTTACAAAGCATACAAATACCATATATTATACACCAGTTGTTATAACCTCAGTATGTGCAGGGCAGCATGGCAAACCAGTATAGATTTGCATATTTTAGTATATAATTCATTAGCTTGGCATCAGACAATGTACTGCTTTCTAGTTCACGAAGCACAAGATATAAAGTTTATAAGGTGCACGATAAGAGACTGTCCAAAGGGACCTTGCCTTCTTGGCAATGAAACCAATGAAAGATATGTCTTAATGTGTGGCCGTTAACAAGGCTGCCAACTTGCTGAACTAGTAACTGCTTAACCGGAAAGTCTTAAGTCTTATGGGATTAACTATTTAATTTTTTAGTTGCTAGTGATGAGTGTCACATAAAGAAATTGAAAACTTACATGAGGAGTACTTTCTCCAAAAGAAGGGTTTTTCATTAGTTGAATATACATCAACCAGGTGAGAGTCTCTTTTAAGAAGTCAGTATACATAGCACAAGAGGTAAATGTACATGTGTATCCCAAATGAGTGATTATGTTTTTTCACAGAAGTAATCTATTCTTGTCTCTATCTTTAACCACTACTGGATTATCCAGTTAGTCTTACAGACTTTTAAAGTATTTTCCCAACACATTTAATTTTTTTTTCTTATATTATGGACGGTGGCATTTAAGTTTGTAAAAATTCTTCCAGGTATTTGGAGCAAAGACTGGTCCTTCCATGCCTTCCTGTCCTAGCATCCTGCCTTAGCCTCTGGGGTTGGAATTTATCTCATGTAATCTTAGACATCTAAAATGTATACAACTAAACACGAGATAGTAACCTATGCTCCACTCATGGTCAATGGAGAGAAATATGCACCTCCAGGGGGCTATTCATCTGAACTGTCTTATATGGCTATAGCAGCACAAGATAAGTGGCGCTCTCATGCCTATTTCTCTTCAATGACTCTAAAAAGAGACTCATGGGAGTACAACAGACTTAGATGTATAACTTTTAGATGCTTAAGCTAAGGCAGATATATTCATCTCTAGGTTCTCAGTTTCTTTATTTGTCTTTATATTTACTTATTCAAAATCAAATCATTTCAGCTGAAAGAACTGAGAAAGTCCTGCCATATAAAAACATACTAGATTTGCACTCTTCTGGAAGTTGTGCATTGACATTCTCATCATTGATGGAACAAGCTGAACCTGGATCTCCCGACTCCCAAGGCAGTTTCTGTCTGGTGGCGCGCTGAATATAAGGTACTGTGTTATCTGACTGATTCATCTCTGAAGCCTTTTTGGAGGAAGTGGTTGATGGTTGTGGTTTCAAAAATAAGAAGATGGGGCAATAGAATTTCCTAATAAGAAGCTGTGGAATCTTACAGACCTAGTAGAGTCCTGAATTTTCCTGGGGGTTATTACAATTCCTTGAACACCGTGGTACAAAAAGCGATTGTGAACCTCATTTTCTGTGAATTACCATCTAATGATTTTTAGTTGTTTTACCTTGAAATGTGTCACTGAAAAAACTCAATAATTATTTCCATTCTCAGTTTTAGACTGATACTGAATATTACAGCCATGAACTCTTCATATGTACAAATAGGTACTGGGATTTTTTTCCTGTTATTAGATATTTAATTATACTCCGGGCTATAAAAAATTAATATATTTTTTCTTAATAGCTAGTCACTTCCTCATAAACTGTTTAAACTGTGGTGATCTGATATTTATTCTAGTTGAGAGGGTACCACATGGTGTATAACGGGTGTAGCTGCTATTCTAATTTCCTAATAAGGGAAGCTTGTACATGGAAATAGACAGTACAGTTAAAAAAGCAATGTAAGATGGAAATATTAACTCATCCTAAACAACTGACACTGCCAATCTGAACTCTACGCTTGGTGAAATGAATGACAAGGCTTCCACTAAATTCAAGCAGAGTTGTGTCCATAATTTGGAATAAGCAAACCTATAGCTCCTAATAAAATAGAGTTGTCAGCAGCAATTTAGAGTAGTGCAATGACTTATTTTTTGTCTGATGATGAAAAGTCTTAATGACATAAATCAGTAGTCCATCAGGAACAGATAAGTTTTCCCATTCAGATTTTTCATATCTGCTTCTGTTTAGCAGCCAATTGATTTTGTCATCCTGATCCTTGAGTGATTTGGCATCCTATCATATCTGGAAAAATTAAACTTTAATAATTCATCAAATTAAACAATGGCAAGAATGGAATATGGACCATTAGCCAGGTGTGTCTTTAATGGAGTTTAAGTTTAGCTGCATATGAAGCTAAAATTTAACTGGCTTTCTTTTATTTGTGCATTCAATTAATATTGAGAATAAGTAATGATGTGTTCACTTTGTGAAATAAACTCATTATATTTCATGACCCATGGTCAGTCTACAGCTGCATAAAAGACATATTTTTGTCATAGAAATGACACCTGAAATGAGGAAAAAACCTATTGATTGTATTAGATGAGGCACTTTTAGAAATTGCAAGTGATTAACTATTAACATGCTGTCATAAAATCCAGCGTTAACAGCTGAAGAATTCACTATTTTAATCAGAAAGGGAAAATTAAAGAATAAAGATGTCGGTATCTACGGCAACATAAATCACTTCAAAGTAACAAATTAAGCAGAAATAATTGCTGATCTTTCTTCAAGCTATTTTTATTGGTGATCTAAATTGGTTTAGATGCATTTTTTAAAGTTTCTTGTGTTGTTTCACAGTGTAATTTTAGAAATCCTTCATTCAACCTGCTAAAGGAGGTTTACTTCTAGAGAAAGTCACAGTTTTGATATTCGGTTCAATACTCAGGGACATTACTTAAGCCATGAGATGCCCTTTCATAAGTGTTCTTTCCAGCCTCACACTACAACTTGTCTGCCACTAGTTCTTAGATAAATGATGCATGCAATGTGTGTCTGTGTTGCCATCAAAATACTGAGCAGGCATTTTCTGAGGACTGGCCGCCTAGATTATAGGAAAGATGGAATAATTATTAATGCCATAACCTCTTAGTGTTACTCTGGGCCCTAAGGGTTTTCATACCAGATAAATCCTCTTTCCTCTCTTTCAGTGTCTTTGAAACAATACACCTATGTAGAGCTTGTTCATACTATCTGCTTCAAAAGATGATGAATTCCCGCAGACAGGAATTAAGGAATTAATGTCTATAAGAACCATTTCTTTCTAATCGCTGTGAGAAATTTCCTCTTGCCCACTGTGCCAAGCACCTGGCAAACACATGTTCAGACTTGGCTTGGCAACTTACAGCACAGTTGTGCGGCTCCTTTCAGTCTTCAGTCATCACAGAGCTTTGAGTTTGCCCTTGCTAGAATGAGCAGAAATCTATGTTTAGGTGCGCACTGGGCACTACAGTTCAAAAATGAAGGTGTCATACAGTTTTAGTGTTCCCACTTGTGTTGGTACATAAAATAATATGTCTCTACAGAGGAAAGGTCCAATCTCAGGTTACCTGAGAAAGGAATCTAAATCAGAATGTATTTGGTCTGGATCTGTTGCCATGTATTGTTGCATAAGCTTTACTGTCTATATTAAAGTAGTATGACTTCTTTAATAATATAAACAATTAGAAAAGCAAATAGGTTTTTCTAAAGGAAACTTCTGAAGTTACCAGATGCCTCTGTGTTTACAATATATCTTTAACATGAATCTTACTCAGCCCAAAGGAGATAGAGATCAAAGAACTTCTGTGGATCTTGCACTCCGTCTCTAGAATCCAAGCTAAGCTAAGTACAAGAATGTATTGACTGAGGTGAAATTGAAAGATTTGTAGGAATTTATCATGGACTTTGCCTTTGACACAAGACATTGATTTACAAATGAGATCCTTCTTGATAAACCTGATAAAGTATATCAAACCAAGTAGATTTGTATGATAATTCAGCTTTTTTCAATACATTACTGTAAAAAAGGAAATGGTTTCCTCTCTGAGGAAGATTGCTCTAATCATTCACATAACCTCAGGTAGGCATCTTGATGCAAACTCATTTGTAGCTCAATGCCTAGAAAATTAATAATATATTCCATGTCCTGTAATTTCATTACAGATTTAGACTTTACGAAAAAGAAATTATAGAGATTCAAAGGTAAAAGGCAATAGAAGATACATCCATTAGTGCTCATGTACTTCATTTACTTCACTTTTGATCAGTTGCTGGCAAAAATAACAAAATGAGAGGTTAAAAAAGTAGAAGAGAAGAAGGATAGAAGAAGCATAGGCATCTGGTTCACTATAATCCATCCTTTAATTTTTAACTAGACAGTGGAACGAAACGGACTGTAAAATCCACCATATAGGGTCCATTTTACTTAGTAAAAATTGTATAGTCAGTTGAAAGAGCAGCTGGTGACATTGTAGTCAATGCTCTCCAAAAGCTAATTGAGAATGATAGGAAAAAATATCTGATGTAATATATAGCTGAACAGATTTCCGTCTCACCCCAGACACTCATTACACACATCTGTTCTTCATTCCCAATGAACAACACAATTCCTCTGAGTTTCTTCCAAAGAAACTCATCAACAACCCAGAAGACAAAGAGAATACGTGAAACACATGCTGAATTTTATCCACCCTGGATTAACAGTTGCTCTAATCTTTATCAACTTCCAATGTAATTTGAAGTATATCATTGTTGTACATTTTTTCATTAAATTTAGGAATATTTTTATGACTTCTGTTATTGTGGTGCCCATATAAAGAAAAATTATGTTCAAAAATACAGGGAAATTGTTGCAGTGAAATAGCTTGCAATCTGAAAGGTACAGCAAATAAAAATGGTGATTAAAATCTATGTTTTGAAAGAACAGAATCCATTTTGATAAGTTGGTGGGGTTCTAAAGGTTGATGCCATTTTCCTGAATATTTTCAGATGTTTAAATTACCACAGAGTATTTTATATTAATTGGGATATTAAATCAAGCAGTATGTAAAAAATTAGGAAAAAAATAATTTCACTTCTCACATTTTCTCAAAGGTCATATATACTGAGTATTAATTTATCATTTGATTGTTAATCTAGTAGACAGCTTTGCGGATTCAACAAGTTGTGTTCTACTAATAACATCCTTCTTAATGCACCATTAATTGTATATTTTGTCATCTGATATTAAAAGTTAGGTTTTCTGCTTGTACACAGCCACAGAGTCCTATCCAGATTAATTTGACAACATTTTATTCATGCTAAGGATCTGGCCCACAGACAATGAAAATTACTTTTTCCTTTATATAGAATTCCACTTTTTTGAAGTGTAATGGGAAGCACCAGGGCATTCTTTTCTAGGTTCATACCTCTTCACAGCTAAACATGTCAGCTGAAATGGAGTCCAGAAATAGAAGGAGTCTTTTTTCCAAATGCTCCTTTCTGCCATCAGACTGTCAGTAATTGGGATTAATTGTAGTGGGAAAGTCTCCCTACATGTGGTTGTTGGAGGCACTAGAGCTCAGAGATGCAAAGCTGTCCTGTCTCTCATACTGAACATGACCTAGAATTGTCTCCCATCTCTTACTCCTTCACAGCTGGGCCTATGCCATAACTGTTTGTACTGTTGTATCACCCTGCCATTTTGTAGCCTCACATGTCTGACACAGCTTAATAGACCTATTGTGCAATTTACCTTTCATTTTGTGAACGCTGTTGGTCACAGATATAGAGCAGAGGCTTGAAGATATGGGGCAGAGGCTTAGGGTGCTGCTTTGCAGCTTTGAGTGTGCTTACTGAGTAGGCTCTACATTCAACTGAGTGCAGTTATAATTCACGCTTCTGGTTTCTGTTTAGTGCCACAGCCTCTTCCCAGTCAAATGAACTGCCTGTAACAACTTGATTATTTGAATCTTCCCATAAAATGACATAATACATGGGTTCTTGCCTTTTGGGAGGAAAGAAACCTGAGAAGTCTATAGAAGGGTAGTGGTGAATATAATGTATGACATTAACGAGACAGTACTTAAATTCCTTCAGGCATGCGTAGAGGAGCGTACACCCACTATTGGGTATTTACCATCACCACTGCACCATAATAAGAAATGATGCTCTGAAAAGGAGGCCCAGAGGAGTAATCCCATGTCAAAAACTGATGAGAACTCTTGTTCCAAATACCAGAAACACCTCTGAGACTTAATTTTTCCTCCAATGTAATGTGAGAGGTTAGTTAATGTATTATATTTACCAATGCAACCATGTGTCTTTATACTGCCTTACACAGAAAATCTTTGAACAAACTCCTCGGAGGGATAAAAGTCACCAGAATCAGTAAATTATAGATTGTTTCACTGGGAAATACAGATGTGAGCAGTGCTTCCAAAGCATACAGACAATGACACTGGTGTTCTATACATGAAAGAAAGTGTTTTATGTGTGTATGCAACAGTTCCTGCTTACATGCTAAATCTGTAGAAAAGTCCAGAATCAAAATGTTTATCTCTGCAGTCATGCAGTAAGAGTTAAAAGAATAAACCAAAACTCTACATTGTCCTAAGGATTTCCAGTCATTTAGAGATGAGTTAATTATCCTATCTAATTCAGCAGGGCTCTAAAATTCTGAAGAGACTGCAGTACTTACAGCAAATGCTCATTTACTAACACCTACACTCTTCTAACCCAGTCTACTCCTGATGGACTATGTTGTATTGAAAAGACAGAGAAGCATTGTCCCTTTTGTCTGGTAAATGTATAGGAGAATGTAAGCTTTTGAAGGAAGGCAGCTCTATTTCATCCTCGGGTAGTCAGCCACAGCTTGAGTACTGTGTTCAGTTTTGGGCACCGCAGTATCGGAGAGACACTGAGGTGCTGGAACGTGTCCAGAGAAGGGCAACAAACCTGGTGAGGGGTCTAGAGAACAAGTCTTATGAGGAGTGGCTGGGAGAGTTGGGATTGTTTAGCCTGGAGAAGAGAAGGTTGAGGGGAGACCTTATCACTCTCTACAACTACCTGAAAGGAGGTTATAGCGAGGTGGGGGTCAATCCCTTCTCCCAAGTAACAAGTGATAGGACAAGAGGAAATGGCCTCAAGTTCTTCCAGGGGAGGTTTAGATTGGATATTAGGAAAAACTGAAAGGGTTATCAAACATTGGAACAGGCTGCCCAGGGAAGCGGTGGAATCACCGTCCCCGGAGGTATTCAAAAGATGGGTAGACGTGGTGCTGAGTGACATGGTTTAGGGGTGGTTTTGGCATAGGTTTATGGTTGGACTCGACAATCTTGAAGGTCTCTTCCAACCCAAGTGATTCAATGATTCTATGATTCTATGATCAACGAGAAGTATCACAATGCCCTGGAAAGGATAAAACACCCTCATTTGACAAGTGAGTCCTCCTACGATAATATCATTCTGTCCTATTGCTAGAAACATTGAAAATGTTACCCCACTGTTTGACATAGCATCTTCGTTCTGTTGTACTCTTCAACTTGTTCTACTTAGAGGCAGAATGATAAACTCCTAATGTGAAAATCACTTAACATTATACAGTTATTATTTTACATTTAAAGCTTCCACCACCTGTCATCAAGCGTGGTTGTTTGATAATCTTGGTTTTCTCATTCTGTTATCTTTTTGATAATTTTCATTTTACTTGGGGAATGGTAAGAAAAAGGAATCTTGAACTTTTCCTGGTTCTGAATCTCCAGCTATCTCCCACAGACCATCAGCTCTCCTCTTTCCCTACAGAGTAGAAAAAGGATCTTCTTCCTTGTCTCATATTTTTTGGTGTTAGTTCTTCAGTCATAGAATCGTGAGGTCCATGAGGAAAAATTGGCAAAGATTTTAGCAAAACCACTGAACATAAGAGAAGCTTTGACTACGTCACTAGGTTTACAAACCTGTAGAAATAACAGGACAGACTCTGGCTGTGCCAGGTCTAACCAAGATAACTTTATTATGTGGCTGACAAGGGACAGACAATTCAGACCAGGGCCCTTCCTAACAGGGTCCCAAACTCCAATACCACAATGTCAGCTAAAGCTTGAACTGCTGTTAAGAATCTGCCAATAAAGCCCACTGCACATCTTACAGGCAGCAATATGGGTGTATGGTGATGGACTTGGGAGCCTGCCAAGCCTTAATTACAGCCTGGACTGCGGGATCTCTGTAACAAATAAATTAGCAAAACCTCTTGCTGATTTTCTGCTCTCTGACCATCCATTATCTCTCTACAACATATTTTTAGAATAATGGCTATAACATCTTTCTCAGTGGAGACATCCACAAGTGGCCTCATTCCTTCAGATTTCTCATTTGGAAGTTGTCTAATTCTTGAAATAGGATAAAATTCTGTTGCTTTTAGGAGCAACTTTGTTCTTCAAATGGCAAACGTACAGCAGAATGTTAGCTGATAAACATTTAAGGTAGGATTCAGTTCCCAAAACATGGGTTTCTTAAACCACTTTAGGTGCCTCAAATATCCGCAAGGGGCTGGAAAATACAACACAAGAACCTTCAGCAGATTCTTGATTTTCCGGAGCAAAAGCTGGAGGCCAGATGAGAAACTGAAGAGCAGCTCAAATTGTAGCAATGCCTATATTCAGACAACTGTATCCCTCCTCTAGTATCTGATCCCTGCTTCTGAATCCATGGAAACTGATAAATGGTAATCCTTCATATACTCCCAGAGTGAGATGCCATCAGCAACACACTTCCATTATAATCTGTTTCCCTCTTTCCCTCTGCTATTTTTAGAATCTGCAGTTCCTCAGACAGATGGGAAGCCTCTTGCTCTGGCCAAGCCTGTTTTGGAAAATATTCTGTGACTGTAACCAGTTGGGTCATAAAGATGTTTGAATTGTAAGCTCTCTGGAGGACTTTGCAATAAATTATCTCAAGTTTTTGGCTTTTACTGGGCTAATGTGTACACATTCTGCTTGAAAACAAACCAACAGCCTAGCTGACCAAAAGGAAGGGTAATACTCTTTCAGATACAGCTGGGAAAATTCCATTCTTTAGCACAGGTTTCATCATCTATCCACAGTTTATGAAAGACAGTATCTATATTGGATAGTTTATCTTTTTCCCAAGATCCTGCTAGGGTGTATGTCAAACAAAGCCTGATTTAATTGTGAGGTCCTTCTGGACATCTTTGGGCTTACAGCTGAAATGTCAAAGTATTGGGATCAGAAAGTCCTCTTGCTTCCCACTAACTGCTGCAATTCTATTCTGTAGTTCTAATGGGGCTGCGTTGCTATAGCTGACAGGGTTATGTCCTTTATTTCTGGACTTACAGATGCAAACCATTGCATTATTATTTTTTTTTCCACCCAATAGAAACAAATCTAATTTAGAAACTACGTCAAGATGGCGCAACTGAAAATTCCCTTTCTCTTGCTTCTGAGATTTGATATGGAGTAGCTCAGTCTTCAAAACTCAGTAAGCCTTTGAATTTACGTTCCCTCCAGATTTCAACCACCTGCAGATACCAAACTGTACTTTAACTGGCTTACAGGATGCAAACCTCCTTTAAGGAAGTATGTATGACAAAATTTTGCTGTCCTCATCAGACAAACTCTTGCAAGAACTGTGCCCTGTTTTCCAAAGGAAAAAGATGGCTTGCATATTCATTCTGCTCTTTGTAAAGTGAATAAAGATTTTTAGGATGTGCAAGTTCATGATCAATGAGTGGGCTGTAAAGAACTGTCCCTAGGTCTGACCACACAGTTGAACACAAAGTTGGTGCAGATTTTGTTACAATAGAAGCATTTTCTGTAACTTTACAGAGTCCACTTACCAAAGATACACGTAATACCAAATTTCTATTCAAAGGAGATCCCTTCCTCATCAGACCAAGACTTAACTAAACAAGTTTCAACTCAATAAATCACATAAATATAGAACTCTCTCTGGAGCTGGAGAGAAACCAGCAACATTGACGTAAACTGAAAGCCGTCCTGGCCCTCCTTTAGACTAAGAAGAAATAAAAGAAATTGGAAAAAATGTCTAACAGCCTAGAAACAAAGACAATGCAAATCTTAAAAGTGCCAGGTACAGTAAGTATGTTTTCTTCTTAGATATCAAAGACATATCAGAGAAAAGATGTTGATTCAAGCTTGTTTCTCAAATAGGTCAGCTATTTATGGTCTTAACTTTGAACAGACTCTGGTAAAACATTTGTTCATTCTAATCAAGGACGAATGTCCTATTGTTTACTTACTTTCCATAAAGTAAAATGGGACTTCAAAGCAATGCGAAGATGACCTTAAGACAATAATCTTATATTTCTAGATTAAAAAATGCTGGCCCAGGTTTTTGATAAATTAATATGATGAGGTTTAAGCACAGTGAAACAGTTTTCTGTATTGAACACATTCTCAGAACATTTAAAAACGCAAATTTGCTAGTTCTTGAAAATTAGGTATACTGCTGCGAATGAGCAATTAGATATAATTGGATAGCAAATTAATGAGCTGAAGAGCTTAAAAGTAATGAAGAAAAAATATGGCCCAAATGAATTACAGTAAAACAGACAGATGACAAAATGAGGTATGAAATACTTAGTCATTTGCAAAAATTTTAAAACACAATTACAAGTTTTTAATTCCTGTAGAATATTAGTAAGGAACACTTATGACTGCTATTGTATTCTTTGCAGGCATTTCAGCTGAAAGTAATAGTCTGCTCTATCTGTGTGTGTGACATGTATGAAAAATGCAGAATATTTCTTCCAAATGTTAGAGCACGCATGTCTGTGTGAAGATGTGCGCATGCATGCACTCACATGCATATGCAATCACTTGGATTTCAGTATTGTGTCTCCTCCAGCCCCCATAGATGCGCTATATGTTCTACCTTCCTAAGTAATATTTACACTGCTCTAACATAATTACTATGCATCTATTGCTATTTTGCTTGGTGAAGATTGCTCATATGTGCTGCATACTAATTCAGGAAGCATTTGTCATTGGTGGTGAACCAGTAATCTATTTCAAGATTTTTTCCTCTCACTGTAAATGCAAAAGTGTTTTACTAATGTTTTCTGAGAGATAAGAAGGCATTTTTTCATATAAACTTCTCTTTCATTTTTCTTTTTTTTTTTGGCCACATTTTTTCAAATGCTGGTAGATAGAGCTATAATGCCCTGAGGTACCGCAAAATTTTCAGGAAGATTAATGTTGTACCTTTCACAATAGACTGTTTATTAATAGGAAATCAAAAATAAATAGTACACAATGCTGAGATACAGGGAGATGTACAGCATCCAAAATCAATGCATACAAATATAGGTTATGAGGCTGATCCAAGTCAGAACTGTCTTTTCAGTTGACTGAACTGTACCAATACTGTAATAGCAAATTGGCAACAGTACTTGGAAGAGCAGAATACACGTGGTGCCCAGAAGGAACATTCATGTACATTCACAGACGTATATTCATGTTCATCCATGAGTAGACAAGGATATATTTTTTATTTTCATACTCCCTGGGTATCCTTCCACTGAGCTACCTTTTATTGTCTTCCTCACAAGAGGGGTTGGTGTTTCTCATAAGCTTCACCTCTACATCTCCTTTCCAGACAGTAATTTATTGACCCGTATGCAGTTGTTTACTAGAGCCATGATTGTCATTGCTCCCGGACACACTGCAAAGATGAACAAGGGAGAAAATAAATTCATTTTGGACAATATCTCCCGAGTTAACTACTGCCAACTTAGAGGTCCCACCCTTTCTTTGGAAAGGAGCTTATCAATTTTGTATATGCAATAGAGGAAGTCCTCTTATCTTACCTTTTTATACTCATATCTCTTAGTTTATTTTGTAGCATATTGCTTTCCCTACCATGCAGTCTGCCTTTTTTTACTTTTTACCACACCAGTATCTAGCAGGTTGTAGGCTTTAAGGTATAATAAATGAACCGGAATACCTCTTCCTTGTATTCTGCCAAAAAGGAAGGAAGACCGTAAATGCAGTTGTCATGTATATGGAACAACATGAAGGAAAAGGA
>VZSF01005932.1:277290-375109 GCA_013398295.1 Chionis minor | reverse complement strand
TGCCATTGGCCTTCTTGGATGCATGATGCCCCGCTGCCGGGAAAGATGAGGAATGCTGGTGTGGCCGCAGCCTGCGGGGGCTTGTGAGGCCAAAGCGCCAGTGTCGGGGGTTTCTGCCAGGCAGGGGGTGGGGGGAGAGTCCCGCAGGAGGAAGGTGCTGTCCCTGTCACTGCGTGGTGGGTCAGGGCGGAGGGAGGCACCGTGGCAGGTCTCTGATGCCATTCCTGCCCCATGGCTGGATGACCCTGCCAGCTCTGACAGGGAGAGACGACTCGCTGGTTTCTGACAGTCAGCAGTCTGGGGGGAGGGAGGTGACATCGGCAGCGCACGGAGCGAGCAGCGTGGGTGCCGTGTCTCTGCTGTTTGGAGACGAGCCACGCGGTGAACGTGGGGAGGGCTTGGAGATGCCGGAGCATGTGGGAGAGCACGGGGAGGAGCGAGGGGGCGTGATGCCCGACCCACTGTGGGACAGCCTGGC
This sequence comes from Chionis minor, assembly GCA_013398295.1. Taxonomy (NCBI): domain Eukaryota; kingdom Metazoa; phylum Chordata; class Aves; order Charadriiformes; family Chionidae; genus Chionis; species Chionis minor. The sequence goes on along the minus strand of VZSF01005932.1, from coordinate 374,631 downwards.
TTGGCAGATCCCCCGTCACGGGCGAGCAGGACGCCGGGCTCCTTGGGGTACCCCAACCCAGCACGTGAGAGGGAGGTGGGTGTTAAACTTGCGCCTGTTCTGTCCCTGCAGCTCCAGTCCCGTGTCCCGGAGTCCCTGCTGCACTTCGCCGAGTGCGTCAGAGAGCTGCTGCTCTTCCTGGTGCGGAGCTGCCTGCTGCCGCTGCTGGAGTGCGTGGCCGCGGCCCTGGAGCGGGGCTGGAAGCACTGGGTGGACTCCTGCAAGTGAGCATCCTCGTGCTCCGCTGGGCTCTGCTGCCCCTGGTCCCCCCTCGGGCAGCAGCAGCATCTCCCTGTCCGGGTGGGGGTGGCTCCTGGAGGGTGGGAACTGGCTCCCTCTGCCCAGAGGTGACGGACCAGGGAGCGTGAGCTGGCGTTCATAGGGGATTTGGGAACTCTGACCGCAGCACTCGGGGTTCACAGCTGGATTTGGGGAGACATCGGGCTCCGCTTGAGGGACTCTGTGCCCCCCCCCCGGGGTCCTGACCTTGGGCCGGGTCGCTGCTGCTGCTGCCGGCGGGTCTGTAACCGCGCCTGTAACCCCTTCTCCTGGTTTTTCCAGGGGAGAGGTGTCGTGGGACTGCGTGAGGGAACACCTGACCAGCTTTACCTATTCCTCGTGGATATATCTGCAAAACACAACGCTAGCTGTCAAAAACTGGGCCCTGGCTATGATTTCCGGACACTGATCCGCTTTCTGGAGGAGCGGGGACTCTGGGCTCCAGCCGCCGAGGAGCGTCTCCCGTGCCGCCGGCCGTGGGATGCAGATGCTGAGGGGGTGCGCGTGGGGACTTTGGGCTCAAACCGGGGCTTTCGGGGGAGGTTTGGGTTTTTCCCCCTGTCCGGGGTGTTTCCCACACCCTGTGGAATCCCTTTGGCTTCCCCTGTCCCCGTCCCTGCGCTGGGTCCTGCCGGGGTGACCCGTCCCTGTGCCCCGTGGATACCCGGACACCCCCCACCCTTTCCCGCGGGTGAATGAACCGGACTCATCATTTTTTTTTTATTTCTTTTTCCTTTCAGTGGTGCGGGGTCTCTGTGGGTGCAGATGCCTGCGCGGGGGGTCGGACTGGGGGAAAGGTGCCGGTCGCGTCAATCCCCGCCGGGGGGAGCCGCGAACCACCCCTGGCCGGGGGGCGCTGACAGGGCTGGGTGTGGCGGGGGGTGGCTCAGGTGGCAGCGTGCCGGCCCGGCGGGGAAGGGGCCGTGGGTTCGAGACCCGCCTCCGCCAGCGTGGCGTGCTGTGGCGGGGGGTGCGTGTGCACAGGCTATGTGTGTTCTTATGGACACGTGTGTGTACGTGTGTGCTGCTGGGGGAGGTGTATTTATATGCGCATAGGTGTGTTCTTACATGTGTGCATGTAGATGCATGTGCACACAGGGGGGTGTGTGCATGCACATGTGCTTGTATGGGTATGTGCCTGCCTTTGTGTACATGTGTATAGACGTGTGTGTACATGTGCTTGTATGGACAGATGTGTGTACAGCATGTGCCCGGATGTCTGTGTGTATACATGTGAACATATAGGTGTGTACAATGTGTTCTTGTGTGTGCCCTGCATGGGGGTGTGTGCACATATGTGTATAGGTGTGCACACACCTGTGTCTATGTGTATGCTTATATGTGTGTGCACAGCCATCTGCATGCACATGTTATGAACACGTGATGTATGGGGTGGGCACGTGCATATGTACATGTGTCTGTGTTCCTATGCTCATGTGTGCATGGCTGCGTGTGCACGTTATGAACACGTGATGCACGGTGGGCACACGCATGTGTACGTGTGTTCCCATGCACACGTGTGTGCCCGCACAGCCCGGGGGGGGAGGGTGCGCGCGCGCCCACACGCGTGCTCACGCCCCTCCACACCTGTGCGCGTCCCGGGGGCGTGGTCAAGGGGGGGCGAGGCGCCGTCCAACGGGCGCGCGCTTTGCTGGGGGGCGGCGGGCCAATGGGCGGGCGCGTTGCTGTTGCCGGGCGGCGCGGCGGGCCGGGCCGGGGGAGATGCTGGCGGCGGGGCGGCGGGTGGCCTGCGCCGTCTCCGGCGGGGTGGACAGCGCCGTGGCCGCCCTCCTGCTGCGCCGCCGAGGTGGGTAGGTGGGTGGGTAGGTAGGTAGGTGGGGTGGGTGAAGGCGGCGGGGCCGTGCCGTGCCGTGCAGTGCCCTCCGCCTCCTGCCGGCCGCTCCCCGCGCCCACCCGCCTCCTGCGGCCGGCGGAACGGCCTCAGCTCGGGCAGGGCCCCTCCGAGAGCCCGGCGCCTCGGGGGGCGGCAGGCAGAGGCGGGTGGAGGACGAGCGGGGCGAGACTCGGAGTTAGGGAATCCCGTCCCGTTCGGTTGCCAGAAGAGCCCGGGTTTGTCTTGGCTAAAGAAACCCCCCACCGTACAAGAACCGTCCCGTAAAGCTGCCCGGGGTGCTTGACCGGGGCAGCGCCACTCGCATCTTCTGAAAGAAGCGGTTACCCACACGAGGCTCGGGAAACAGGTTTTTTGGGTCGAGGCTGTAGCAGTTTCCCATTGTAAGTGATTCTTACCTTCGTTTCCCAGGCTACCAGGTGACGGGTGTCTTTATGAAGAACTGGGACCCTCTGGATGAACAAGGAGCTTGCTCCGTTGACAGAGATTGTGAAGATGCTTACTGGGTTTGTCAGAAGCTCGATATTCCTTTTCATCAGGTTTCCTACGTGAAGGAATACTGGAATGAAGTGTTCAGGTAGAAACGAGTTTAAAATAAGCGGCCTTTCAGTGTATTAGTTACTGTGAAAAGTGCAGATGGACAGATGATCGGCAACAGCAATTTACTGCAGTATTGTCAGTGCTAAGAGAAAGGACTGAGGCCTCTTAAATACCAGTGGTATTATTTATTCTCTCATTCATATTTAAGGTCAGAATTTATGTATTGGTTTTAATATGTTTGTTATTTTTGAAATTAATAGGAGATTTCTCCGGAGTTTTATGAGTGTGTAGCAATTGCTCTGCTGGGGCTCATTTCTCCTGCTTCCCACATGCTGGCCCAACCTTATTGCAACTTGAGAGAAAAAACGTTTAATGGGGTCCTGTTATTGTCTGTGGGTGTAATTTATGCAGTGCATTTTACATTAATATGAGTCCAGTTTACCACAAAGTGATAATGAACTAGCCTTACTTTTTTAAATTTCCAACAAATTTGAAACTTGTCTAAAGATGTGTTCAGATTTTCTGTTAATTTGTTCCACTTTAAGGGAAGAAAGTTTTACATAGGAAAAGCAGAGAGTTTTTCTTGGGAGGCGGGAGGAGAAGGGAAGTATCGGTGTAACAACATAATTTATCTTTTATGCACTCAACATAAGTACGTAAAAGTTGTTCCCTGATCTTCATTATCCCCTTACCTAAGGGTAGTGCTGTTGTTCCTTTGTTTTAGAAGGAACAGGAATCACCAAGTCACGCAATACTTCTGCTTCATGCTGAAAGGACATCAAGTTGAGCACTAAAGTTTTGTAGTCAGTCAAGAAAACAGCCCTGTTCTGGGAAAGTTCACTCCGTTTTTTACCTCCTGGGGAAATAGTAAATAATGCTAAGCACCTTGATTATGTGACAGTGTAAAACTGTGACGTGACTTTGAGAAACTACTTGAATTTCTTGAAGGAAAAAAAAAAAGACAGGAAAAAATCTCTATAAAATTAATGCCCGTGACTGCTTATGGCGGTATTATTGCAGCTGAGACACAGTAACTCCTGGTGTGTACTCCACTGCACTGTCTCTTTGAAAAGAGTTAAACGGGGTTTAAGAGTTGAAAAAGTTAAACGGCGTTGTTTAATTCTGAAAGTAAGTATTTCGTAAGAGATGAGTAGGATGTGCACAGTGGACAGCCATGTCTCTGCTGAGGGAGTATTAATTTAATCAAATACGGTTACAAGATCGTGAATGATCACTTGACTGCATCCTCAGTGCACTTTGGAGAAAATCTTCCAAGCATTCTTTTTTACAGGTTAAAATCTAATGGGTGTTTTATTTCTTACATAAAATGCTTAGTATGACTGGGTCTCAAGTTCTCGTGTTTAAACAGATCATTCAGTCTGGGATAGTGTTACTCAGTGTTAATAACATTGATACACATTTGAATCTTTGTTTTACAGTGACCTCTTAAAAGAGTATGAATTGGGAAGGACTCCTAATCCTGATATTGTGTGTAACAAGCACATCAAATTCAACTACTTTTTCCATTATGCTATGGAAAACCTTGGTAAGGCATTTTCAAGTGTGTCACTACAGAGCGTGTGCTGTGGAAATGCTTAAAGGATGCAAACTCTTGAGAAGGTGGGGAAAAACATGAGTTCATATGCATGCCTAATTCACATAGCTCTGTGGCGGTATTTCAATATTTGCAAAGTATTTGGTTTTAAGTTTGCTTTTACATATAGAACCATAGAATGGTTCAGGTTGGAAAGGACCTTTAAAGGTCACCTAGTCCAACCCTCCTGCCGTGGGCAGGGACATCTTCCACTAGATTAGGTTGCTCAGATGTAGGAACAGATTTAATTCAGGGACATACGTTGACCTGAGCATTAAATTTTACGTTCTTAGATGGTCCTTGAAGTACAAAACCACAAGTGCTGGCATGCTGATGAATAGTTCACATTATTTAAATAGCAGTACAATTATTGTCAGTATAAGACTTCTCTATAGGTTTTCTTCTTCTGTTACTTTCTGCTTTTCTTCCTGGATGTTTATAATCCTGTTTTAAACTGAATTTCAAGTATGTTTTGTTGGTTCTTTTTCTTGATAGGAGCAGATGCAATTGCTACTGGGCATTATGCTAGGACCTCACTGGAGGATGAGGAGGTGTTTCAACAGAAATATATTAAAAGACCACAAAGACTCTTCAGAAACCGTTTTGAAGTTAGAAATAGTAAGTGGTTTTCATATACAAATAGTAAGTGGTATTTCATACTTGATGCTAGATATGAAATTATGTTTGGTGTCACAAAATCAGGGAAGTTTGTTACCTTCCACACAATGATTACCATTTAAACACCAGCCTACGTAGAAGGTTGATGGCACAAAACAGGGTGTTTACATTACTGAAAATTACCCTGACTAGTTAAGTATTACGTCTTTTATTTTAAGGGTTCTAATCCAGTTGCAGAAGTAAGAATAGGCATTTCAGTACTAATCAATATTCTGCAGGAGCTGGAATTTGGATTAAGGAAACAGCACTATCTCCTATACCCTGGAGGAGTATTTCAAGAAATCTTTATCACGTATTTCCATGACTTCTGTAAAAATTTCTTTTTTTAATGTTTCTTCTATTTGGCTATTCAGTATATAGTATAGATAGAACTCATTATTGGGATGTGCTTAAGTGGAATTTTCAGAATTAAGGCTTTGAAACAAAAGTAATAACATCCTTTTATACAGTAATTGGACTGTATATTATTTTACTGGAAAAAAATCAGGTTCTCATTCAGTAATTCAACTATTCTGCCTTATTTCTCCATTCTCCTATAGAATGTTTTTTCCTGGTAGGTCAAGGTTCCGGCTACACTGCAATGAAAAGTGCAAGTGCAGCACGTGCAGACATTTTTAAGGCTACAATTCTCAGGTCTGTCAGTGGCTGTACGTAATCAGAGGTTGATCTCTGCACCACAGCAGTTCTCTTGTTGCCAGTACCGAAGCCAGCTTGATGAATGCTGTTTCGGATACGTCTCTGCATGGCACTGTCACAGCTTGGGTAGCAATGCAGAGATTTCCCAAATAGCTCTGCAGTGGGCCATAATGCAGTGAAGTAACTCGGGTGAAGCTCTGATGTGCAATGAGAAGCGTGCTGTACCCAAAGGGAAAGAAGCTTGCAAACTACCGCTTTGCAAAGCTGCCACCGTGGTGTTTTTGTGTTACAGCTTCCCCACTTTCATTTGTTTGTTCTGGACTTAAAGGGGTTGGTTTGTTTCTTTGTTTTAATTTTATTTCTGGAAAGTTGAAATGGCCCCAGTGGGACTAATGGTCTCTACTTGTGATGGACTGTGATTCACAGTTGTAGTATTTGTGATGTTCTAAGCAGGCTTCCTGCCATGTTACTGAGATTTTCATGTTATTAGTTGTGACTGAACTACTGGCCTGTAGTTAGCGTTCGTTTGGGTCGAGAAACACATCAGTAGAGTTTGTACAATGTCAGAGCTATTGGCTCTTAAAGAGAGTGGACAGAACATGACTGTAAAACTGTACCAATTTTAATTCATCTGGGTGATCAGGAGACTTCACGTATTTTATAGAAAAAAGTCAAGCTTTCCTCTCCTGAGTAATAACTCTGCTGATTGCTCAAATCATTGATGTATAGCAGTGTGATTTCAGGGCAAAACTGAATGGGTTTTTTTGAAGAACAGTACACTCTAAGATACTTGCATGTTCATTCTCTCTTTCCTGTGAAATGTGAAAGTTATTTTTGTATTTCATGTTGTTGATATGACACATGCAGTAGTATAATAGATGAGGCAGTGCAAGACTCTAAGATTCTGTGTTGTACAAAATCAGAATCTTTCTAATCTTTTTAGTGGTGAGAAAATACTCAAATGTTTTTCAATTAGATTTTGAAAGACCTGAAAAATGTTGGTTTTAACATGTGCTTGGAAGGAATAAAACTAAAATATTGATTGTCAAACAAAACGCTGAAGGAAGTCGAACTACTAAAGGGGGTTTTGTTGAGATGCTTTATGTGTTCTTCACTTTGCAGCTGTGAAACTCCTTCAAGGGGCTGACCTCTTCAAGGACCAGACCTTCTTTCTCAGTCAGATCTCGCAGGATGCTTTGAGGAAAACCATTTTCCCTTTAGGCGATTTAACGAAAAGTTTTGTAAAGAAGATAGCAGCGGAACATGACCTTCATCATGTGCTAAAGAAAAAAGAGGCATGGTAACACTTAAACTCTCTTGATTTGTATTTTTCTCTAAAATAGACTTTCCTGAAATTTTTGAACTTTAATCTGTGACAACTTGGCTGTTTCCGAGCTCTGTAATAGAATAAGTTGGGAAGCAGTTCTATAGCTGTCTGCCTGCTTAAAAGTACTTTTATGAGCTTGTGGTTAGTTTTGTATTTTAGCTTGCAAATAATTTTTCTACTGTTGTATCTCAGAAGGACTAAGATGAAGGTGAATGTGTTGGGATTCTGTGAGCGTTAAGGAAAACATTCTCTAGTACAGCAGGTGTGAAGCCTTTGAGCTTTATTTTCCATAGCTTTTAAAGGCTTCCTCACTATAATTGTTTTTCAGTATGTCTTGATAGAAATCTGTTTTCCAGTTATTTAAAAAAAAAAAAGTTCTGTTTCCCTGACTGATACATAACACTTCATGATTTGATCCTAAAAAAATGGTGCAGGCAGCAGTTGTATTGCTGATGGCATCTTGATTGCTTTCTAAAGTTTATATTCATCTACTGTAAATGATTGTTTAAATGGTTGTTTGAGGAATGTAGGCAGTAAGTGAATGGAAAAGGAAAGCCTGTTTGTTTATAAAAGTTTTTTTCAAGAGATACATACCTTTACTTATATCATTTGTTAGTTTTGTACTTTACTCTGAAAAAGACTTCTGTTCTTAATATACGTACAATGCAGTCATCAAGGTTAGTGCATCTGTGTATTGAATATGTGTTCTATTTCTTATTATTTCTCTTCTGTCCTTCAGCTGTTAGTGATACTGTACAGAATTAGTTTACCTAATTTACCTGTGCTCGAGCAGATGTTGTGATTTTGTTTATTTTATGAGATACCTAACATAGTTTGGGATATATAGGGGGGCAAAAAATTCCGTCTTGAACAAATTATTAATAGACAGTATTTCAAATGTTTTTCTCTGCTTTTGTGGATGCAATACCACGTTTCCTTTTCAGAGCATGGGAGTCTGTTTCATTGGTGAAAGAAACTTTGAAAATTTCCTTCTTGAGGTGAGCAACATTAAATTTACGACGATCTTTATGTTCTGTTCTGTTTTTCAGTAGTAATTTATGATGCTGTCTAGAGAAAAATCTCTGACACCTCGTGGCCCACGTGAAGTAGCAATGTCCCATCTCCCTTTGCGGTCCCAAGCCTACCCAGAAGCTGATGCCAACAGCCTGTAGGAAATATCTTGCCCCTCCACCAGTGGTCAGTCACGTTCTGTAGCAAAAGGAGTGCGCGAACTTGCACTCCTGTCCGTGCCTGCCAGGCTCTGGCAAGTGGTTGCCATGTCAGAGGGGCAAATGGCCAAATACTGCCGTCCCCTGGCATAAGAGGATGGGGGGAGCGAAGCAGAGAAATACTGCTGATGTGTGTTGCCCTTCCTACTTTTCTCTCTAAAGCAGCACGAGGGAAGAGGCTGTAAGCTGCTTGGGCAGAGTTTGCTTCTTGAAAAGCTGTTTTTCAGCTTCAAGAGAACGTAGTGACAGAACCTGAAATAAACAGAGAGTTTTTCGGGCCCTCTTGTGACTTAAACAATCTCTTCCTATTTGGTAGTATTTAGAACCTCAACCAGGTAACTTTGTTTCCGTTGAAGATAAGAAGGTGATGGGAACACACAAAGGTAATTGGCTAACCAGTCTTAATAACTGCTTTTAGATAAATGAAACAATACAGCTTATATTTAGAGGGACAAATTTTGTGAAATTCCAAACCAGTCTACAGGTTTTTCCCAGTTTGGTAACTAATAATTGTGGAAAACTTGCTTTATACTATAGTAGAGCCTTGAACTACAACTGATTCTTGATTATTTGTTCCATATTGCAAGAAACTAAATTACAATTATTAGGGTTACTTTGTTGATACTAAGTGGTTTTTAATTTAATACAGAGAGACCATTGTTCATTTAATTCTTTCAAAATGACTGTGCTTTAGTTTCAGATTCTTTAGTACATAAGCTTTGCAGGAAAAAATACACCATGCACCTCAGGGATGCACAGTAGGACATCAGCAAATATGGGCATCTTTCCTTCTCTGTGTCCTTCCTTTGCTCTCCTCAGTTCTAGCTGGCTGAACTGAGTTCCTCTCGCTGGTAATTTATACAAGTAGGATGTTCTACTATTATGTAAAAGTAAGGGAAACTGCTCAGACTAGGTGGTAGCAAAACCACAAATTGAAGCTGAAATAAAGAAATATTTGTCTTTTATAAACCCTGAGAATACCATAACTGAAATGGATTAGTTTGAAATCATGTGCTTCAAGTACAGATGAAAACTTCCAAGTAGATGTTAGTTTGGTTTGTAATTGGCACACTTCTCTAAGGCCACTTGGCTCATTATTCACTGTTTAGTGATAAAGTTTTGGAGAACTGAATTCAACGTATTTTTCTGAAAGTAAAAGATTAAAGGGTGCTAGCAGCATTACTTTTTCCTATTTCTTTAGGTTGGTTCCTCTACACGATAGGCCAGAGGGCTAGAATAGCAGGCTTGAAGGATGCTTGGTTCGTTGTAGACAAAGATGTCAGCACCGGGGATGTCTTTGTGGTGAGTTAATTAACACTGGTATTGCAAATGACTACTGCAAGCATTTTGTGACTCCTGCTGTAGGAATGGGATTCTAACCTGGGTAGAATTCTGGGCTTTCTTCTTGTGGGAAACAAGAGTCAACGGGTGCAGCAGCAGACTTGAAACTTCTTGTCCAGCCTGGCTTTTCTTGAGTAGAAAGCCGTTTTAGATTTTGGCATAAAACTTTTCCAAACAAAGGGCAAATACTGGAAAAGAAATTAGCCAGTCTACCAAGCTCTCATTTTCTACTCTAAAACATGAGGGTTTTATTGTAGTTACTGTGACAGAGTATATAAAACGCGTATTATCTTGGTTTACTATGTGTTGCTCTACGGTAAAAGAAGTAGTAGCCAGTAATACAATTTTATCATTTTGAAAACTGAGGCAGAGTATGTATGATGCTGTGAATCCTTGGGGTCTTAATGACATATGAGGTGACTGGGAGCTCTGCGGCTTGCTAGCATTGTTAATGTGTCTTGCTGTTCATGCAGTTGTTATTCTTATTTAACAGTGATGTGATTATAATGAGGTGTTCTGCTATTTGTTAATGTGCCTGGAGGGGAAAAAGCCATAACCAAATGAAAGTTGAGAGGAAACAGGCAGGACCACTAAGAATTTTTTTTTATGCCCTCCAGTAAGGTGTTTACGCACCGCCTTTGTTGAGGAGGTGTTGAGTTGATAAGCTGGAGAAGAGGGAGACAGAATCTTGATGTGGTAGGACAAGGAGGGCAGTAGACATCTGAGCTCAGCCTGAAGAAGGCAGAAATATGATTGGAGAAAGAAGAATACAAGAAGTGGCATGACTCTGAGATGTAGAAGACTCACAGATAATTTAGGCTTGCTTCAGCCTAGCTTTTTCAGTAAAGGTTTCCACCTGAAAACTGAGTGGTGCTAAAAAGTGCTAATAAAAGCTTGCTTTCTTACTCGTTTTGCCTTCATTTTGATACGGCTTGATGCTTCTGTATTTCATGCTGTACTTTGCAAGTTAAGTGCTCTCTGGCAAAAACAGCAGCATTAAATAAGCATTGTATTTTAAGGCGCCGTCAACAGATCACCCTGCTCTGTTCAGAGACCTATTGCGGACAAACCGAGTGCACTGGATAGCAGAGGAGCCTCCTGCAGAACTTGTTAGAGAGAAGATGATGGAATGTCACTTCAGGTTTCGGCACCAGATGGCACTGGGTAATCAAACCTTGGTTTGTTTTTTATTTTACTTAGTGAAACTGATAGTGTATTCAGTATAGTTTTGCAGAAACAGTTGAAATGTTTTGGCTTACCTCTCTGTTTCTGTAGTGTCTTTATAAAACAATTCTGTGCGGTAGTATCTTGACTTATATCTGTGTGACATAGTGATGAAGACTTTTTTTTTCATTTTTAATGTGAACGTAAGGACTAACTGGCAGGTGTTTGGCCATTTTCTGCTCTAGTGCCCTGTGTGCTGACTCTAAACCAAGATGGGAGTGTGTGGGTGACACTAGTGAAACCAGCGAGAGCTATCACACCTGGGCAGGTAAGTTATTAGAAGTGACTTTCTTCCCTTTTTTTGTGTTGTGGTTTATCTGACTAATAAAACAAAATACTGTCTTTATTAGCTGGAGGAAGAGAGTTAACTGATTTGCGTGTGAGAGCAGTCAGCTCTATTTTGACTATTCATCAGCTATTTTGAAGGAGATTGTTTCTAGTTTTAAATAGTCTGTTGTTATCCATATAGTCTGAGAAACTGGCGTACAAGCTTTAGAAATACACGACATCATCTCTGGTAACCAGCTGTATATGCAGAAATGTGATCCATTGCTCTCTTCATTAAAGAAATTTAAAAAGGCATTAGTTTGGGAATTGGCTGCTTAGTATGGTTTCAGTGTTCAAATTTGTTTAGTGAGGATGAGGATCTGTGTCTGGTGAATTTCATTGTGCCGAGAAGGGGGACTGTGTAGTGATGCCTTTTAAAACAGCTGATATAACAGTACTCCGTCACGTCGTGAACCAGTGGTTCTCAAACATTTTCTGCATGGTCTCTCCCAGCATACTTTCTGCCCTTCCTCCCCAAAACTTAGGGGCCCATGGAACACATCAGAAGGCAAATTGTCTGAGAGCTATTTGTAACGGAGAGAGAGAGATACGCTCTTAAGAGAAGTGATCTGAGCTGAGAAGATAAAGTTCATGATGGAATTTCCCTTAACATGCTCATATTTACACTCTTGTGAGCTAACAGATCCTACATGGTTCTTTCTTTTTTTGATTTTTTGATTTTTTTTTTTGCAATTTGGTCAGAACAAATATAAATGAATACGCTCACTGTCCAGCAGGTCTTGCACAGCCTGCACTTGCTCACCATGCCATGTTCAGCTCCTGAAAAGACTCTCCATGTGTTTATCTCCTAGTTTGCCGTGTTCTACAAGGGAGATGAGTGCTTGGGCAGTGGGAAGATCCTAAGGCTGGGCCCGTCGGTGTACACCCTGCAACAGGGCAAAAACCGAGAGGAGAGTCCGAAGAAGGAGGAGATTGACAAGATAGAACCGGCAACATAACACGTGGGTTTGTTTATTGAAGAACTTTAGAGAATCTGCTGCCTGCGAATAATAAATACAATAATAAACATATTTTTTGTTTGTATGTTCTAAAGGTCAGTTGACCATCGAGTCCCAGCTCTTGACTGTTAGCACTGAACAGGTTTAAAGGTACAATTTTGCTGGACCGGATGGTGATATTTATGTTAGTAATGTATCAAGGGATATCTTAAAGTTGTCCTGTAATAGTAGTTACACATACAAGAATTTTAATATAAAAATCACATCTGAAATCATAAATCTATCTTTTATGCGTAAGTGAAATATGGGGTTTTTTCTTACTTGAAGATACGTGTCCCTAGGTAAAGTACGTATGTTGTTTTACGGTAAATGTATGTTTGTGCTTTGAACTCTGGAAAAGGAATGAATGATACTTAAGTTCATCATTTTGAATGAACTCCGAGCAACAGATATTTATTTTTAATTTTATATAGTTTTATAAGAAATGCTTTAGATTCTTAAGCTGTATTAAGTAGTGGGTTTGAGATGTTTACCTAAGTCAGAATTACAAATCTAGGGCCTTAAAGTCTTGATTGTTAATTTTTTTTACACAGATGACTCATTTTTTGTTAACTGCTGAGGGCACAGGCTGTTTGGTTTGTCTCCTGGAGAAGAGAATGCATCATTGTGCTTCAGAAAAATGCAAATTCATATGCGTTTCCTTATTATGATAGTTGGATCTTGCCCTGTGTCAAAATGGAGTGGTATTAGGAAGAGCTGAATACTCCTTTTGAAATTTTCTGCAATTATAAGGATTAGGTGCATATTGAGGACACCCTAAGCTTCTAATAAAACTATTACAGCAAGTCAACAAAAATTAATTCCTGTCTTTCAACCTGGTAGTAGAAGGCAACTGTCCCTAAAGTACAGCTGTGCAGGAGCAGGACTTCCCAGGTGGGCGTAGATTTTTGAGATTTGGATCCAATTTGGGAGGCAAGGAAGTTCTACCTTGAATAGATCTCTTCAGCAGTTTGGATTATGTGTACATCCTTTTCTGTTGTTTTAGTATCTTCTAAGAATTCCTTTTATTTATTCTGGTAGGAAAAGTAAAAGATAGTCTCTTTTCTTCAAGGTGTGGAAGTAAAAGGGGGAGAAGACACTCTTCAGTGTCTGCCTGCTACCTGGCAAAGTTAAACACGTGGTTCAGGGAGCACTGTGCAAAAAACCTTGACTGTTAAAATCTCATGTATTTATTTGTCATTACAGTAGATCCGCTTGAGAGAGGGGGGAAAAAGCCATCCTTTTTACTGGTGCCAAAATCAGTTCAATTTAGAAGTCTGTCTTCAGAGTGTCTATCCATGTGCAGGTTAGCTGTAAAGACTATTCGTGCTTCACGTCAACTCCTGATTTGTGTTAGGTTAGTTGTGTTATGGGTCCTGGTCATGACTTTAGGTGGTTTTCCTTATGTTTTCCTTATCTTTCCTGAAACTTGTCTGTGCGAAATATGGAATTAATTATTAAGGATTTACTGCTCCATGTTGTTCTCATCTGAGTTTTCCAGTAAATGTCCTAATTAAAATCTTCACAAATGTTTTGTGTTATATTAGCGTGGTTTTTATTATGACTTCAACGCTTGTTGTTTGATGCTGTACTGGTTAGAGGTAGGTTCAATTGAGGACATAAAAAAGGACGTGGCCATTTCTGTGTCTTCAAAATTCACTTTCTTTTAAAATTCACAGAATTGCAGAGGTTGACAAGGGCCTCTGGAGATCATCTAGTCCAACTCCACCGCTCAAAGCAGGGGCAACTAGAGGAGGTTGCTCAGAGCAGAGTTGTCAGATTTTGAGTATCTGTGAAGACGGAGACTTCACAACCTGCACCAGGATCCCTCTGAAACTTCTCAAGGCTGAACAGCCCCAACTCTCTCAGCTTCTCCTTGTATGATGGGTGCTCCAATCCCCCCTCATCACTGCTTCCATACCTGTGTTCAGGAAGTTATCAGCACTCCAGAGACCTCCTGGACTGCTTCTGCCTCTCAGTGTTGCCCCTCCAGCAGCTATCAGTGTGGTTTAAGTCCTCTGTGAGGAGCAGGACCTGCAAACATGAGGCTTCTTCCAGTTGTCTTTCTTCCTGATCAGAGTCTGCAGTAGATGCCTACGGCACTGTCACCCATGGAGGTTGCCCCTCTGATCCTAACCTGCATGATCTCAGCTGGCTCATTGTCCACCCCCAGCCAGACCTCCATCCAGAATCACCCCCTTCTCAGGCCATCTCTCAGGAGATCCTGTACTCATCCACTGCAGCACTTCAGTTGTGTGAGCTGTCCTACCATGTCTTCGAGATCTCGATGCTGCAGGGTTTCAGGGAAGATCCAATTAATCTTTCCCTGGTCAACTCAGAAGTGGCCCAGACTGCTGGCCTCCTGCCACAGCTCCTGGTGAATGGGACCCTCCAGCCGTGCTCACCTCCTGCAGGCAAGGAGCCGGCTCTGCCGGGCCTGGGGGGCTGCACCCACCCTCAGGAGCGTGGTCTGAGTTGAAGTCACTGTCAGCATTTCCTCATTCTACAAAAGAACGTGAGCTGTTGGTTCTTAAAGTCCTAAAGTTGCTCAGTAGATGCTGCCGTGGCTGCCGGCACCTGGAAATGGCAGTCAGATCTTCAGAGTCAGTAAATGACTACAGAACCAGTGACATCCCGGCTGGTAAGTTTGTTTAGCTTCAGGCTCTGTTTGGTGCTAGGAGTTGCCAACCGTTAATATTTCTCTTGTGTAATGAGTCCTGAGCTCCTTTTCACTTCCATGTTTCTACCAGGCAGTGTTTCCCTTCCTATGCGCCTCCAAGGATTTAAATGCGTACATTCTTTTGGCTCTAAACCTCAAAAATTTAGCTGTTGCGCAGCCACCTGTAACCCCTGGGCTCATTAAAGTGCCCACAAGGCAAGTTCTCAGAGCTGCCTAAAAACATCTGCTGCTGGGCCTGCCCAAACCCACCGAAATCACATCACCTTGGGGACACTGAGGTACCAAACTCTGCTTGGAGCTCACGTTGAAGGAACCAAAATCCATACAACTGGTTCCCCTTGTCCTGGTTTTAAACTCGCTTGATCTTAGACAGACAGTCTTTTGAACCTGCTCCGAAAAAGTTTTCTAGGCAAAAACTACTCGATAAATTGCAGTAGGCTTTGCAAATACTTTCAAAACAACAAAAAAATCCCACAATAATTTGGATAAATTTGCTATTTTTTTTGCAAGTAAAGGTTTTCTGGGTGTGAGTGTTACTTCAGTGGTGGGTGGAGCTGCTGGGTGGTTTCAGCTGTGCTCTACTGCCTGGGCAAAGCATTGCTGGCCATGAGCACAGCAAGGGAGCACCTCGCGCCAGGGCACGGCTCATTCGAGCAGGGAGATGTTTCCCCACGGCCTGAATGTGCTTCCTTAACCTTGGAAGAGAAAAGGACTTTCTTTCAGCCTTCCTCAGATCACTTTTTTATAAATCCCACTCGGAGGACAGATTCTCCCAGTGCGTTATCCCTGGGAAGCCTTTGCTGCTGGGTTGCTGGTGAGATGCCTGGCGCATCCCGAGCCCAGGGGACGCAGGGCGCTCGCTTGGCTAAGGCACAGTCGGTGTGGAAGTCGTCAGAGCTTTTGCCATCATTATGGTGAATTTAGGAGTTCTGGCAATGAGACTGTAGGTTTGCTGAGAGGAACCTTCAGCCAATGCTGCTTGTGCACGGCTGGCGCGGGGTACAACGAGCGTCTGCTACAGCGCCTGTAGAACAAAGACTTTTTAACAAATGCTCTGCTTCCCTTTTTTCCTTTAAGCATCCTTAAAATTAGATACAGCAGCAATCCAGGATGGTTTACACAGAAAATTTGTAAGCTAACATGCTGCTCTTTGGAGGAAACCTCTCTAGCAGTCATCTTAATTTACTTTTGAGCCTCAGGGACTTTGATTTTACCACCAGAGATGAGCCTCATGGTTCTACTGGAGAAACCTCATCTGAGGAAGAGGTGAGTGTTTGGTTAGTAGAGACTCATCATCTCAGAAGGATAGAGATTTCTCGGCTTCTGCACATCTCAGCGCCTTGCCGTGATGACCAGCAAAGATCTTTGACGTGATAAAGCAATTGCTGGTACTGCTCCTGGTGACTCTCACTGTACTGCTGGCAGCTGGGAACTAGGAGGCATTTGTGAAATTCAAATTGCAAATATCTTCTTGCATGGGATGCTTTACAACAGGTTGCACGTGTCCGGCAGGATGTAGCTTGAATGTTTAAAAGAGCATTTCCAAATAGCTTGTACTGTTCGGAGAGGGTGGTACATTTCTCTTTCCATCCCATGTGTTTCTCCTAGGTAAGGGTCTTAACTACCGGCCTCCTGCGTGAGATCCTTGCTCCTCTTGTATGGAGGGTCTCTGGCAAAGGGAATTTTATTCTGTCCTGCGCAGGGACACGGCTTCTCAGGGAGTCTGGCAGAGCAGCCTATGGAGGCCCATTTCTGCCGCCCCATCTGGCTGTTACATGCAAGATGAGCATCACCATCACCTTTTGTGCCTCTGTCTGTAAAGAGGACGGTGGTTTCAGTAACACCAGTCCCACCCAGCTGGTAGAATCGTAGAATCACAGAATACCAGGTTGGAAGGGACTTCAAGGATCCAACATTTCTTGGCAAAAAGCACAGCAGTGTTGAGTTGAGAGCAGTGCCTGAATCCCAGGCTCTAGCCTGCCCCAAGGCTTGCAGTCAGCCTGGACCATCTCAAAACGGTTATGAAAATGCCTGGGGGCACAGCAGGAATAGCTTGGAAACAGGGAGGTAAAAGAAGGAGGTGAGAGCAGAGGTGGGTGCCTGGGGCTGGGCTGCCGTGCTCCCCAAAAGGGACCATCACTGACACCATCTCTCAGCAGCCTTTGCCAAGGCTGGGGTTTGGCTTGAACTGGGTAAGAACCGTTTGACTGGCAGGTGAATTTTCTTTCTTTCTCTGTTGCAGAAGATTAGCATCGACGGCTTTTAAAAAAATTACTGCCTTTTTACTTTCTTGTCATTTTTCTCCCACTTTGGGGAGCAAATAGCAAGTGGTTGATTTCACTTTCAAGTTGTCATTGAGCTTTTCAGGTCTTGAAATATTTAGTTTCAAAGACTCAAGTGAATAACTATTTAGAAAGAAAAAAAAAAAAAAGAACTTTTCCATTCTACG
Source organism: Chionis minor (assembly GCA_013398295.1). Taxonomy (NCBI): domain Eukaryota; kingdom Metazoa; phylum Chordata; class Aves; order Charadriiformes; family Chionidae; genus Chionis; species Chionis minor. The sequence goes on along the minus strand of VZSF01005932.1, from coordinate 357,438 downwards.
TAAGTAGAGCACATGATAACAAGAACTGGAGCATGTAACTGAAAAACCACAAGCCATGTCAGCTAAAGGCTGGGATGGAATTGAAATGTCTGTTGTACCTTGTGAATGTGTTCGAAACCTGGGTTGCTGAGTGTATAATGGCTGAAAAATTGCACTCCAAGTACAGTTTTATTCCAAAAGTGCTTGTGTAAAATCTGTCTTAGTTGCTCTCCTGGCTTCTTTCCTTCTTGGCAGCAGGTCCTGCAGAGCTGGAGGACAGGGCTGTCCCCCATGCAAGGAAATCAGGGTTGTCCTCTGGTTCTGTTTTCACCTGGATAGCTTCTTTGGAGAGGAGAGAGGTGGGACAGGCGTTGCGAAGGGCTTCAGTCACACTGCGACAGCTCGGTATTTATGGTCAGGCAGTGAAAGCATCAGCTCTTAGTGTTCGCGTCAGCTTGTGGGACTGAAAGAACATTTCACCCTCCTGCTTCAAAATTAAGCGTTCACGTGGTTTCTCTCTGTAGCTTCAAATCATGGGGAATAAAACTGACATGTTGGGTTTGTGCAGCCATTTTTTCTTCCTTTTTAGAACAGATCTACCCTCTCAGCATATTTGTAAGCAAAAAAATAACAGGTTTTTGGATGCAACTTTTACGTTTGTACGTAGAGACATTGCCATTCAGCCCCTGTGGACAAGGCTGAGCCCTCCTCGGGGGCTGGGAGATGACTGTGTGCAACCACCCGTGCTGACTCCCCCCCGCAGGTACTGGAATGGGACCAGCGTGAGGACTCACAGCTCAGCCTCCGCTGCCTGGATTTCAGGGTTGTGCCCTTTCAGAGTTAAGGATACAACTTCCCCTTCCACCTTTATTCCCAAACTGGAATTCTCAAATCTCTCCTTGTCTAAAAACCCCTTTCAGCTTGGAGACTTCAGCACCGGAAGGTCTGTTGAGGTTCTCTGCAGTCCCTTCTTCACATGAGGAAGATGTTGGGCTCTACAGCCAGGGACAGCAGAACAAGCTGTGGAGGGATCTCTGTGCCACCAACCAGCCTGCGAGTCGGGCCGTGGAAGCATGAAGCACCGTCTGTTCTGCAGCGATGCCTTCTTCAAGCTGGATCCTCCTTAGAAGGTGGAGCACTTAATACAGAGGGTGCACAGCAAAGTGAGTCTCCTGATTGCCCTCTGTAAGCATGTGACTCCCTCATGACTCAGGTTCATGGTACTTTCCGAATAAAATAAAGGCTGAGGTTTCATCACAGCTGTAAGCCAGTCTCAGTGGGAACTGCCGCCAGAGATGAAGCCCTTCCATCTCCTGCTCGCTGATCCTGATACTAATGAGCGTTTCTTCAGATGTCTGGTGAGTTGGAAGCCAGGAAGAAACTTCTGAAGGCAGGAGGCTGTTCACGGGAAGGGGGTAAATGGGAAAAGCTGTTGTGGCGTGAGGCTCTGATGAAAACATTGTGTGTGGGCCGGGGTGGTTGGAGCCAACAACTGATCTATCAGTAAGGATGAGCCTGGATCAGAGGAAGTCAGGTTGAGACTGCAGATTTCTCTGAATGCCTTAGACACTGGTTTCTTTAAATAAAGCCATATTGTTTAGCTTTTCCAAGCAAAGACCAACAGCCCCAAAGGCCAAAAAACCTCCAAACCCAAACAGATAAGCAAACAAAAAATATTTGTTTTCCATGCAAGAAATAGGGAGAAACATGGGTGAGGGGATGGGTCCTGGCCTTCTGGCCTGGAAAACACGGCTGTTACGAGCATCATGGTAGCACGCATGATTGGGAAACGGTGGTGACAGTAGGTGAAGAGGATGTCACACTGATGAGGAATATATTTTCAGCCGTGCACAGTTTACAGTTAGCATTTTTATCATGATTCCCCTGCATTCATATGTATTTACTTGCTTTAATGAATTAAACACAATGAAATTATCCATCATAAATGCGATGACCACCCCAACGTGGCTCGCTGGGATGATGCAGTGAAGCGACATGCTGTTTCCAGCTTCAGCACCAGGAGGCACCAGGACATCACGTTCATCCCTTCCGAGCCTGCACCGCTCATCCTGGGGAAGCGGTGGCTATAGGAAGAGCAATTAATGCATTCATAGTTGTGAAGTTTTTCTTTTTTTCCACCAGATTTTTGCTGAGCCAACACATTGGAAGAATCGCCACTCGGTGGCTTTGCGCTCGAGGCAGGGCTGAAGCTGCACTGCCATTTCAGCACACTGATGAGAAGCTGAGAAGCAGCACCTTTTTAGAGCCTAATTCCCATTGGGACTGGGCAACCATCATGGCACGAGTTGGGCCAGTGTCAGCCCCGGCAGCACGGAAAACACACACTTTTTATTAGCCTTCAAAGTTTTAAGGTCCTAGAAACATGGAAATACATGGAGAGATTCCCCTTAATCAGACCCTACCTGGAGAAATTAAATTTTCCCAGGGGAGTGCCCCACTCCAGACTTTGATAATTCAGTGGCAACGTTCCCATTCAGTAGCACCATCTTGTGAGGATGCTCCCAGGAAAACACCAGCCTTGTAATCACAGCACATCAGTTACTGCGGGGAAAAGCAACAGGAGACCTTCCCAGCAAGCAGTTTCATCACGAGAAAAGTGGCCTGACTGCTCCGTCCTGGATTTCTCCAGGAGTGCCGTGGAGGCTCATGATGGAAATTCCACTGGTGCTTTGTGTTCCCGCGGGGCTCCTGGGTTCGTGTCTCTGGGGTTGCAATGAGCTGGAGGTACCCTGCACGCAGTGCCGTGCTGGTGGCAGCTGTTAGCCAGCAGTTCTGGCTGGCGGATGGGCCATCTGGGTTGTCCTGCCAAACTTCAAGTTGAACTCTTGGACAAATGGCGAATTCTTCCCTTTCTTCTTTTGCTCTTGGGAAGCCCCTGGGTAGGAAAGAGGAGACTGCAGCATTGACGTGATGGGATCTAGCTCTTTCCTCCCTCTGTGCATCCAGTTCTCTCCCGATTTTAATGAAATTTGGTCAGAACAGAGAGGAGATCTTCAGCCATCTCCTCTGGAGCAAGGAAGATGGCCCGTGTTCTCCTGTCCCCTGGGGCAGGTGCTGCAGGGATTCCCTCTCTCTGTCTCCCAGTCTGCTGCTTCCTCCAGGGCTGACGAACACCGGCACAGCCGGAAAATCCTGAGCTGTGCTCCCTGCCACACAGGAGGAGAGACTGAGGAGCTGGAACCAGCAATGTAGCATTTCTTCTCTTATTTGGAGGACTGCAGGGAAATTTGCATCTTGAAAAAAGGATGAGTAGTAGCCCAGGTCTCTTTGGCAATCTGTGCATCCCAAAGGCCACGTCCCCAGCCCTGCTGCAGCTCCTGCCTGGTGGCAGAGCAAACTCAGAGGGTCTGGTATGGCTTCGTTACGCCAGATGAAGCTTTGTATAAAATCATAAATGTCAAAGAAAGCTGGATTATAAACATAAAAAGGGACTGGTATACAAAAATGAGATAATTCGATATGAGGCATCTGGTGAATTTAAGATCAGTGTTGGACAAAAGGTAGTTTTTATTTTAATCTAGTTACTTAAGGTGGGTTTTTCTGCTGTTCACATATTTCTATCTATTGTTCCTCTCTGGGAGCAGGTGAAAGACTCCGCAGGTTGTGTCACACCAGCCAAAGGAACTCTGTTAGCTAATTTGCTGCATGTAGTAAAACTCTGTGATCAATTCATTACAAGTTTGAAAGGTTTCAGGCATGGCTTTTAAATTGAGGATCGCTTTATGTATTGTTAGTACTTATTGCTATTGTAATACTTACAGAAATGAATCAGAATAGCCTACACTGGTTTTAAATGTTAAAGAAGGTGGTTTGTGGTGTAAGATTTTTACACTGAGATAGATTTGCACCTAGCTTTTAGGGTGAAAGAGACAGCAAGAGAAAAAATCACTGTGAACTGGTTAGTAGCCAGGTGTTGAACCTTACTTAAGCCACGTGGCCATCTCATGGAGCAGAGACTGTTCTCACCTGGTATGTCTCCTCTGCACTGATATCCAACAGCAGTGCTTGAATTACAGAGAAAGGAGAAGTCGCTACTGAGAGGAGAGGATTTGAGACTGATGACTTTTAAGGTGGCTCCCTGCAAGTTACCTTCTTCCTGAGTCCAGAGGTTGAGCATCACTGGTGGATCGGAAGGAGCATGTAAATGCTCTCTAAGCACAAAAGGTTGATCCTAGGACTCAGCGCAGGCAACTCTGCTGGTGTGCTGCTTGCCACAACTTCCTAACCCCTTAATGGCAACGGGCATCAGCTGTAACTCATCCCCGGAGCTAATGCAGCTGTACTGAGCACCTGCCATGAAAATCCATCCCGGTTTAGGCAAGGCTCCTCTCCAGGCAGAGAGAGACAGGTTGGACACAGACAGGGTTGCAGCAGATCCCATGGGATGCGTGGCATGTATCTGCATCACCCGTGGAGACAAGGTAACCACTTCGTGAGAAACAGGAGGGCTTTGCTGCCCGTCTGCTCCAGCGAGAGGAACCGCTGTCGACAGAAACCTCTTTAGGGTCACCTCCGCTGGGATGGCACTGTCTCCGGTGCAGAGCGCTGCCCGCAGGGAAGCCATGCATGGGGCAGGTGGCTACCCGGGCAGCTGGCATGTCACTCGAGTGAGCAGGAAAGAAAATACACAAGCTGCTTTTGGTTTGTGCTGGGCATAACCTAGATGAGACCAGCCAGGGAAGTGTTTTCCCTTGGACAACTGAGTGGAGAAGAGCCGTGTCAGGTGTGCTTTGGTGGCACGGCAGCTTGGTCCCTCCTGACCACCCACGTGCTCCCATTAGTTTGTCCATTTTGTGCCAGAGGAACGACCCCAAACCCCTAACCCCAAGCCAGCAGGGCTGTTCCCTGACTCTCCATCCCCTGTGCAGCTGGCAGTGAAGGAGTTAACCATTCCAGGCTTTCTCATTTATTTTATCCAGAAAATTGAAACATGTAATAAAATGTACCAATTTTTCTCAAAGTCAGCGCCTGATTTACTGCTTCACCTGGAAACCTGTTCACTCCACTGGCTCCCAGCCGCAGCTGCTGCCGTTTCTTACTGGATTCAGCGGGAATTTTCTAACCTGAAGGGACCGCGTGGAATGGATCCAGGTGAAAGGGATATTTATTTCCTTTAAAACCAAGTATTCTTTCCCCTCTTGAAACATGCTGGCCTTTTGGGATCTGCTTTTATAACTAATGAAATTACTGTTGTACATTTTTTTTTTTTTTCTTTTTTAAAATCTGATGAACGTGCACTTGAAATGCAGCTGTTTTGACTGAAGACGCTCTTATCTATTTGTACCTTCAGGGTGCTCGCTCCGGCGCAGCGATTTTGTGATGGGTGGCTTGCCATGTGCCATAAGTGTGGTAGGTTTTTCCTTTCCGAGTAACCATGCCATTGCAGAACCCACCTGCTCGCCTGTCCACTGCAAACCCTCTGGCTGGCTTTGGTGGACGCTCACCAGCGCTGGGAGCTTTGCTGCTGCCGAGTGATCTTCCGGCAGCGCCCAGCAGCTCGGTGTTGAGGATGATCTGACAGAGCTCCTCACGTTTTTCTCACCCTTTTACTCCTGCCACGGCCATGCTGCCGGCATGGGCTCTCCTCACTGATGCTTTTCTAAGGTCTCCCCTCACCCCATCAGGTCCATCCCTTGCCCACGCAGAGGGAACAGCAGCTGGGCAGCATCTGCTTGCGGGGGCTTGAGGGGAACCTCTTCCTTCTGCTGCTTCTCACCCAGCAGAGCTGGTGCTGGGATCACTCGTACTTCATAAGTACTTCCACTGCGTTTAAAAACATCATGCACAGGGACTTTGGTTGCCCTGTTTATACATGCGTGGGGCTTCATACGCTCATCATTAACTCCGGCGCTTGAATATCGAACAGGCCCAACCCTATGTTCTTCGCTTGGAAAGTGTGAACTAGGTCATTCAAGATGGACTTCCAAAGAGCTGCCGCCAAGTGGCCAAAAGCAGGAGGTTTTCCCACGCGTTAGCCCAAGGAGTCGGTGTTTTTGCAAGTTGTTATATTTGCAGGCTGGAGGGGGGGAACCCCAACCAGTAAGAAACTAATACTGGAAACAGCCCAACTGGGTGCTCTACCGCTGTTTTAATGAAAGAGAGCGGCAGCACCTGGAAAGCTGGAGCTTGGTGTTCATTTCTATTTCATGAGCGGCTCTGATGTAAAATGACGGCTTTGTGAAGGCCGGGATGGCCTCTGGGAGACTTAGGCCATGCTGGGCATGGGGAATGTCCCCCGTTATGGCCAAGGGTGGCCCTGGGACACACGGTGGCTGTCAGAGAGACAGGGCACCTCTGCACTTAAGCACAGTCCTGGCTGTAAGGGCAGCTCAGCCCCACTCCACCTCCGCGGTGTCTCCCGGGCCAGCGCAGAGGCTGGGGTCTCACTGCAGCCTCAGGTGCCTTCCTGGAGCACCGGTTCAGAGAGACGTCAGCCTGAGCCTCCCTTCAAATAAAAAAACTATGCCCAGAATATGTAATATTTGAGTCTGACGGAGCGGATACCCTATTCACAGCGGTCTTTGAGCAGAGGAATGTCAGCAGTAGATGTCTGAACAAGACAGAAGGGGAGACACCAGCCCAGTGCAGAGCTCCAGGGGTCTCCTGAGGCCACTTATAAATACTGTAAAGTACATAGAAGACAGTCGTGAATTAACACAGTCTCTTGCCAAGACAGAACTTCAGATTAATCTAATTTTCTTCTTTAATACGACACCTGGCATGGTGGATAAAGGAGCAGCAGCAGATGGGAGGTGTCTTCAGTAAATGGTTTGATACCATCCCACGCTGTATTCTCACACGCAGAACACAGCCAGCGCCGGCTGACGTTAATCCGTGTGAGGTGGGTGCAAAACTTGCTTGGCAAGAGTGGAAGTTTTAAAAGAGTCCTGTTGGGCTTAGTTTTGTTTGGCATTTGAATAACGAAATAAAAGGTAGCTTGTAAAGGCTGCAGGTGCTGCCAAAGGACATCCTCATGGACAGGACTAAACTCCAAAATGAGTATGGAAAGCTGGAGAGTGGGTCCAAAAGTCAAGGGACTAAAATGGAAAACAATTCCAGTGCAAATTGCTACTTACAGGGAGGAAAAGAGAGCTGCATACGAGGCTGTGGGGCCCAAATGCCTCCCAGAGTGGCTCTGGCACTGTAGGTGACGTTGGTGTGAGGACGATGATAACATCTCACCAGGGCTGCCGGGGGATCCCCTCCTGCAACCCCCACGCCTCGGCTGGAGCATCCTCCACGGCTGAGCGAGCTGCGGCTCTAAGCACGACATAAGGACATGGCCAAAGTAACTCCTCATGCTAGCAAGGCCATTTCCAGGGGTACTGGAATCATCATTTAGATTTTTAAGGGCATTAGACAAATGCCCAAGCATCCTGGGTTGCTGGAGCGGTTGGGCTATGTGATCGCTTAGGTTACTGCAGCCTTATCGTGCCACGATGCTGCCACTGGTCCATCTCCTCTGGAGCCTTTCTTCTTACAATTTGCTTAGGCCGAATGTCATTGCAGAGATTAAGACAGTGAAAGGGAATGAACTGGAGTTTGCTTGTTTGTTTGTTTGTTTATTTAGCTGGTAGCCATGCCCCTTGCGTCTTGTGGGCTGCTCTGGTCTCTTCTCTCTCTGCCACAGCCAAAGGCTACATTAGGCGTGGGAAGGGGTTGAAGAAAGGCAAGAAGGAAGGCGAAAAGGTACAGTGGTGTTTCTGCGCAAGGAACAATTACAGAAATCCGAGCTGTTCAGGTGGAAAGAGACAACCCAAGTGCTCTAGGACAAAGCCTGTCTTGCTCTCTGACCTGGAAAAGGTGACTGAGAAACTGTTGCTCACTGCTTCTCGTGGCGCAGGCATCGGTGCCCATCGCAGGGGACAGGACTAAAGCTGAAGAGGAGGAAGAATTTATTCTTGCTGCTTGTGATCGAATCGGGCAACCCACTGCATACCAGAAGTTTACTTGGGGCCAAAACACAACAGTTTTTGGAGGAAAAAATGGATGGCTGGAGACAAGCACAGCCCAACCCGCAGGGACCCCTGAGCTGCAGCATGCTGGGGCCTGTGGACCCTGTTGGGGCCACCTCGCTGTGTAATGTGTGGCTTATAATCCTCTTTTCCTAAACATCTGCTGTTGGCTGCTACTGGAGACAGGATCACGGGCTGGTCTGTTCTGTAACTATCCTGATTATGTGAAAGCCTGAGGCTTATTTCTGCTTTTCCACAGTAAAGTGAACTAATACTTGAGTATAAACTCAAGTATTAGTGTTCCACCAAAAAATGAGCTTGAACAATAAAATTTAGAACAGTTTCCCTTTGGGCTAATTGCTTGGGTTCGCTTAATGGCAAGTTTTGGCAGAGCTGTTTGCAAATTGAAGATCCTTGCTTTGATTTTGCTCCTAAATCATGACAGCAACCAGCCTCTCTCCCCCTGACCTCACGCTCTCCCGGTTTATTGCCTAATGTTTAGGAACATTTATGGGAAAGCTGGCCAGATGATACTGAGAAGTACTTGTATTTCCAGAAAGCTGGCAGACACGGGCAGATCACTGCAGAGCCTCACGAGACGCGTGAACGAAGACTTGCACAACAGCCTGGTCAGTACAGAGTGGGCAGGACCATGGCTTGGCTTGAGAAAGCCAAGAATGAAGCCAAGAAAGTCTAAAAAGTCCTTCTCGCTGCAGGCTTTCATGGGCTGGGCGAGCTGCCTCATCCCCCTCACGCCTCTCCAAACCTTGTTTCCTAACCCCAGTGCTTTCCCGGGGGGGTGCAGCTGGTGCTTTACAGCCTCTGCTTCCTCGGCGAGAGTGATGGGTACCCATGTGTCCCCCCTCCCGGTACTTTCTAAACCCCAGGAAATGCCACCTGGATGCTCAGCATCTGTACTGCACTGAACATAAACCACCAGAGGAAGCACACAAGTTGAAAAAAAATTTTCTTAATTTATTGTAAATTCTCCTTTCATCTGTGCTGCAATTCCAGTGTTCTGCACATTAATAAATATACATTTGTTAAAAAAAACAAAAAACCTCCAGTGTCTAATCTGCCATAAAGCTTTTAAAAAGTCATAAAAATAGGGTTTAATTTTTTTGTCATTAATACAACTGACCCTCATTTACTGCAACAATTCTGATCGAAATAAGAACTACCTACATCTCGATGGGACAAAATATACATACACAGATGTAAAAACAACTAGCGTGGGTTATACACAATGCCTGAACACACAGCCAAGTGCCAGACCCTTAAAACATTCAAAACTTTTTTCACTCAGAAAATGTCACTCAGTATGTTGCGTGATTTTTAAAGGGACAGCACCCTTCCTCCCCCTCCCCTTCCAAAGGCCTCCTCCATACATTTGAGAATGCATAGGAATACACAATGAAACCAATGAAACCAAGATTACAGTATACATTATTTCATTTTTTTCCTCAACCTCTGCATTTTATTTAGCCTAATTTTCTGCTTGTTCCCTTTCACACACACCGTTGCACAAATGAAAGCCAGGATTTTCCCAAAAGGACTGCTACGGCAAGCGAGGAGTTTCCGAAAGCCACAGCCACACCACCGTCACCCTTTGAGTCGCGTATTCCCACCACGGGGAGATGCCAGCAGAGCTCTGCCCCACGCTGTCGGATGCAAAATTTTCACATCTTATTTTTCCTTTCCTTGTAAACACTGCAGGAAGGTGAAGGTGGCAGACAGGCCACGCTTAACTTTCCTGTACTTGTGAAACCAGCATATTTTGCAGGAAACATGAAACCTTAAGCCTCCCATGTGCTTTTTGAAACACCGAGGCGGCCAGGGCTTCGTCAAAGAGCTGGGCAGTGAAACCTGGGCAGCCTTAAAGACTTGTGTTTCTGCGTTGATTAGCAACGTGCTGACTCCAGCGGGAAAGAAATTAACAGTAAAATAAAATACTGCGCCTGAGGCAGAACTTGCCCCACGGGAGGAGGGCCCTCTTCTTGGGACACGCAGAGCGCTGGTTTGTTGCAGAGCCAGACCAAAGTCAAAACCTACCATACGACACCACTTGTTTTCTTGTTCTTGGTAAGAGAAACCTTGATTTGACTTCTTCCAGACAAGAACTGTGTTGAAATCTTAGATGAAGATACGACTTATTTTTAGTCCTGAAGTTCAACTGCTGAACATTTCAATGCAGAACTCGAGAGAAGAGGTCAAAACACCAAGAAATGAAGAAACAAAACATTTTTTGTAGGTTTTAGAAGAGGTTACGAGAAAAACATACTGCGTCCTTACAGTGTTCCAAAATCTGTCAACAAAACTTATAAATTATAGTCATGGATTTCGATGTAATCTTTACTGTATTACTTTGAAAACTGCATTGCATCTTAAGGTGGCTTCCATGCAAACCTCGGTTACTTTATCAAATGCCAAATTCAAGTAAAATTGTGCAATGTTCATATAAAAAATATCAAAACCTCTTTTAATCGATTTCCTATTATCAAATTAAGAAGATCCATATAAATGTAAAATATACAAAGCAACTTTTTCTTTAGCAACACCATACAAAATATATAAAAGTATCTACACTTTTTATATATATATAAAGGAAATTTTTTTTTTTATTATTCTTAAGACGACGTGTCCATAGGGGGGTGGACAGAGATGCTGGCATAGAAACGAAAGGACACTTGTTGGGATGCTCCTCCCTAGAGCCCAGCAAGCCGAAGGGTTCACACTGTAGTCGAACAAAACTCCGCAAGAGATGTCTCCTGCTGCTTATCTTAAGGCTGGTGGATTGACTTACTGTAGGTCCGCTGTGATAATACCACGTTTTCCCTTGGTTCTCCCCAGTAATAAGCAAGCCCCGCAGCGCTGTCGGCGCTGCGAGCAGGTGTCCGTCCCTCGCAGTGCATCCCTGTGGTCACTTCCATGCGTTTTGGCATGGGCTCGTGCTGCATGGAGCGCGCCACGCAGCAGCCTTATCGCAGGCACATCTGGGCACTGTGTCTCCGCCGCGAGCGGTCAGGAGTCTGCCATAATGTGAAACCACGGGGGGATCCGTGCCCACCTCATCCTCCTCGCTACGCGGCCACTCTGACGAAGTCTGAGGCGGGCAGGCGGCGACCCCGCGGCGAGGAGTCCAGAACCGTGCAGCAGCGATCACAGTTTCCTGATGGTTCAAATTGAAGTTTCGTTACTGCCTCTGTTAGTGAGAAGAAGTAACCATGCAGGCTTAGGGTTAAACAGGCACAGGCAAACCACTCCACCCAAAAACACCGAACCCTTTTGAGTATGGGCTCCCACGCGCCACGAAGTTACCACGCCTTCCCAATCTGATGCTTCCATGGGGGATGCTGCCCTCGGGGCGGGGGGAAGACCAGCTGGGAGAAACAATTTGGGGTAGTCCACAAGAGATGGGCTCCTGCAGGAAGCTCTACGGAGAGCTTGTATTTGGCTGATGCTTAGGTGAAGATGTGAGGTTCATGAACAAATCTCACAAGCTGTAAGAAACCTGGTATTTCAGACAGATTCAGGCGTTCTGCTGTCAAACAGCAGAGTTTTATGGTACGCAAAAGGTGCGGGGGTAAAACAGTTACTTAGTACGAGTCAGCTAGTTATTCTCCAGTGATGAATGTATCACCTGGTAGCAGCAAGTAGTTACCGCTTGTTAAGACATCTCTGTTTCCTGCCTAACCAGGATATATTTCAACAGCTAGTTCCCAGAAACCCAAAGACGTATTTTTATAGTGAGCTGGGAACGGTCTGTGCACCCAGCCAACACGGGTGTCTAACGCATGGTGGGACAATGTCAGAGTTGAAGCTGGGCGAGAAACTTTCTCTTGGCTTGGAGAAAGAATGACAGTATTATTTGTGTTAATCTAAGGGAGACTATACACGTAAAATGTTTGTGCAGACGTTACATATGGCCGCTGTGCTCATTTTAAATGTGAGCATTATGATGAGTAAAGAGGTTTCTGAGAACAACCTTTGACTGAAACCTCGTTCAGGCTTTTGTTAATGTTTGATTTAGCTTACAATGGCAAATGTGCACGCCGATTACCATGCAGCCGGTGGGAACAGTGCACCTGACAATTTAGGGTCACGAGCTTGACATGGCACTTTCTCAGTAGCCTTTGGATCTCCTGCCCCAGCAATGGTTTCCCTCTGCCCAGCTGGACACGCACCTCATGTGCCAGTTCCCCCCAAAAATACTTGGTGTCCTCAGGGGTCCTCTTCACTGGGGTCTCATCCCCCACCCCGTGCCCCTCCATGCTGGCTGCCAGACACCCACAACAGCTCTTGCTGGTCTTACTGGATGCACATCAAGAAGTGCTGCTCCATGTTTGCCCTGCACTTATCCTCCTCCTGGAGTGCCTGGTACTGGCCACATTATAATTAACAGTACCCTGTTAGTGATAGGTCCTTAATGGCCCCAAACACTCTCCCTGCTGCAAAAGGGGAGGACAGGTGAAAAATAGAGGAAAAAACAACTGTTCCCATGGTCCGAGGCGGGTGAAGGCGAGAGGCTGGGGGTAGGGGGTAGCCCTGAGCAGAGCACCCCTGAGGGCACTCACAGCTCCTGGGGCCATGGTGGGCACTGCTGAGCCTGGCACGGATACCTAGCAGCACAAGGGAGTGGAAAAAGCTCATACTTGTCCTGCTGATGGGCTGGGAAAAGTGATGACCTTGGCAGCTCCCCAGGTGGGATGGAGACAGATAATTTGTGCATACGTGGGAGCCTGGTTCTCTCTGACCAGGGAGAGCACCCTGGTCACCATGCCAAGCAGAGCAAGTCCCACAGCAAGGGGATGGAGCAGAGTTAGGTTGCTCTAGTCCCTAGCGTGCCAGTAACACATCAGCTTGACAATTCAGAGCATGCCAGGGTGACCAGCCACAGGTGTCTGTCACGGCACCTTACTCGTGATAGCTGGTTTTGGCCTTCTCATCAGTGAAACAGTGTGGCTTGTGCACATGGTATGGACGAGCACCCACGACACTCATTGGTGAAGGACTCCGGTCCAGTCACCAAGTGAAATCCTTGCTCAGTGGGAGTTTGGGGCTGGAAAGTGGAAGGAGAGGCCAGAGCCATGGGAGGTCTGCCAAGGCATCCCGAAGTAGCACTTACTCCGAGTCTGAGGTGTCAGCGTGTCCTGTTCCCACGTGGACGTTCATGGCCATGCCGTTGAGCTGGTCTCGAGACTGCTCCCTCCGAGCATTTTTTACTGTCACCCCCGAGTCCGAGGGAGAGCGGACCCCATCATTTGTCCCCAGGGAAGTAGTCCTGGATGAGATCGTGGTCTGGTTGTAATCTGATAGTTTTTCCCGCAGTCGATTCTTCATATTCTTATCCACCAGCGGGGGAGGGTAGGTAACTTTATTTTTTAAGATTCCTGTTACAGAAAAGAGGGAATAATGAGAATTTTGAAACATATCAGTAATTTCATTTATCAAGCTGAACGCACCCAAGAAGCGACATTTTTTATTTGTTAATCAGACTTCTAGTTTGTCACTTGATTTCAGACCCAAAATACTAGACTTGAGCAACTACCTACAAGCTTCCCATGGCATATCTGGTTACACAAGTTGAAGCCATTTGGAAAGTGCTCTTCCCTGACAGAGCTACCACATGAACTAATTAATGCTTGTTAACCCCCAGTCTCCCAGTCCAGCTGTGAGGCTGGGTTGGCCATGCTACCTTTCCTCTGCTCCGGCTGCTGGTTATTCTGATGGGACAGAGGCCTGTTCTCCTTCTGCTGCCCTTCATTCTCCTTGTCCTGGGGCGCCTCGTTGCTGTGGTTCACCTGGTTTTCCCTGTGAAGCTCCACGTTGACCTTGGTCTCAACTTTGAGTTTCTGTTTCCCGCTGGTGTCCTCGCTGTCGCTGGCCATTACGCACTCTGTGGGCCAATAGGGTTTCACATGATTGGGAAGGGTATCAACTGCAACGCAAAAAGACACGAGCTCGAAGACCACTTTTGATAGGTTTTCTCAACCGCTGCCCAGCCAGTCCTGTTCCCTGTGGCATGGGAGGAGTTGTGTGTCAAACCAGAGCAATACTTCAGATGATCCCTGCTGGACTGCATCGCCCTCAGGGTGCAGCAACATCCACAAAACAAGCCTGGTGGGATGGCGGGGTGTCCAAACCCTTCACAGACCAATGTCACTGTCTCCACTACTGAGAGGTGTGAGTCAAACCTGCTCTCTCAGCTCTCCAGGGCTGGCGTTCCCATTAGCTTCCTGGGAATGCTGGCTTCTGAGGGGTGAGGGTACCTGAGGCACCTCATGCCGTGTCTGTGCAGAGCACCAACACACAGCCTGGACTTTTGTCACTCTAAGCCAACTTATCTTTTGGACAAGATGAACCACACCTAGAAATGCCTGCACTCTGCCACACAGTAATGATACCAGTGGCCAATGGTCTCCCACTCCTCAGGTCCGTGACCCCCCCCAATCCCACTAAATCCATGTGCCTGTAGTGCATGAGGGGAGGCAGGTATTTCTTCCCCCCACCCTCAAAAGAACCAGTTCCTTCCTCCTCCTTCCTCCTTTCCTGGCTGTGTAGCACCTGCCTGCAAACCCACTGACTGCTGTCTGTCTGAGCACCGTAACTTGCAGATTTGCTCAAGCATCCTTTTACTTGCACTCAGTCACCCCTGTGAGCCAGCCCTTGGGAGGAAGAAGAAGCAAAGCACAGTGGTAGGGATGCTGTCTAAATTGTATTGATAGTCTGGCAAAATTGTCCCATCTACTCTAAAGCTATTTTAGAGACGAGAATAAGCCCATTGCTCTCCCCTTGCTCTGGCAGTACCTTTGGGTGTGCTGTGGAGCGGGCCACGTTCATTATTTTTGGAAGTGGACGTGTTCCATTTGTTCTCCGGCTCAAGCCCATCTTCCTCACTGTCTGATGAATGGGAGGAGGCGTACGAGCTGCTGTGTTCATCAAGGGACAATTCACTGTCTGAGTCTGAGTCGTGCTCTAGAAATGTGGAAAGGGGAAACACAACAAGGAGGACAGGAGTTGAATAAATCTATCCGAGAAATGTACGAGGAGAAAGGGAAGGTGGGTGTCCGGTTCTGGCCATGCCAGGGATGAGCTCTTACAACCCAAAGTGTACATAGGATTAATTCACAAGGGCTGTGGCATCCACCAAGTAATTATAGGAAGCCGAGCACTGCTTGGCTCAGCTCGGGGGCAGGACCTTTTATGCGCATGGGAGGTGCAGAACAGAATTTATCCTTTTCCAGATTTATCCAGAACACCTTTTATCCTATTCAGTACGCAGAGCAGTTACTCCACAGGATCTCAATCAACACAACACAAGGGCAAAGCAGGGTACCTAGAAATATCAAGAATCTGCAAATGCACTCTTAAAAACTGCTACAAGGCAACAAAATTTAACATCAAGACCCCAAATGAAAGGGAGTCAGGCAAGAGACACTTTTCATTTTCTTGTACAGAACACACAGCAGTAAAAGAGGATATTGCCTCAAGGTCTCAAATGTTAAAAGATCTGCAATTAAAAATCAAGAGCAACAGCACGTAATTTGTGAGAAAAAAAGGGGACGCCAGAAACTGTCAACAACTGTGACAGCTGTCAGATTAAAACCAAACCATCACAAGAAGCAGATACATGATATTTCCATTCCAGGATTCCCTAGTAAAGCAACCACTGCGTAGCTCATTATGCCAAGAGCATAACGAGAATCAGACGCACTGAGTCAGACTAACTATTCTTCCTCGAAGCCTTTGAAGAAAGTGCTGAGAAGGAAAAGCTGTAAAACCGGGTCAAAGCATTTAGAAGTAATTCTTACCATTGGATTTTGATGGATTCCTATGAAAAATGGAGGAATCTGCTTCAGTCTGGCCAGCCCTTGCTTGACTTGACGATCCAGTGAGCTTATGAGCAGCCTCATCCCTTAGGGAATAAAAAGAGAGGACAACTTTCTTGGTCACTTTACTGTTCTTAACGACAAGGCAGACATGCAGATGAGATTCGTCTGGTCAGACGCAGACAGCTGCGGTGGATGCTAGCCAGCCTGTGCTTGATTGGCAATGTGGTCACTTCTACAGCAAGACGTAAGTTATCCTCAGGTAGCTGTCTGCCTTTGACCACATGAATCACACTCTGAAAAAGCCTGGAGCTAATAACCAAAATCCCACTCCTTGAGACACGACTGAATTTTAACAGGTGAGCAGCACAGCCCATACAGTTAACCTAAGAGTTATGTTAACCACTGCACTGTTGGAACTCCCTGCTGAAGACGCATGCGAAAGAAAACGCATGGAAGAAAATGACAGTCACATAAAACAGAACTGCTAAGACATAAAACAAGTAGCATTTGAACCAAAAACATTTCTGTTTTCCACAAGAGCAATGAAAAGGGAAAGGCAAGCACCTGAAAGCCATGCACCTGCCACCTGATTACCTGAGAATATAAGCAAGGTAGCTATTGTGGCTCTTGGCTGACCTGACGGTGCTTTCTAGGGAGACAGTGGATTCCCCAATAGTTGTGCGATACATATTTGGCTCCTCTATATATGTGTTGTTACAGTTCAGAGATCGCTGAAGGGAAAAAAAAAAAAAAAAGACACAAAGCAACAGTGAATGATCCTACCAAAATGATCCCACATGCATTAAAAGGCTTGAAGGAACCAACTGGATTTTGATGTCGATGAAAAGAATTACTTGCTCTCAAAAAGTTTTAATTAAAACAGCAATCAAAACTTTTGAGAGAGGCCATCAGTAACCTTTGTAGAAGTCACTGAAATCAATCAGACAATTCATTTAATTACGGACAAGCCACCTACAAGTATATTTAGATAACTTCTACCAGCAAGAGGATTTTTTTCCCAGTGCTTTTTCCTTACAGTTAATAATGTAGCTCTTGTTGCAGTGGAATCATCCGGAAGAGGTTTTTTCCCAGTTAAAGTGTTCTTCAAGTGCTTCCTGACTTCTTTATTAAATACGCAGTGGAAGAAGAAAATGAACAGCCCCTGCATCATTTTAGAGAGAGGAAGAATAAATCTAAATGATTCATTACTACCAAACTGCAAATACAAACAGATATTACAGAACAGCCTTTTTGAAATGACCCCTGATTTCTAGTTTGTAGTCCATGATTTCAGTAGCAGTAACTATCTTCCGTCTTTGACTGAAATGGCATTGATTGATCTCCTAGGACTTCTTCATAATTTGCTTCTGTGTTCATATGTGCATAAAGGGCCTGGGAAAATACACATAACGATGTTTTCCTCCAGGATTTAGAGAGCAGAGCTTGTGGTAGGTGTCACCCGCCCTGGCTGCTTGGGAGGAAACGTTCTTCTCAAAATATCTCCTGCGGACCTCAGTGTCCCACTGGAAGACACTGCAAGGAGTTTCAAGGTTGTACCTGCATTGAGCTTTTAGAGTTTCTGCACTGATGACAAGAGTAAATCTGTGGTACGTGTCCTTAATACTGTTGCTTAGAGAAGTTTTGAAAGACTTGTGAAATGTGGAGATATACTGGGGGCAGACAGGTTCCAACTTCTGCCTCATAATTTCCTTGGTTCAGCAATACCTCTGGGTGGGAAAATTGTTGAAACCCTGAGGGCTGGGCACGTGTGTGCCCTCAGATGTAGTTGCTCTGAGGGAATTCATGCAGCTGCCAAATTGTTATCAATTTTGGTTGGAGATATTCTATATAGGAGCCAATAACTCATGAAGTTGCAGCTGTACCAACATCAGAAGATGCCTGCATTTCATGATTTCAGCCAAAGCAATTGACTTAGAGAAACTTTAAACTTCAAACTCACTTTCTAAACATTCCATCAAATGCGATCTTAGCTGGCATAATAAAATTCACATAAACATCTCTCTAAAAATACAAGTTCAAAGAAAGCAATGACATGAAACACCACATACCTCGTGCCTCTCTGGAGAATTACAGCTGCTGACTTTCCTCCCTCTCAACAGATTTATATTTAATTTGATTTTATTTTAGGCTTGTGGAATCCTGGTCTTACAGCGTGAGTAGGTGTATTTATTTCAGAGCACACTAGTTGCAGTGGCAAAATAACGCTTGCCCCAGGCTGGTCTGTCTGGGGTGCTTTCAGGGCATAGACAGTCGTCTTCAGAGAAGACCCATCAGACTTCTTTTTCTCTTTGGTTGCAATTGGTGGCTGTTGTGCTGCAGGTGTCAGGAGTGGCCTGCTAGCAGTAGCTGTTCTGATATTGAAGGCAGTCGCCATGACAGTTACTGCCATCCTTGGTCACATTCAAGCTGTGACCAACATGAAGCTTCCTGACTACTTCCATGCCAGGTCTCCTACAAATAACTATGTTTTGCATCTTTAATCAACAAGTGTGCACATGAGGACAGGCAACCTATTAAATCCCTAATGCAATAAGCAGTATTTGAAAATCATTATTTGGCTCATTTCCTTAAATAGTGACTTAATTTGTGAAAGTCTTGAAGTTGGAGCCATCCACTCTGGGTGAAACAAAAGTCTCTTATTTGCCGTAGCAACAGAACAACTGTTAACAATGAGCAGGCAGAAGACAGTAACAAAGATTTTTGTCTCTAGAAAGACAGAGGTATAATTGCCTTCTGTTATTTATCTGTCACAGGTTACAATAGTAGAGCACTTATCTTTAGAATGACTAAAAGTGAGAGATGAGGGTGAAAAGAACCCTCTCTTTGAGAAAAGGGAGCAAAAATTGTACTTGACATCTCTGTCAGCTCATGTTTAGCAGGTTTCTGGAGGTCTGGGTACAGCAGCGTGCCCACTAAGGTCTGCCATGGCCGAGACGCCGTCCAACTTACCTGCAGGCAGCTGAAAATGGCAAAGAGATAGTGGAACGTCATGACATCGCTGTTCACCGCCATCAGCCCCAGCAGCCACGTGGCACTGATGAGCAGCAAGAGCAGGAACGCCGTACGCAGCACCGAGCTGTAAAGCAAACACAGACAGGCATTCGCAGCGCCACAGGATACAGCGTAATAGCCCAACTTCTCCGCACAGGCGGTGCCACGGGCCCAAGGATTCACCAACTGGGAAGGACCTTTGGGAAAATTAGGGCAGCGTTCACCAGCTCCCAGTTCCCAGCTCTCCCACTGCACTGCTCAATGACTTAGCATATTCAGGTAAAAAAAAAAAAAAAGGTATTTTCTTTTCAAGTTGGTTTCCAAGGTTTTCTTTAAACAAACCAGGCTGTTCGCCAAGCCCATGCTGTTCAGCCTTGTTGACTCTGAGGAAGAGATCTGGGCGGTAAATGGCCACATCCGTCTCATTTCTGTTTGTCAAGTTCACTCTCACATTCCTTCTCAAAATTACAACCCCAAGGTTTCGGATCGAGGGCACTCAGGGGAATATTTGTTTGCTTAAAAACATTATTTCACAGATGTTTTCAAAAGACGGTCACAATTCTAGTGGCAAAAGTTTTGCATTATGAGCAAAATAGCCGCCATTAAGTAGCAATTATACTCCCTTTGTTTAGGGAGATTTAAAAAAGAAACGTAAAAAAATTGCCCAACAGCCAGCAATGAATAAACAGCTAGAAAAAGCCTTTTGAAATCTCATACAGCTACCTATTTGAAAAAAATAAAGGGGCTGTCTTGCCACTAGCTAATCACTTTTCTGTTCACAGGTAAATTCTGAGCTTTGGGCAAAACAGACATTAATGGGAACAGGCTGCCACAGCAGCTCAGGCAGGCGGCAGGTCGCAGCTTGCGAGGCTTTCTGCTTGTCCCACGGGGAGCTGGATGAGGGGAGGCTGGCCCTCAGCACAGAAACCTCAATAGATCTCTGTCACGACATGGCCGGTCACCCAGGCATTCGTGAGGGGAGACCTTTCTGAGCCACGGGAGAGCACAAGGAGACCCAGAACTACGTCTACCAGGGCATGCCACGGGTGGAGGTGAAGCCACAGTGTAGTAAGGAGTATGACCAAAGATCTGGAAGGACTGTAATGACACCATCTGGGGACCAGATCTTTCCCTCTCCACTCCCTTCTCCTGCCTACACTTGATGGTGGTGCAGAACACCATGGTGGAGGTTTTACAGAGCTACCCAAGAAAACCCCAGGAGTAGGTGCTGGTGAAGCAGCTCCAATCTCCTCTACCAACGCTGATGGTCTCCTCCAAATACCTTATTTATTTTCCACCTCAACACTTGCTTTTAGGCAATTCTGTCCTTTTATTATGCCTGACCAGAACTTTGTCTACAGGTTTTTGAACCCAAACTTACACGACTCCAGTTTTTTCAAACGAACGTTGCCTTCGTCTGCATGATGCTTTCATTGCCAGTATAAAGATCACAGTGTTTATCTGAAAGGGAAATTGAAATAACAGCATGGATTCCTTCTATAAAGTTGTTAGGGCTCAGTTTTCAATGACAATGCAATTTTTATCCTAAAATGGTTTGTGCTGCCAAGAGCATTTTTCCTTCAATTTACACATCTCAAAGTTCCAAGATTCATCTAGTTTCCAGCCACATAGTCAAGAACATCCTGGGACTTGATCTGGATGAAACCCAGTAAGACAGCCCTATGCAAAGAGGCTTGAGTGAAACAAAAACTCAAGAATGGCTGTCCTTGTCCAGACCAGAATTCACTCATCTCAGGATCTTGTTTCATCTGGGCCAAAGCAGAATATAGTAACAGTGCAAGCATACATCAATCACTCCTCTGAGTACTCCTCCAGCTTCCACTGATTTTCAGAGCTGGGATGTACTAGGTGGGGTGGTGCGTTTGTATTTAATCATTCGTCATGAATATCAGTGCTGGGAATTTGTCCAGTTACTTTCTGAAACCATGCAGAGCTTTACCACTGCCATCTTCTTGTTTCTGTGAGTTTCTAACTTACCTTGATGTGTAGCTCGTCCGGCTTGTTCTGAATCTGCCACTTCCTACCACTAATTGTGTTGGAAAAGACATCAAACAGTTGGCTCCATGGCCATATTCTCCAGGCCACCATGCTATCACAAGCTCCTTCCTATCCCCTTCCCTGCAGCTTTCTCTTCTCTAGGCTGAAGGCTCCTAGTCCACCTAGCTGCCTCTCCAGTGGGGGCTGTCCCATGTCTCTGATGACTAGTGACCCAAATCTACACCACTTCCAGGTCTACTTCATACTTTTTGAGACAAGGAGACCAGACTTGGTATTCAACATACAGTCACACCACGTGTATGTATCTTCTGGTACTTCTGTTACTGAGGGATGTTTTAAGGGAGAAGTTAAACACCAGCCAATTCTTTTAAGTTCCTAAAATTGGAATTATTTAATATTCCTTTGGGACTTCTGGATGAAGGGACTTGTTATGGCTCATTTGGTTGATTTGTTTTATAAGCTTACCAACCAACCCTTCAAACACGGAACAAAGCAAATGGGAAAAAATAAATAGGTTTCTGGCCATACAGCCACCGCTCCACAAGCAATCTCTGCACTGGCAAGAAGCCCTCTGATTTCCAGGAGCTTAGCTCATGTCTCATCTGTTTAAGCAGAAGCGGCAAGCTTGAGTACATCAGCTTCAAATGCAAAGAATATAGTCGCTTCACATTACGACTACTGGTAGACAAAACATAAAAGGAAAGGTAGCAGTAAGGAAGAGACAGCTCAGGATGCCAATTCCACCATACTTACAACTACAACAATTACGATGGGCCCAGCAAAACTCCAGATAAGGGTGTCATGAACAGACAACCAGCAGAAATCAGGGTTCCCATAACCTTGTGGATCCAGACCAACAGCAAGCCCTGGGTCACAAAATGGAGAGAAAGTATATCAGGGAGGTGCTGTTGAGATTGTCTATATAACCAGGAGCATTTTCAAATTACTGTCTGACAAAATTATAATGGCAAAATGTGTTCAATAGGACAGCCTGAGAAGTCAAAAATCAAGGCAAATATAGAAATAAAACTTTTGTCAATCAAAACCTTTACACTGGTCACTCCATATCAAATGATAGTATGAGTTTTGCCTACCAGAACATAGTTCAGCTGCATAAAATGACAATAAATGAAAGTCCCACAATTAATTCTGTTTCAGCACAGTTTTATAGTCATACTCACGCAGGGTGATGAAGCCTTGAGGGTGAGTGACATGTTGAGGAATTTCAATAAGCCTATGCAGCAGAATGACATGAATCATAACTGAGGAGATGTCTATACTACAAAAAAAAATGCACTCTTAACTGCCTTGAGCTTGCTGTCAATAAAATAACACCAGAGACAAAGGAACCTGGGAACTCATGGGAGTTAACCGCTTGAGCTCAGGTGGGATTCATTTTGAACTGCCATCCCAGGTACCTCACCTTGCTTTCAGCGCCATCTGAAATGGAGTTTGCTAATGCCCCCAAGGCAACTGAGTTAAGAACACACCTTTTATTGTTTTATTTTTCAAAGCCTGGACAATTCCAAGGGAGTCTCTGAGTCCAACCTCCACCTGCTGATTTACAGTGCCGTCTGATTTGGTGACCTACACCTCGCCCATATGGCAGCAGACTGGGATTGCTGCCTTGGACCTGCAAAATACAGCAGAGGTCTTCCTTCTTCAAGACACAGAAATTGATCCCTACGAGGTCTATGGCCAATGACATATGGTAAATGGCTGCAGCATGTTGCCTGGGCATCGGGGGCACCTATTGCGTTGAGCGTATGCCCTGACTCAAGCAGGTGGCCAAGGTTGACGGCAGTGCCGTTCTCCACATGGAGAATTCATGTGCGTTAATAAGCACCTTTTTTTTTTTTTTCAATTGAAGCCCGTGTGATTTGATGAAAAGACACTGAAAAAGGGAGAGGTAGCTGTGCTTCACTCTCACTGCTTAAAGCTGGCCCACGGCCAATATTCACATCTGGTACAAGCCTACAGTCTATGAAAATTAAACTGGCTATTTGGCAAAGCAGTGGATATTGGATCTGTTTTCTCTGAAGTGTGGAATGAGATAGGACTGGTCTCCCTCCCTGCTCTCATTGGCCCTTCCACCACCCCCTTCAGCAGTTGCCATCCAGAAAGAATTAGCCATAAATGATTAAGGGACCATAAAGTATTTTATACAGATGTAATTCTATAGACACAGCCTGTTTCCCAGGACTTGATTTCCCCATTAGTGCAATTTAAACTACGTTCGGACCAAACATCTGGTTCTAAAAGTAACTGGCAGACAGCGACATTTTTTCACTCTCAAAATCCTACCCTAAAGTCCTCCATTAAACAAATGGGGCAAATTGCAGGTCTTCAGGTAGGCGGTTCAGATTTTACTGGAGTCAACAATATGCAAAATAACGCTTTACCCAAAGGCAGAATTAAGCCAATGCAATGTAATATAGACAGTAATCTTGGCACATCAACTGCAACTCTGCAGCCTGGTCGTCCTGAGCGGGCTAAGTGCGTGGGCTGCATGATGCCTCACCGGCGTTGGCAGAAACTGTGGCTGGTTCTATGGCCGAGCCGAGCGTCCCGTGGGGACCGGCACCCATCCCGGGAGCACGTCCACAGCATGCCGTGGGGAGCTGCTGCTGGAGGGGCAAGTTTTGAACCTTCTGAGCTCCTGCGGGCTCAGCAGCCATGTGTGACTCAGGCAACTGTGGGTCAGCTTCACCTGACTCATCACCTCGCTTAGTTTTGCCAGTAAGATTCAGAAAGTGCCATTTGCTGGGGGATACTGGTTTTAGGGCTCTGTAAGAACCTGTTTTAACATGAGCACTGCAGTCTCCATGGCAAAGCCATTACAGCATGCATACGCCAACTGGTTAGCGTGTTGCCACGAGGACATGCAGAACCAGAGGGGTCTTGCTGGGTGCCAAATCCAGCCCGCTGCTCCTGAGGCAAGGAAGTCATAAAATCCTCTCCTAGATGGATCAAACTATGTTTTAAAACAAGCAAGCTTAAGGCAAATTCAAAATGTTCCACTATTACTCCCCATGGAGAAATATTCCAGATCTGCACTCTTTTGATGGCTTTAAGCCTTCTCCCAAATTCCATCCTGCTTTTATTCATGGCAATTTGCTTTTCTATGCTCTGATTAAGTGTGGTTCTTCTGTGCTGGGGTATTCCCTATGTAAACATTTTGCTAAGTTTTTTCCCCCCCTAATGGTCAAGGTTCCTTTTTGCCAGTAGCCTGGTCCCATCACAGACGCCTTACGACCACTATGTCCCACAGCTTGAAATGAATGTCAGTTTGAGCACGGAAAATAGAAAAAATAAATAAACAACAGAGTAAAGCCACTGCTACTATAGGCTCTTTTAAAATTTTTTTCAAGGACAGCTATGAAAGATGAAATGGGATAGATAATTAAAACAAAAAAGTCCTTTGGATGTCCAAGACTAAAATCCTTTCCCATATCTAGACTTTTCCACTATTTAAAAACATACACAATCCATCTCTCATAAAGCAATTTAAAAGAAATTGCATTTAAGATTATGTTATGAAGTTGGAACCTTTTTAGTGTTTAGATATTAAAACTTAGAATTTATAAAATAAGCTTGTTTAAAATATGTACACTAACAAAGTTTTCCAGGGGCAAGAAATCCCACATTGTACTGTTTATGATAAAATAATTTTCTCTTCAGGTGATTTCTAAACCTGGAAGGGCAAACTAAAGGCTTAGCTTCCTTTATCCTTCATTTCACAAAATCCTCTGACTTGATCAGTAATAGGCTTTTCATTTAAATGACCTGCAAATTCAGTAGATTCAACGTTTAAATTACAGGAGACAACCTGGAACTGTAACTCATAGTTTTAAAAGTACAAAATAGTTCCACATCACAGAGAACAATAGGTAAGTAGAAAAATGAAAAAATGGCATATTTGTAATGTTTAGATTCCATAGTACTGCTGTCAGGAAGGTCTGAATGAAATCAAAATTCAGGAGAGAAACTGAACACGAAACAGAAAATCCTTCTGACAAAATTCTTCTAAAAAATCATGTCTTCTGAAACGCAAACTGTGTACTGCTACTTAATGGTAATACTTCTTTTCTACCAAAAATGATGCTGCCAACTATGTGACGGCAGTTAAACATTCCTAAATATATTGCAGTAGTCCTGTATGTAGTGATAAAAGTTACACAGGCCTGAAATGTTTTAGAAGTTCAAGGACGGTATCTATTTAAACTGTCAGATATAGGTCTAGAGTGGCAGAGCCTTCTGGGCTGTACAGTCCACTGTGTTCTGGATAAATTGATAGAAGAAATTATGCACAAGGTGACATGGAAAAAACTTACCAGCTCTCCAGAATGAAAGCTAACCTGTACTAACCTATACTATGTTTCTGTATTACACTTTCTTAAGTCACATAGAAAAAAAAACCTACTGTATTTTTTAAATTTAACTGTTCCACAGCATTTTTCCAAGTGTATATGAGTGATAGCTATTTGTTTGATCTAAGAGACATCTAAACCTCTGCCATTGCTGACAGTATGTTGCTATCTGTAAAAATAAAAGTAATTGAATAAAAGTTAACTGTCTGCCTCTGATCCGATTTCCCATATGGTAAGAGATACATGCTGAAATAGTTGAACCAAAAAACCTCGCTCCAACTGTTCTGCGAAGTGCACTTCCCAAGGAGCTGTCTGCCTGAATTAACGCAGCGCCATGTGCTTAGGGTAGCACTGGAAATGTCTCATTGCAAAAATAGGCATGGTGAGGGCGGAGATAGATGTGCTCCTGTGGATCACCCTGGAACAGTTTAAAAGATTACTGCCTCCAGCTTTTCATTACTTTTCCTCAACTGGAAGTTACTGCCTTTGTATCTGAAATGAAGTAAAAGGCTGCTTGAGTATTCCCAGCTCATTTTTATGCCAAGTAAAACAGAACTGCTGAAATCCCCTTCAGGGAGCATTTACTGCTGGTGGAGCGTAGGCAAGGGGAATGCCCAGTGAAGGGCAGTAATGCCCTGTGGGCAGCATCGCTGCTGAAGCCACTGCAGCCACCTCCCCAGGAGACCCTGTGTCCATATCCTGAGGTACCAGCAGAGGGAAGGAACATTTCCGAAGTCTAGAGGCAAAGCTGTTCAAATAAAAATACTGTTATTCCCAAGCAATGTCATCAAGTCCTGTTTTAATCTAGACGCAATTACATTTATGTTGTTGTAAACCCCTCAGTATCGCTTCAACTGGGGCAACAGACATTTGGTACACAGATCTGCCCAATTCGGGCTGACTTCTGCTCAACAAGAATTGCTGTTGCCCTTGCTCAGGAAAACACTAGGGTGACAGCAGCAGTTGAGCACGCCCACTGCCGTCTTGGATGCGGCAACCTCCCTGAATCTGGCCAGCGAGGACATCCGGGAAGGGAAACGTAGCTGTTTCGGGTGGTTGAGGGTACCTGTTATGATGGCAGGAATGCCCCAACCAACAACGTAGTAGAACCGCATGTGCCCGAAGTTGATGTTTCTCACTTCAGTCAGCATTCGGTAGATGTGGAGCTGCTCCACGAACATCCACGCAAAGGTGCTCATGTAGAAATAATGCAGGAGGATGGCAATCACGGTGCACACAAACTGCGGGAGGGAAAGGGCAGGGAAATTAAAGTTGCTCTTCTGAATCACAACCTGGTGAGTCACCAGCTTCTCTGTGCAGCTAAAGGCAAGTGTAATAAAAAGATTTTGGCAGAACAAATATACTGCCATTAATTAAGGTTTTCAGAGTTTCAGAAAAGCTGTTCATATTGTGAAAGCTTTTTTTTTTTTTTTTAATTATGTGGCCTGTTCTGAGTCTGCTTCAGCTTTATGCTATCAACTCAACATGCTTTGGTCACTGCCCTTGCCTTCCACGTTCTGTGGCTAATTTCTCTGTGCATATTTGCTGCACAGGTGAGCCTTTCGGCTATTTTGACCGAATTTCTTCTGCTTGCAGGAGGGGCAAGGCTGGCAGAGCTCCTGGCTCTTTCTCATGGTGCAGAGCAGGAGGTGGGGATGCCCCTAGGGAGGCTGCAGACCCTCTGCCCTGCCTCGTGTATGAGTCTCGCCTGCCCAATGCCACTCCAGTGAATTTAGCCACAGCGTGTTTAACTGCACCAGCCAAACTGGTCTCACTGCAAAGCTGACAAATTGCTCCTGAGAACGGCCACCCTCATCCTTGCATGGACTCGGTGTCTCCCATTTTCACATCAAGGGCCATCCTATAGAGTTTTTCTGCCACTTTGCTCCTTCCAGGGAGAGAGAGAGAGGTATCTCTCTCCGAGAAAGTGTGCTATTTTGGTAGTTTTGTTTTGTCTTAAAGTAGACACATTTTTGTGCCTGATACTAGTAAGAAAAGTACAAAGAAACTCTCCTTGAGTTTCCAGGCAGAGGTGGTGGAGAGATGTGAGACAGATCTTAGGTCTTCAGTTTCGGACCAGTCCCCGAGAAAGTCCTTCTTGCTCTGAAAAACTTCCCTTCTGGGGACAGAAAACCGTGATGCTTCAGCCCAGGAAAGGTGAACATGCTGAACATGAGCAACAGATGATCTATAGACCTTAATGAAAGAAATCCAGCAGTTCTTTGAGGAATTTTCTTATCAGTTAAATGAAATGTCTGCCTCAAAAACAGGCAAAATTTGATGTGATCCTATGATCTAGCATAGGATCAGCAGACCATTTTGCTCCTCTGTGACTGTGTCATAGGTCTGAAAAGGTCTGTTCCATCCACAGCTCCTTTTCTGGGACTCTTTTTTTAACATAAAAAAATAAAGAGAAGCAAAAGCATGGGGTAAGGTAGTGGCCGCCTTCTTTTGTACTTGCAGCTCTGCCCTCCACTGATGATGCAGACCTTGCATGTCTACGCTTCAACAAGTCATGGAGGACGCCTGGCCATTATCACTGGACTAAAATGATGCAGGTAGAAGCAGATCACCACCTACTCCACAGACCAACCTTTTACCTAGTGTAAAAATCAGAGTATTTGACTACAAAGTGGGAGAGTGGCTTCTAGCTCTACCTGGCTCGAGCAGGGGAGTTAACCCCCTTCTTGTCCACTGTAGAAAACCGCCCTAACCACCAGGCTGTAGGATATTCTGGGTCCAGAAATGCTCGGCTCTACCCTTCTCTTGAGGCTGTGCTACTTGCAGTCGGGCACAGGAGTCCTGAGGACAAGCAGAAAGGAGGCTAGTGCTGGCTGG
The DNA here is from genome assembly GCA_013398295.1 of Chionis minor. Classification (NCBI taxonomy): domain Eukaryota; kingdom Metazoa; phylum Chordata; class Aves; order Charadriiformes; family Chionidae; genus Chionis; species Chionis minor. Next base: position 329,412 of record VZSF01005932.1, on the reverse strand, counting down.
GTAGTTAACGTCCTTGGCTAGGAACAAGGGGATCTGGAGCTTCCAGTTTCAGGTCTGGATTTGTTTTTTATCCTATGTCAGCAGTACAAGGTGGACCACTCAGCTCTGCCAGGCTGAGAGCAGCAAAAATGAAGGACCTGCTGAAACCAAAGAGCCTGAGTCCTTAGTGTGACTATGAGAAACAGGTATAGGGGGCAAACAAGTAGCTGAAGTCATCTTTGTGACCAAACAGCCCCTTGAAACTTCTGACCTTCATAGACTTGCATTTCTGTAGTATCTGCTAACCAACTTCCCCTCCAAACTTAATGGTTCGATGGGTAAAAACAGCAGTGATGCCAAGCAGCCAATACCTCAATTGAAATTTTGCAGTTAACCTTCTTCTTTCAAAAGCAAAGCAAAGCAAAGGATTTTGCTAATGATCTGTTGATAAGCTTGAATTAAGAGCACTTTGTGTAACCATTCAATTTTTGTTTCAAAATGTTTTACATTGTCTTTTGGATCCTTTTGTTCCTGTGCAGCACTGACTCCGCTTCCAGATTTTGGCACAACTTTTTAGTGTTTTTTCATGGTATAGTGCTCAGAAACGTAAGTTTCCTTGTTTAACTTTGCCAAGTGAAGGAATCATACAAAGACGCCAACTTTCTGGATTCACTTACTGCATCAGCTTTATTATAACACCAAGCGTTATTGAAAATGTAGCTCACCAAGTAAAAGACTTTTCTCTATGCCCCTCTATGTAAGCAGGGCTTTTTTTGTTCCTACTGGCACATGCATATTAGTAGACCGCTGCCCTGAACATTACCTTTTTCAGGTAAGAAAAAAAGAAAGAAAATAAATGACTTTCTATCAATAGTCCAGGGAAAGATTAAAACCTCACCCAGAAATGTGACTGTTAATTTACAGAAACCCATAAAAGCCAGGCTGGGTGCCAAGTAGCGTAGCATTATTTGTGCTCCAGCATTCTTTCCCTCTTTATGTTCATCAGTGCATGACTCGTTAGACAACTCTCATTCCATACAGACAGATGAATAATTGTCTCAAGCATACACAGCTTACAGCCCTCCTAACTTCTCAAATTGACTGGGTAGGCTTTAAGGAGCGGCTTTCTGATGTATGAAATACATTCTATAACTTAAAGATCTTTGTAAGTGGGTTAAAGGTTTGGGGTGTTTCATTGAGTCCTGGTAACAGTGCAGGACGTGATCACACCATGAGCCCCAAATCATGAAAATGGGAAGGAGCAAAAGAGAACAAGTGCAACCATTAGCATTTGTGGTACTGCTGTAATGAACTCTTTTACTACTCTTACAAACCTTTGCATGGTGCTTCATGATACTATGAAAGGGATCTGGAAACGAGGAGCCATCATTTGCAGCATAATTTTTGGTAAGATGATAGAATGATGGAATCATCTAGATTGGAAGGGACCTTTCAGAACATCAAGGCCAACTGTCAACCTAACACTGCCAAACCACCCCTAAACCATGTCCCTCAGCACCCTGGGTACCCATCTTTTAAATACCTCCAGGGATGGCGACTCCACCACTTCCCTGGGCAGCCTGTTCCAATGCTTGATAACCCTTTTGGTGAAGAAATTTTTCCTCATATCCAATCTAAAGCTTGGACAGTGTGGAATCAGTGTGGTTAATTTTTTTTGTGTGTATGTGTGTGTTTTCATCTCAACATTATACTTCCCTCTCAAAATTTAGATTGAAACATGTACAGTAAAAGATTTCTGGAATATAAATTTTCTTCAGAGTGCTCAGATAATCCCTACACTGACATTTTGAATAGTCTTCATATCTGTTAAGGACATATTTTTTATTGTGTGTCATCCCCCATCTGTCTACTGACTGGTAAAGGCGACTGTGAAGCTTGGCAGTGCTGAAACCCTGGCCTGCTTGTCTCCTACTTGACTGCATGGTAACCATGACTTTTGAGATGGGTGCTACTAAGAATTAGCAGCAATACTGCTAATGTAATGCTATGTAGTTAAGATATTAATGAGGTCCTAGGTACAGAACACACATACTTCATGTGCAGAGCGTATCTCTCATATTCAGTCCATTCATAACGTGCATTTCTTGACAAGCACGATGCTGGAGGTGCCTGCAGTAAGCTTTGGCAACAGATATGATGGGCTGAAGCCAACAATCACTGTGGCTGGAAAGCACAAAGCAAAGCGACAGGTTTCCTACTCATTCTTGGATGTAGCAAGCTGTCCTATGCCTGGCAAGTGGCTTCCCCAGAAAGGCCATGGTGGGTGTGCAACATGCATATTAGCACCTGCACAGCAACACATAGTTGACAACCTACCAGTCAACACCAGGAGCCATTTGGGCTTGGGCAGCACCTGCTGCAGGAGAAACTGGAGAGCCTGCTACTGAACAGACAAAGCAAGACAGAAAACATACTGTTGGGGAGAAAAGAAGAAATCAGTATTCAGGGTTTAGTTCTTGGGACAAGTCTTCAACAGGGCCGCTGTCATTTATTCTCTGAAAAGGAGATACGGTCCTATCTCCTGGCATTGCTATTAATCACGTAAAACACACAAGAATACATTACAAGTCTGATGTTTTCCAAATGACTGTTGACGCCAAGCAGAAATAAAAAAAGAATACAAAGCGAAACAGCTGGGAGCAGGTAAAAGTTGCAATATGAACCCCCTGATTTAAAGCTTGACAACAACTCTAGCAATAAGCACAGAGAAACTCTTACCGGGTTTTCAGTCTGGTTGATTCCAATAAGAAAGATGAGCTCAGAGAAGAAAAGGGCAGCCACCAGGTTTTTGTGGATACTATGCAAGTTGGAACGTAGCGTGCGGATCAGGACCAGCAGTATGAACGTGATCAGCAAAGCGAACAGCGAGATGGATACAGTTGTGTAAGTGACGATCTTCAGAGGAAGCACCTCCCCATTCTGTAGAAAGACAGATTGACAGGACCTCTGGGAGTTTTTCCCTCCTTTTCCTCCAATCAAATCTACTACTCGGAATGTCAATGTTTTCATTACTACTGAGTCAATGTATGGATCTGCTTTAGGACCAACAGGAGTGGACGATGCCATCTCTCAAGCCACTCAACATGTTGAACGTGTACAGGCAGCATCCAGAGGGTGCACCAACCACATAAGAAGCTCCTTTCAGCAGACCCAACAGTGGGTGCTCTCAGGCGTGGGGCAATGCACTCCTGAGACACTGCAACAAGGGGTCAATCAGCTGATGATGCTCTGAGTCATGCTCAAAACTCAAGCTCAAGCTCTGAATCCAAGCCCTTGAAAACCAAAGCCCTCAAAAATCATAAGCCTCTCATTACCCACCTCTCGTTTTGAAATGTCCATCAGGACTGCAAAGCTAGTTATATGGTTGCACTGGCAAGCGATATGGCTCTGGTTTCTGGAAAACAACTCACATCCTCTGGAGGACCAGGCACCTGTCCCGCCAATCCTGTGGGGAAAAAAGGCATTTCTGAGAGCCGTCCTCTCATCTCCCCTCACCTCCCGCTGCTATTGCTCTCTGCGGCAGCTCTTGCTCCACAACCAGAGAGGACTGTAAGTACCAAGACAGAAATATTTATAGCTGTCACCTGCCTGAAAGAATATCATCAACTTAAAAAGCATTCAGTTTCTGATACGACAGCTGGCTTTGTTGGCCAAATTTTGTGGTTTTATAACAATCTGGTTTGAGTTTAAAAAAAAAAACTTAGAAAATTTGCTTTTGGGTCAGTGACCACACAAACAATATGGTGAAGTGATCACACAGAGTAAGTAAACTGCCTGTAACAAAGGTAAAAAATACCAAAACCACAGAGAGATACACGTTTTTGAGTCACTCCCATTTCCCTAGATCTAGACTCTGCTTGTAAAGTTCTTATGTGAAATATTTTTCAGCAGTAATATGATTTTGTTATAATGTTCCTCTGAAAAGTGCACAAGAAAAGGTTAAAACTAGTAAATAATATTTCATATTGGGAGATCTCTTGTATTAACATCAGGGAGAAGCTCCTCCCTTAAAAATTCTTCCCTGTGCAGCCTTGATTAACTCCAATGACTTCAGAAATGATTTTGTATGAATATTAATTATACTATTCTGAAATTAATGAGCAATAAAAATACTCTTGTAGTAGTTACTGAAAGAGTTTTTAAATAGATATTGCAGGAGATCTTTTTCACTCAGCAATAAAATACCTGTTAAACAGTTCTAATATCACTTCCTGTTGAAAAAAGTAACTAACTTCTTAAAAACTCTTTCATTACAGGCAGTTTAAAAGCTGCTTTTTAACTGCGGCTGTAGGAAGACGTAACACAGACAACAATACCAGTGAAGTTGCCAGCAAATAGCTAATAGATGAATCACTTTAGAGCTAATGAGTTATTCAAGCCCATACAATGTTTAAAGATTTATGAAAAAGCATTTGCCATTCCCTCATAAACTGGCAGAATTATCTGTACAAAGCAGTAATTACACTACTTCACATACAGGCAAATGGAGTCGTTTATTATTGCTAATGTAAAAGATTCCTGCTACCTATTCAATCCTTTCAACAATACAATCTCCTGAAGCTTCTGACTAGGAGGCAAACGTTTCCTAGGTAGGTTTGCTTTTTTATTTCCAGCATAGGATATTGCCTTTTAATGGATTTTTCCATAGGTTCACCAGAGTTTTTTGATCATTACAAAATGAGTAACAGCTATTTCTCTTACTCTGGACAGACAATATCATCCTTTCACTATATACCTGGGTTTTATGGTTGAAAATCGTATTATATATGGAACAGTTACAGTATTGTGAAATCATAACATGCAGAGCGTGTAGTTACCTCTCAACACATTCTTTTGTTTTATCCACACTCTTGAAATATCTCCAAAAGGACTGTGCTGTTTCCACACTGCCATAAACCCGACAAAACACGAGCATACACAGTTCCCAAGATTTTTAACATTTTCAAGAAAAACATGTCTGTATCTTTAACTTTATTGAAGTAAAAGCAAAATCCTAAATGAACCATTTTCAGCATATTTCATCTTTCCCTCACACTTCCCTTCTAGAGAGTCAAATACTTTCTGTGTATGTTCTGCTTACGAATTAGGATTGCTTCCTAACAACTGGAAAAGGTCTAAGGTCCCAAAGAAGGTTACTTCCTCTCCCTCCAATTTTTCACTAAAACAAATGAAAGCAAATCCACAATAGCTGATGGAAGGAAAGTAAGTTGCTTCTTTTCAGTGCCATTGTCTTCGGGTTAAGTTTTGATTCAAAAATTTAAGGTTCAAAAATCTATAATCTCTACTCATATAATTTCATCTGCAAAACCTCAGGCCTCCTTTTTAGCGACATGAAGACTTGAGTTTGTAATGTTTTGTACTGGCCCTGGCTAAGGCATCAAGGGCTGCTGCCCACTTGCCATGTACTCTGTCCACAGCCACTGGAGCGTAACAGGAGAAGACGCAGCCCACGTAAGAACCGAATCATCTCCTGCAGATGCCCTCCTAAAGAGAGGACATGGGGCAATGAGACTCCTCATTTAGGGACCCCAGATGAGCCGTGAATTCAGGCACTGGAATCGGACTATGCCTGTTGCGGGCCAAAAGCATGAGCAAATAGAAGGAAATTGCGAGATTTATTACTGCTGGGTGAAAATGAACCCTGAAGAAAGACACGATGGCACTGTGTTTGTTAGAAACCACACGGCTAATCCTTTGTTTGAAGAGTTATGATGATTATTTTGATTTTTCTCATGTTGGTGGGAAGTGACTACATGGCTCTATGCCACCAGGAACCAGTTGCCAGTCGAATAAACTGAGCAAAAGGGGTTTTCCTCCAGAATTATCTTCCTAGGTGGAACTTCTCTGCTACTTGGACAGGTGCCAGGCACAGCACTAAAGCAAGCAGGAGACATACATGATGGAGTGATTCCAGAAGACACAGACGGGCTTCGTTCTCTCCTCTGTTTCCAGCATTGCGTACTCCACTATGATGGGCTTTTCCACCAGGTTGGGAGGGAGGTCCCCGTCACTGTGAATGGCTGTGCTCACTACAGGTGTGTTAATAATAGGGCGATTCGGCAATCTGCAGAAGGAGAAAATTTGCACAGTGATCTAAGTGTTAAAATGCAAAGCACTGTTTGGTAAGGTTCTGCAAATAAAAGGTTTCCAGCCGCTTCCATGCAGAAAGCGAAGTAGATGCACCGTCAGCCTTCCACACAGCTGTGTTTCCAAAAGCTGCTGTCACTACTGACGTGGTTATTCTCCTACAGTGCGCCAGAGGAGGACAAGGGACAGTACCGTAGTGACAAGTGCAGCACGGGTGACATCTGGTCACCATAAAAGCAGCCCTGCCTTCCCTGCACTCTCAGAGCAAGTGGAAGAAGGGGTCTGCACAATTCACAAACAGGTTTGAAGTCTACCTCAAGCTCCTTCGGTCGGGATCATAGTTTTCAGGCAGGAGGTGTCCCAGGGATCGGTATATAATGACCATGGCAACAGTATGGTGTGTTGAGTCATCTGGGTGTCGCTTCTTTCTCTTTGCAAAAGCACTCTCAGGGCTCAGTGCATCACTGTTCACCTTAGAGGATAATTTCTGATTTGAAGGCTTCATTGTAGGCACTGCTATGGAATTAACACAAATATTAAATTCTTTCCACGCAACTTCGGAGTTACCATTTAAACGGGTAATTTTGCTTTGCAAAGACACAGTGTCATTACTGTTGTTATAACTCTAGGCTCCTAATGTTATATTTGATATTTTTAATAAAATTTTAGCACATTTCACAGTTATATAGCTGATAATCAAATAACTGTTGAACCACGAACAACCATTTAGTCTAGCTAGAAAATACGCCATTTCTAAGCTAGAAGATCCGTAAGTATATAAATACTTTGTGCATGATTTAAGGAGAACATTAAAACAATACACATGCTATTAAATTGTATATATGGGCAAGCTAGTGTTATAAATACAACGATTGGTCATATGGGTTTTCTCCCTGCTATTTCTGTTCTACAATGAGCTTTCAGTAGTATCTCTTAAAATTCATATTCCTTTTTTTCCTTACAGAAAAGATACTCGTCACACAAGCAGGTGCCTTGTTTCTGAGAAAAAACTCATAAAGATGCATTAGGTTATTCATTATTGTGTGTTATTTTCACAAGTGTTACTGTTTCCCCATTTGGAGGATATTCAGCTATGGTACGTGTATAATTATTGCCCTTTAAGTCATCCTCTCTCTCTTCCCTCGCCCAAGGTAAATTGTGGTTCCTCTCAGTAATCTCCAGGTACTTCAGAGACACTGGGAAGCGGATACTTCCCCACACATTCTCCCTCCTCACCCTTGTCCCTGTGCAGCTCAAGATTTTTTATTTGCTGTCTAGTTCTGATAACATGGCTCTGCTCCCAGATTTGGATCCTCCATCTCTCACACCGCCTCTCTCCGTATCTGCAGGGCCTGGGGGAAGGTGGCTGTAGGGCTGCCGGCTCGGGGCGACCCTCCAGTCTCATCCCGGTGGGAATAGAGGCAGAGCATTTCTCCCGCATTGACAGGGCAGTCGGAGGGGCCACGAGCGGGACCTGACAGGCAGGTACAGCCAGTTACGCAGCCCCCCCATGCTCCCATCACCGCCGGCAGGCAAAATGCCTCAGAAGTATGCACAGCTGCTCCATCCCTAAATAATGTTCACTTGTGTAGACGGCCGCCCCGCTCTCACCGTAGTACCACTCTGCTTCCCGAGGATTAATCACGCTCCTTGGGAGCTAGTCAAAATTGCCCTCGGAACGGCAGCAGAAGGGTTTTACCTTTCCTGTCTGAAGGTCTGAACAAAGTATCGGGGAAGACAACAGATGACTCCAAATCTTTTGGATAATCTTCTTTAATCTCCTGAAATCGCGGTATTCTAGCTCCCGTGAAATTAGACTTGTCAAAGATGTCAACAGCAATAACTGAGAGGAAGAAAGTTTCCCATAAAATTAACTTCAGTGCTTTCAGATATGATATTGCAACAAAATGAAACATGATTGAAAGGTTAAAATATCTGCACAACACAGAAAAGACACTTAAACCCCCAAAATGCGAAGTCAAATTTAATTTTTCTCAATTAATACCTTAAATGACATCTAAGGGCTTATGTGTCAGCATTATGTTACATTTATCAAATTGCAAATTTATTTTGCAGTGGAAAGGAATTCACGAGACAGTGTCTCATACTAGGAAAACACTACTGCCAACACTGGAAATAGAGAAGTGGCATGTTCCAATTTCAGATTTGCTTCTTGTAGGGAAGGCTAAATCTGCTGCTTCAAAAATATACTTCTGCTAAATTGCGAAGTCAGCTAAGCAAAGAAAATAACCTGGATTTTACCTGGGACTACTCCTTAGTCCTCCAGTACTCCTTCCTCTACCCTAGCAGTTCCTCTCTGGCTCACCTCATCAGCTCTGCCTGTTGTCTAACTGCCAAAATATTTAAAAGCAGCTGAGTTGGCTTGCACTTTCCCATTTAAGAGAAGCCATTGAGTGCCAATTTAGACATTCTAATAAAAGTGAGAAGCTGGAAGTCCCGGGGGTAACCCTACACCGAAAACTGTGATCCACTGCGAGTTTCTGTATGAAGAAATATCCAAGTTAAGATCTGCAAATTCCCATTCCTTTCCTAGTCTCTAAATAACTCCCAGACGAGCCATTAGGAAACTCCATTAACACCACGTTCACCTGGAAAAACTGTTCAAAAGAAAACAGACCCCTTTCAGGCCAGAGTTGCCTCATCCCTCTCAAGCTCACGCCTTTTTACTCAGGAAGAGCTGGTTGAAAAACGTCAGGATTTACAACCTGCAAGAAATTCTGTTGGGTTTTTTTTTTCATCTCAGTTCAGTTTGGTTAAAATACTGAGCGTACTTTTTTTCTGAGTGTAAAGATAAAATTATTTTGATTCTGATAGTGGTGAATCAAAAGGAAATACTTCATTTTTAGTTTATTAAACAGAAATCAAAGTATTTAATTTTGGCTTAGTTCAACAATAATCGTTTCCTCCATGGAGTTGATGCGGGGCTTTATAAACTTTGTACCTTCACTGTCTCACGCCTTTGCTTTTTATGTCGCTGTGACTATGGTCATGAAGCACTCTTAGGACAACGTTTGTGGGAAAGGTAAATTCACTTCTTATACCAATGGGTGTAGTTGGGAAAATAAGACAATCTTTTGGGCATATAAGCCCTTCTTTAGGTCTGAAATAAAAGCAGCAACCTGAAAAGCTAAATACAAGTTCAGGCTGATAATAATTTAGACCACCTCAGAAAGAAGAACCAGACAGCAATGCTGCTTGGGAGGGACCTCTGAGGGTCACCCAACTCAGTCACACCTCCCAGTCAGAGCAGGACTACCACCAACACCTCACCAGCTCAGACTGTTGGGACCTGGGGAGAAAATGAAATAGAGACGGCAGAGGAAAAATGGGGAAAGAGGCCAACCAGGCTGTGGTTGCTGTGCTTCACTTGCACGTGTACTGCGGGGACATCTGTGAAGTACATCACAGTCCTGCAAGTGCAGGAGCTGCTCTTTGCTTGTCAGAGGAGGCATTTACTGTGACAGGTGGGGAAGGTGTCTTGGTACGTCTGATGTTTCCTTCTTGGTTTAGACTCTTTCCAGATATTTTGGACCCCAAGGATTTTGCTCTGGGGTTTTGCAAGGCTGGGAGCGTGTTGGAAGGCTTGGATGGGTGATTCTGAGGAAATACCTTTCAGCACTGGAATCGCTACAGAAGATGATTTTCTGGATAGGTTCCAGGCTAGGAAGGCATGTGAAAATCAGAGGTATACAATCAATAGTAGGTTTTTTTTTTTTGTACTGCAGTAATTTTTCAGGTGGTGGTGGTGTGATTCTTTCAAAAATGTGATCTACTACATTGAACTACAGTAGGCGGTCTCAAAAGGCATTACCTTTACTTAAAATCGTTGTCCTTCCTACCATCTGTACACTACTGTGGCTGCAGCAAAATGCCACGCAGAGCAGTGGCACGGCCCAGAGGGAAAACAGACCAGAGATCTCCCAGGAGGCCCCCATGGCAACTGAGAGATATGGATCAATGCTCAATAGACTTGAAATGCACTGATTAGATTAGAAAAACCAAGTATGTTGTTTCTCAGTGGGTACTACTACAACAAACAGCCAGCACCTCCATCCAGCACATTTTTAAAGCTCTAATACAAAATGGCAGTTTACAATGCAGATACTCACTCATGTTAGTGGCAACAATGACAAAAGGTCTCATGTAGGTTTTCTTCATGTTCTGGGCCACGTTGTTGAAATATTCCTCATAGTACCTGAGCAGGTGAGCGGTGCCACCCTCCGTTCGCTGAATTTGCTCCCAGTGGTCCTTATTGCTGGGGTCCAGGAGGGCACTACCTACTTTGATAATATTCTGAGAAACAAAGCACAAGCCTAAATTACGAAGCAAAGAAAGCGCCGGGTTTCAAGTGAGGAATATTGAAAATGATTGGCATTACTGCCTCAGGTGAGAGTATAATGAGATATTTTAATGCAGGCGTGTTCTACTGCAGCTGTATGAAAACATGCACACCAGTTACTCACTCTGAGGTTTTTTTGTTACAGAAAGCAAATCCCTCCAAACTTTTTATGAGCAAAGTAAGCCAAAATTGGAAGCTGTAAGAAAACTGCCTACTTTCTTTCCCCTTTACAACAGGAAACCTAGCAAGAAAATGCCGACGGAAAACCTAACCATGTTTTCTTTGTCTTGGAGAGATGAGAGACAAGAAAAGCAGAGTGCTTGGTATGTACACTGAAGAACTCCCCCAGAGACATCAAAATAATGTGGTATGTGAAAAATCAAAGCCACAGACAGCACTACCACTTCCTTTTTTATTTTGATTTTTTTTTTTACTTTGTTGATTCCTGGATAGCTAGGAAAACTTACATGGTGGAGAATGATGAGAGCAAATATTAATTTGCATATACAAATTTGAAAACATAAGAAAATTTAAATCATGTTGGTCTCCTCCCATTTTTATGTTGCTTACAAATGGTGTTAAAAAGGAAGTTCAGCAGAGGACCTGCCCCTTCTGCCCTTTCTTACAAGACTATGCAAAGGGACCTCAACTCAGTTTGAATGGAGAAGACCCCAAAAGAGAGTGTTAAATAGCTTAAATGGGAAAGGTGCTAAGAAGTTTTTAATCTTGGTGTACATATGAACTACACTGTTGTGTCAAAACCTAATTCCTAAAGTAAAATTTGCATAATTGATGGTAGAAATTAATCACCTTAAGCTCTAAAATAGCCAAAGCAAATATTAGGCTTCATTTGCGGGCTTTAAACTAGAGTTGCTGGGGGAGGGGAACTGGAATCCATCCCACTCGTACCAATATGATGCGGATACCTGCAGTAGAGGCCCAAAACCTGGAGATGGGTTGCAAGTCACCAGAAGAGCACCTGGAGTGCAGCTTAAAGGAGAAAGAGCCACTTCAGCCAGGGAGCTAGATTCATTGGGGGTCCAACTTAAATGCCTCTATGCAAATGCACATAGCATGAGGAACAAACAAGAGGAGCTAGAGATGTGCGCACGCCTGCAAGACTATGATCTAACTGGCACCACGGAGACATGGTGGGATGGCTCCTGTGACTGGAGTGTTGGAATGGAAGGATATAGACTCTTCAGGAAGGATAGGAAGGGGAGATGAGGAGGGGGTGTCGCCCTCTATGTCAAGGACCAGCTGGAGAGCACGGAGGTCTGCCTGGGTATGGATGAGGAGCCGACGGAGAGCTTATGGGTCAAGATTGAAGGGAGGGCAGGGCCAGGAGGTCTACTGCAGGTCACCTGATCAGGTATGAGTGGATGAGGCCCTCTATAGACAGATAGGAGCAGCCTCACATTCACAAGCCCTGGTCCTCGCTGGGGACTTCAACCACCCTGGTATCTGTTGGAAGGACAACACAGTAGGCTCTAAGTAATCCAGGAGGTTCCTGGAATGCATCAACGATAACTTCCTTCGCCAAGTGCCATGCTGGACCTTGTTCTCACCAACAAGGGATACCATCCATACAGGTGTTGGTGGATGAGAAGCTCAACAAGAGCCAGCAATGTGCATTTTGCAGCCAGAAAGTCCCCAAGATAAGGAGGACATGGACCTGCTGAAGCAGGTTCAGAGGAGGGCCATGAAGATGATCAGAGGGTTAGAGCACCTCTGCTATGAGGACAGGCTGAGAGAGTTGGGGTTGTTCAGCCTGGAGAAGAGAAGGCTCTGGGTAGACCTTGTTGCAGCTTTCCAGCATGCAAAAGGGGCCTACAAGAAAGTGGGAGAGGGACTTTTTACAAGGGCACGTAGTAATGACTTCTAACTGGAAGAGGGGAGCTTTAGATTAGATATTGGGAAGAAATTTTTCACTCTGAGGGTGGTGAGACACTGGAACAGGTTGCCCAGGGAAGCTGTGGATGCCCCATCCCTGGAAGTGTTCAAGGCCAGGTTGGATGCGGCTTTGAGCAACCAGGTCTAGTGGGAGGTGTCCCTGCCCATGGCAGGGGGGTTGGAACTAGATGGTCTTTAAGGTTCCTTCCAACCGAAACCATTCTATGATTCTATGATTTAGAAGCAGATGGGGAAGATGCTGTATTCTCTGTGTATTGTCTGAGGTTGCAAGTGTGTGCCTGAGATAAAAGAGGCTGCCAACATGACTACCTTGCACTACGTGGTTCCCCAGGAATGCAGGAGACATATGCTCTACCCGGTACTACGCCTCCTATGTGTTTGTAAACATCATTTATGTTTTTTTATTATCTATTTTTCAGGCTTCTAACTGAGATTATAAAAAAAAATAATTTCCTTCTCCCTTTGTGCTTCCTCAGCCTAGGATTTTACCTCTTTCTCATAAGCTTTACTGATTAGTTTTCAAATTCCTGACCTATCCTAAAAATGTCTAGGGAGTTCTTGAAAACATCACCTGTATGAGTTTCAGTGCCAAGCACAGAGAACAAGAAATTAAAGCAGAATTTTCCAAAGCTTTTTTTTTTTGCTTATTTTTCTTACTTTTACTTAACAAAACATGATAAAAACAAAGTTCCTTCTCAAGATCTAGGTGGGGGAATTTGTTCACTCCATATACCACAGGTACAAGTTTGTCAGCACAGTGTCTCCTTAGGAAAAGAAAAACCGAGTATCTTAAAAACTGGTGCATCTAAAATCTTAAATGTTTCAGAAGTTCCCTGCTTTCTGTTGACTCTACAGCCCAAGACATAGGAATTTTCTCAGCCACATTTACTCCTGCTCCCACCTCCCCAGGGATGATCTCTCCTGGTGCAGCTTGACCTTGCACAGGGTCTCCAAGTTCACTCTGAAGTCTGACCTGGCTGATCCTCCTGGAGTACTGTGAGCAGTGAGCTGGGTGTAGTGCACCTTCAAAGGGAGCCAGACCACCTCTGGCCAGCACAGAGGACAGTTTTGGCCCACGGAGGGTTCTTCCAGCATCCCTACACTGGTGCCCAAGCTCTGGACTCTAGTACTAGCACAGGTCCAGCAGGATGCTTTAGCTTTGACTCTGCTGTGCTATGGTCAGGGTCTTGGAAATAGTATTGGCAAACATGGACAGCAGTACCCTGCAGCACACGTGGCAATGAGGAGAGCTCTACGAGCTTGACATGGATTATCCAACCTTCATATTTTCAGACCACAGAAAACGCCGAACTTCCTCCACATCTCACATTTTTCCACCACAGCTATGTATTTCCCCCAGACAGAGAGCATGCTACAGCTTCTTCTCTAGACCTGGTCGGGTCTTTCACAATAAGTGGGTCTTTCATGAATGCTCTGACTACCAGAAGCCCTCTGGCACGCATTTTTTTATATGCCTGCATCACTTAAAATATCAATACAGTACAGAGTGTATTTCAATGTACCAACTCTTTAATAAACATGACTCAAGTGTTTCCAAACTGAATTATAAGAAACCTTCAGAGTCAGTAACTGGCTCAAAGTTAGTTCACTGCACATTTAAAGGAAAATGATCACATTAGGCAGGTTTTCTAACACAATTGAATATAGTGCACAAAGTTATTTTATCCAGAAATAACACATCAACTTGATTATTTTTTAATTTGGGGAATTTTGCTTTTGGTTGTTACTACGATGACACTTATCACATGTGCATGCACACATGCATAACCATCTTCCCATTCTAAATTGAGAAGACTGACTCATCTGCAAAATATATTAAGCAATTACATGATACTTGCTCCACTTTGGTCAAAGATAAATGTAATTATCCATCACCATAAAACTTCTACAGGGAACTGTAAAGGCTCAGTATAGTATATAGTATCTCTCTTACTTCATTGAATTCCACATCCCTCGTGGCTGCCAAGTCAAAGCCTTGCTGCTGGCTCTCATACTGGAGTACCCGGATCATCATCTGGTAAGCTGTCCTCACATCGTTGCCATACAGACTGTGTGTGTATTGCGTGGCATTCTGCAGCGCTCTCACGATCCGCATGGTTTTGTCTCCGTCCAGTTTGGTCTCATTGTGGTGTAACTTCTCATTCTGAACCAGAGACAGGAAGGAAGAAAAAAAATCTAATGATGTATCTTTTTTTAATTTTAGTTACAAAGACTATAATCATTTAGGGATTTTTGTCACACAGGAGTTGTTTGAGCAAAATGGTGTTTGTCTTGAGAACAGGTGGACAGGACAATTAATTGGAAAACATAATTGAGAGCCAGAAAAGCACAAGGGTCCTGATGGGAAATGAAGGCGTTCAAGGACTCATTCAAAAGATGGAGTGCAGTTCAGAAACTGATGATCCTTTATAAAATAAAGGCAAAAACCATAGCATGGTTTAGATTGGAAGGGACCTTAAGGATCATCTAGTTCCAACTCCCTTGCCATGGGCAAGGACACCTCTACTAGACCAGACTGCTCAAAGCCTCATCCAACTTGGCCAAAATGAGAAAAGACAGCTTACCATGATTTTTAGATCCACAAAAGTGTTGGTGGTGCAGTTAAAAAGCTCAGGAGGCAGCCAGCCCTTTTCAATGTTACAATGGCGAACTGCATTTCCTGAAGGAAACAAAGTGTTAATCGTAAATAATGTTTTGAATTGTGCTGGGTAAATCTTCACAGATTTCAAATATCTTCTTAGACTGTCAGATTTCTTACATTTTCAACTTCCTTAGAGCTACACACATATTCCACTTTGCAAACTGGGATTCCTGTCTGAGAAAATATAGACTACTAATCTTCCTGAATCATTTTCCCCAGGCTTTAGAGAAAAGTTAGACAAGCTTCAAGACCTGCCTAACCACTCGCAGCCTCAGTGCCCTATTGTTCTCAAATGAATTCAGCAATTTATTTATACCAAATATGAGAAAGACTGTGCACTTCCTAAAGATTTCTGAAAACATATCCCTGCTCAGATTTCTGTACAATAGCCTATACAGGAAGACCTCCCAGATAAACGCTGTCTGTGCGTCAAAACATCCTGGCATCTTTGCATGCTGCATGTGGTAAAGGCTTCAGCCAACATGTATAATTGCTTTTTTCCACTTGTGAATGGTCTATGAGCAGCTTATTGTTTGATTTAGCCTATTATTTTGTACTATTTGTCAAATAATTTAAAAATATAATTCTTGGCTGTGGATCCTCTTGAATTTGAAGTTATCAAATTCAAAATTTACATTGTGCTAGTTAACTTGCACATAACATATTGCAAGTGTCTAAGCCATTTAATTACTAATATCTAAATAGGAATTATAATTAATCAAACGATATCTAATGATATTATTTCTCTTCCATAATTAGGTGAACACAACTAAGCCTCAGGTTCTTCATCTGAATATTCATTATTATAAAGCTTACTTTTTTGAAATATTCTGTAAAATTCACTTAAAATGTGCATTTCCTGTAACTACCCTTGCCTGCTAGTCTATTTGCTAGAACAGACACTGGCATCAACGCCCAGAACAGTGCAGAAAACATATTTTAATTCAACTTTATACTGTTTAAGAATATAAATATTCTTCACTTAAAAAACCATAATCTCCTAAAATCTTCAGAACAGAAGCTTGGTTGATTACAAATCTTCCACACACCTACAGGCAGTGATCTCCCCCTAGTAATACTTTTAAGTCATTCAGCCTGCGAAGCGCTCGCAGCAGAGTTACCAGGCCCAGGAATGAGACAGAGGTTTCATTTCCCACAGAGCAGCCTTCAGAAAAGATTGTGAACTCCATTTGCAAAAATCTGATAAATGTTTTCAGGGACAAACGTGAAAAAGTACGTTGCCATTTGCTTGCTGTACAAAACAACACAGCTCATGTGCTCTATAAAATGCATTTTTCAGCTGTCTGACTTATAGATTAGAAAAAAGATGTTGGGTGGAAAAATGTGAGTTCTGTTTTAACTCCTTTAGCCTGCAACACTAGTAAAGCAATCATCACGTAAATGATTTTCCTCATGTTATCTTTGCCCAGAGGAGCTGTATCGCTAGAGAACATGTACAAGTCACTAGAAAATAAAAGTTACATGTGTAAGAATTGTCTGATAGAGTAAACAGAAAATACGAATTTGGAGTGTGCTTTTTTGAAAGTACAGATACAGCATTTCTGTTCTTTATACGTGTTTATCTGATGCACTTTTGTATTTATTTATTCCAAACGTATTTTAAAAGTTCTTGAGTTTCAGCTCACTAAACTTTTCTGCCTGTGATATGCACGAGCTATGCTGTAATCTCTAGACCCAATGAATTAATGCCATTCCCTATGTACACATTTTTCTGCATTTTTTTTTTTTTTTTTTTCCTCTCAAACAGGCATGTAGACAAAGTAGTTAATATTTTACCTAGGGAACTTACCCACTGATCCCTTTGGACATGGCACAGCAGCTGGCTGGCCAAACTTGGTCTGTGGCCACCAAATACCAGCCTCGAAAGCTTTGGGACAGCCATTATAAATTACTGAAAGCAGAAAAAGAAATGCTGCAGTTTTCCTGACACAATAAAAATCACAACACGGAGATATTCCAACCTGCCTAAAGGACCTTCCCATAATTCCCAAGCCCCATCAGGATATGTGCCCTCTGCAGCACCTTCCAAGCTGTAACCTACCGGCTGCTCCTTATCCAGCAGTGCGGGCAGACAGGTACAGGCAGAGGAGCGCTCAGGATGATTACGGGGCTCTGGATTTTTGGCTCTGCCTATCTCTGCCTGCTCCTTTCTTGTGGGAAAACGTTCCACCTTCATTTCACCCACACGCTGGGGTGAGATGGCTGCTGCAGCAGCTTTGTGCCGATTGCAGGAGGAGGGTGGGTGGGTGAGAGGAAAGGCAGGATGGGCAAGACAGGGAAGAAAGGCAGAGGGCAGGAGGCGCACGGCACAGCCTCTGTGGGCAGAAGGGGCGAGGGCTCTCGCCCGCCTCCTCAGCTGTGGCACAGCAATACAACGTGGCGCTGGCAGATGAGCTCAGGTTTCAACCAAAATTAGGATTAGTGTTTTGCTTCTCCCCCCCGCTAAACTAGCTAGACTTCCATTTGATGAAAATTAAAGAAATATGAGCTTTTTTCTTTTTCCCCACCCCCTGTAAGGCATATTGGTGTAGACTTAGGGTGTAGGTTTAGGCTGCTGCAGCTCCCGTTGCCCCTGCTGGAGCCACACGATGAGGCTCATGAGTGCCCCAGGATGCATCTGCACCCCCCTGCTCCCCACTGCCGGTGGCTCCCGTCCCACAGCTACAGCCTGGCTGAGCAGCAGCGCGTGCTGGACGGGAGGAGGTACCTTCACAGCCCTTCACAGTAACTTCAGCAAAGGGGTTGTCGCAGCGGTTGCACTGCCGCCCTATGACGCCAGGTTTGCAAGGACACTGTCCGGTCACCACGTCACAGGCGCGCGTGTGGGAGCCGGATGGGAAGCAGTCACAGGGGTAGCAAGTGTCACTGCTCTGGGGCCTGTAGTAATTTGCCTAGAAAAACCAAAACGACAGACATGAGGTATTTGACTTATATTCCACATGGCTTGCTTTTCTGAAATCCTGCTCTAGCAGCGTGTGCGTCATAAAAGGGCTAATTTTGCAAAGTACAGGGAAATAATGATATTACTACTAACAGAAAACATAGCAGCTATGGGAAGTGTGCCGTGTTAGCCCTGGTAATGTGGAGAGGCAGAGCTGAGTGCTGGGGCGATCGGTGGACTGTGTAATGGGGACTCACGGCTCAGACCACCATTTACAGTGGGGCTGGGGGACCACATTACTCCTTGTGCCCTTGCTGCCAGAGACCAGCAAACATATCCTTGGAGGATTTGTGGTTTTCTCTGCTTTGCAATTACACTCTTGTATGGCATGAACAAGCCAGAGAGGGAGCTTCCTGCACCTTCCATTTGTGTCATGTGCCGGGAGGAGAGCAACCAATGATCATGTATTCAAATCGCATCTGTAAATGCTTTTGATCTGAGGCGTTACGCGATTACACAAGAGCGTGGTGCTGGCACCCCACTGACTCTATTTAATGCAACAGTTGCTGTGTGTCCTGCTGGCATTTAGGAAGAGTAGGGGCCAGATTTGTTGCCGCCGGGTCCGCGCAGGCACAGCTCCTCTGGTGTAATTCAAGCCTATTGTAAAACCTATTGTGAAAAGTTCTTTGTAAAACCTTCAGGAGGGAGGCACCTCCCCTCCTGCGTCCCCGTCTGTCCCTGCCTGTCCGTGGCAAATTCCTCTTCAACTCAACAGAGCTGGCACTGAGGAAAGCATTTAGCCTCTCGTATTATTTATCTCCCTCCAGCTGCTATGCCTTTTGCCTGGCCCGTTGCAGAGGGGAGCGTTTCACCCAGCTGGCCTGAGCTGTTTCATGGCTATTACTCACTTGTGATGCACAAAACACCACCAGCGCTCCTCTGCACCCAGGTCTGATCTCCCCCCATAAACTGGGCTGCACTTCAGAGAGAACAGAGCCAGGCTTTCATCCTCTCAGTTTTGCTTTCCAAACACAAATAAGATAAGAGCTGCACGGTGTGATTTTGTGAAGGGTGGTGCCAGCAAAATGTTTTAGGTAAAGATTAACTACACTGCGCACATGTGTATGACACAAAGCACAACCATGTATACTTTGTCTAGGATATTCAGTTGTCATAGTTATTAGTTGCATAGTTACTTTTTAAACTAATGAAATTTTGACTTAAGACAGGCTTCTCTTGCTTACCTTACAGTGGCATTCTCCATTGGTCTTGTTGCAATCAGAATCAAACCCTTTGCTGGTCTCACAATTACAGGGACCACAGACGGGATTTCCCCACCAGCCTCTGGGACAAGGCAGGTCAATCCTATAAAAAGAGTATCACAACGAAAGAAAGTTATTTTAAGCTTCCTCTTAAAAGCCGGGAAAAAAGAGCGTTGGGCCAAATCTGCACTCAACTCCATCAGCTTATAGAGTGTATAAGATACTTGCAGCAGCCAAGACTCAATAGATATATAAATATATACACGCTGTAATAAACAAAAGATAAAGAATATCAGTGCTACAAAACCCTGGTGGTAATGCTCCTATACATGTTTTCAAGACCAGCTCCTCTTTATAAGGAGCACGCATCTATATGAGCAAATACAGTGCTCTTTCCTCTGGGAGACGGTGGTGGGACAGACACTGCCCAGTGGAAAGAGTCCCTGTCCCACCAGTGCCAGCCCCATGCTGGGGAAAGCGCTGTCGGGGGCAGCCGGAGAGCCTGTGCCAGGCTGTGACGCACTTCAACAGCTCAGGCAACTGCCAGACGGTGCTGAGCCCGTGCCCTGGCTTACCCACTGCCACGAACAGCCTTGGGGTACGGCTCCCCAACACTTTATACCCCACCTCCCACCTCGACGGGTTCCTGTCCCATCCCTGCCGCGGGCGGCAGTCCTTGTCCAACCTGCAGGGACACCGGCTCAGGTGCAAAGCGGGCTGCAAACCCATCCTGTGAAGAAAAGTCACTACTTTCAGCCAACCTGGCTTTCTCAGCCAGCTCACCAAAGGGTCTGAAAAGCCCTGGTCTGCAACACGGGAGGAGGAGGAGGACATTTGTTGCTGGGGACATGGAAGAGGGAAAGGTGACAGCTTTGATTCAGACTATGAATGGAGCAGCACAGCTAGTCGGAGGCTGTGCATCAACCCAAAAGCCACCCCTGCTGAAGAATAACCCGTGTTTTCACTGGTTCTTTTTCTGCTGGGTGAGCTTCTGAGCAGGTTTGTCCCACAGATGCCCCTACACTAGCGCTGGCAAGGAGAGCTATGGGGAGGGGCCAGGGCAGCAACCAGGGTCTCTACTAGCTGGAAGTCTTCATCAAGCAATCGCCTGAAGGACGGCACTGCTGAGTCTGTGATCAGCATAATGCACAAGGAATCCCCTCTCTGCTGCTCATTTTAGGAAACAAAAGCTGTTTGCCATCTGTTTCAAAGACCACATCAAATTTTGTTTACAGTAATTGCCAGGTTTGTACTTCTATGCTTTATAATACGAAAAACCACAATGCTGCACTTGACATGATGTCAGCAGATAATGACAAGGGACATCTCTCCGTTGCTAATCCAGAAGAATGAAAGATGAATCTGGCAACAGCACGGCCAACATTTGCAAGCCCACACAACAAAAGGCTGAGGAAGAAGCTTTCAGGTTTTCAAAGGGAAGGAAACATCACATGAGCTATTCCTAAATGGGCAGACAAATGCACTTCATTTGCACATCATGAATGGCCCATATTACAGTAAATCAAAGTGTGGTCTCTGGGGTAAGGCTGGCTGCTGAATACTTATCTGAGACCAGGAAGCCGGTGACGAGGGATCCGGCACATTTCTCCCACGCAGCAACAGGACATAGGCCTCTCAGACTGTCCAGAAGAGATGGCTTTTTGCCAGCCCAGGGACTGGACCCAAACTGCAAAGCCGTTTTATCTGGCTACAGGCCACCTAATTGGGTGCTTTGCTGTGTGTGTGCTGGGGGAGCTGAAGAAGAGACATAGAGCAAACTCAGGCCAAGCCCACCACAAGGTACAGGCGAGATGCAGGTCGAGCCCCTGGTGCTGCTGAAGGAAAGTGTCTGTAAGTGTCTGTAAGTGACCCCTGAATATATGGAAATTTGCCTCATCTCTGGGAAGAGAGCTCAGGAGCACCAAAGGGCACGGAGCCTGCAAATACCATCTACTATGAACACTCAAATTGTAACTGGAAAGCTAACTGATGCACAAAAGGAAGCAGGAGGACTGCTGTCTTAGGAGAAGAGGTACCTGGAGGGTTCTAAAAACCAAGAACAAAAATAATCCTCTTACTTGCTCTCGCAGTACTGTCCATAGTAGCTTTGTCCACATTCGCAGGTGTAGCCATGGGACGAGCTAGGTTTGTGCACGCACGTGGAGACATGCTCACATGGGTTCAAGTTACATACATCAACGCAGTCTCTCCCAAAGTACCCTGGGGAGACAAGGTCATAAAATTACAGCAACTGTTGCAATTTACGATTTGCATGTCTCCAAAAGACCATCTATTTTAAGCCTATACACTAATAACACACCTTCAATAATCAGTAGATTCCCCTTGAGATACTGTCAGAAAGAAGGTACTCTTTTCCCTCTCGGCAAAAAAGATAGTGGGTTGCTCTTTTCAACAGTCTGTTAACAATGCTCGAGGCACCCTTGTGACTTTGGTTCCCAGTTTTATATTCAGGGCATGTGTTACAAATAGTTTTGTATTCTCTCCCTGCATGTATGGGAGGCGACTGTGCTGGGTGCTGACAGCATGTGCTGGCTACATGCACCAAAACAGAGAAAACATTCAAAGTATCTCGATTAGGATGCAGAGTGTGAGACTGAAATCCAACAGCAGGGAAAGGCTGGGAAAGAAAAAGAAAAAAAAAGAAACAGAAAACAGACAGAAAGCAAAGGGGAGGTGCATGGAAAGAGCACTTTGGATCAGGGACTGTCCTTCTGCTTGGTTGACATGTTGCCTAGAACAAATGACCCTTAGTCCATGACTGCAGTTTCAAGGGTGCTACAGTAAGATGGAGAAAGATAATACTGATTGGAAGAGGAAGAATCAGAAGATGAGCACTTTGCAAGCATGCTGCTTCTGCTGCTGCCTCTGCTCTTCTCATGAGCACGTGAAGATGTGATCCAGCTCCTGGATGAGTGCATGAAATGGTCACCGAGTTACCTGGGTCACAGACGCAGGAGAAGCTGTCCCAGTCGTCACTGCAGTAGCTGTTCTGGGGACACGGGTTGGAATCACAGGGGTTATCCACTTCGCAACCCTCCTTCACGTTGATCTTGATAGCCTGTTTCATGTTGAGTGTAGCTATATTTGTAGATGTCTCTCCCATTCTTACACCCTGGTGACAAAAGATAATTATTTTTTAATTAGAGCCTTCATGCAGAATACAGTACTACGTGTTTCAGTACTTCCAGTAATCCATGCGGCTACATTTTAAAGAAACATGTCCTGATGAGCCAAACCCAGATTTTTTTTCAAATGCTGTTCCCCTGTGAGACCAGACTGGTGCCTAAGAAAGTGGGTGGACTTCAGTATTTTGATCTTAGATATTTTTATGGAGGAAACAGAAATGTTCAGCAATGGATGCAAAACAAAACTCCACCTTTTCACATGGGTATTTTCTTAAAGTTTGTTGCTACACCTTCCATTTCATACCTGCATACAGCCATAAAAACCCTGCTGAACAGAAACTTGGTCTCCAGAGACACCTCCCACAACGATGCTTTTCATTTTCAGTCCAGGTAGTTGATTTCCAATTTGCACAGTGCTCTGTTGAGGAAAAGGACAGTTGATAAGAAGCACTATCATCCTCTGTGACACAGACAGTCTACTTTCTGCAGTGATGGAGTCAAGCAGTAGCTGACAATAGATTACAGAAAAAACATCAAATGTCAAAGCAGTGAGGAACTAGACACCTGAACATGGCTTTTACAGTCTTATTCAGAACATATCTTATTATTAGGCTTAATAAATTACTGTAATTTCATTGGGCACAAATCACTGCAGAACACGGCTCACAGCATAAGTATCTGTCCACAATCCTTTATCCTACTTTCTCCTAAAAATATTTCCGTGGTGCTTAGTGGCAAAGTTATGGTGCTGTCTTACCTGGTACATCCCGTAGTCCAAGGACATGACAGCGAGGTACTTGATGTCTTTACCATCTTTAGCACTCTTCAGCTCTACTAATAAATGATGCCATTCCCCATCACTAACTCGTGACTGGCTCATCTTCAAACGAGCAACCTGGCTCAGTCCACTGTACACTTCAAACTGCACGTAGTTGTTCAGTATCTGTTGAAAAAAAAAATTATGTCTAGTTTTTGCTACCTATTTGTGTTTGATGTGGAAGGGGGCAGAGGGCAAGATAATAATGTTTCCTTAGACAATAACGTTTCCTAAGATGACCCAAAAGGAAAAGAAGCCCAAACAGTAAAGAAGGGAACACTTGCACTAGCTTCGCACATAACTTTGGACATTCAGACTCTAACTTACTCTACTGACAAAAAAACCCCAAAACAATCACGTGACACATTTTTTGCATCTGTATCAATGCACGCTACCTCTGTTTAAAAAAATAATCTAAAACCAACGAACCTGAATTTTAAAATGATCAGTGATCTTTTGATCTTTGCAAAAGGCTGAACAAAATCACTGTGCATTGATGTGCATTTAGCTGGGTGGATGAAGCTATGTAGTTCATGTGGCCACATCCACTGACGGGAGAGAATGTCTTAATTCTTTTCTAACCACAGGCAGCCACAGTTTTACCTGAATGTTGATCTTGGATGCAGCCCCAGCATTGGCTTGCATTAACATGCCATTGACTTTCCGCGTTCTGAACATCAGCCCAATGTACCATGGCACAGAGATGGTAATGTCAAGGTCACTCCAAATGATAATGCTTTCACCACTGAAACGCTGAGGAGAAGGCATTGCTGTAAATCAAAAGAAAGGAGAGAAACAGTTGATATCCTTCAGGAAAAAGGTTAAGAGAAGAAATTATGCTATGTCACAGTGCTGGTGCAAGGTAGCTAGTCCCTCTTCCACTGAGCTATTTTCAATCCATTACAGAGTAAGAGCTGGCCTAGGGGAGTTACTATGAAGCAGCTGGTAATACTGCAAATTCCCTACCTAGCCTTGTTGTGGGGTAGGTACCTTGTCTCGGTGCCTGCACTCAAAGGCAGCACCTTCACACTCCTGTGGCATTACACAGGTGAGAGACATTCCTAGAAAGGTAAGCTCAGGATCTCCACTGATACAGTTCTGCTGATGAGTGGGTAGAAAGAGCAGGAAGTATGAGGGCAACAGTTGCTGCAGATGTCTTCAACATATCCTTGATCACCTACTTCTAATTAGCAGATTAAACACAGAGGAAAAGGCTGGGAGGCAACAGGAAATATAATTAATTACAAATACTCCAGGGCAAGATTATTCAGCTGCCTCAGCTATGCAGCCTTTCACAGGGAGAAGCCTTGTGTGGAATTGCCCAAATCATCTGCCTTAAGTATCTCAAGGTGACAGCTGAAGAGTTGCCCTCCTCTCTCTAACCCTGCACGAACACAGCTCCTACAGGGAGACGCTGACAACAGCCTTCAATGGAAAGCACTTTGCTGGTGGAAAATAGGGGAACACCCACTCTTTGGAGTTTTAAAGTAGTTACCGCAGGCAACAGGAGCTACAGTACCATGGATTAGTGGATCCCACTGATCAGAATCCCAAATTAAGTTGTGGGAGCACTGCTATTTGCAGCACCCCATACGGCACCTCCACCATGCATGGCACCTTGTAGCGGCATCTGCAGTTGGTGCCTGCCCGATGTCCTCACTCCTGAGCATCCTGGGGAAGCTCATGGCAGCTTTTTGCAAGTGGAGACAGGGTACAACCATCACAGATTGGCACCCAGTGTTGTACCTCATCACATGCTGAGCCCATGTGGATGGTCAGTGAGATGACAGGGCTTAACAGTCTCTTTCCCCTTCTACTCCACACTACCATATCTGCTGGCTCTTCTGGATGTTCTTGTAGTAGGAAGGATCGTGTATATACACAAATGCGTAAATCTTACTATAAAATGGCAAGTCCTTCCAAAAAGGTAGAGGGACAACATCATTGCAGAAGACGGAGTCAGGTTGATGGGAAGTTGCATTTTTTTAGAGGGAAAAACCCAAACCTCAAATTCTGACTCTGCTTGCTGGTCTCTGTAAGGGGAAAGGCTGTTTGGGGGAGTGCAGGGGTTGGAGGGAAGTGCTGTCTGCAAGCCCTTCAGCTCCCTGTTTGTAAGAAACAAGATGTCAGTGACAAGTGGACTATGCCCAGCCAAGTCAGAGGAATAACTTGCCCTACTTTAAGATGTGGTTACTGAACCACCCCACCCCAGGGTAAGTGCACGCAGCCCCAAAGGGCAGCCCCTCTCCCTCCTGCTCCAGGATCTCCCCTTTGCAGTCACACTCGGTCCTACATCAACGCTAGTGGGGGCATATGGTGGAATGACTGAAGCTTAGCCTGCTCTTGAAACCCAGGCAGCAATTTAAAATGGTTTGCCATCAGACATGGATGTTCCCAGCTTGCTTAAAACTTGAATCCAATGCTCTGGTCGTCACAATTCACAGGGCACAATTCACCAGCCCGCACCACACCACATCAATGTAGAAGTAATTGGGACATCAGTGTTTAGCATGATCATTTCCTCCTTCTGCTCCACACGTGCAAAAGTCAGCCCTCTCCTTCCTCCTCTACCCTGCCAACCTTCACAACGACCTCAATTCCCAACTGCTTTGGTAGTGGTTTTCTAGACTGTTGCTGAGATTTTTAAGTCCGTCTGCCTCCAGAGAGAGGAGCTTCCCACCTGCTGGTGGCTGGGAATGCTGCTTGCAAGCATTTCAGCGGGCTCCTGGGAGAACTGGACCGGCATGGCAATTAGCCACCTCTTCCTTTTCTCACCAGTGGTGACTTCTGGTGCTTGCAAATACCATTCCCTTCCCACACCTCCTCCCATCTCCCCTCCCTTCCCTGGGGCCAGGGTGCACCTTCCTCTGCTAGTAGAACAGAAAATCCCCATCAGTCAGCCCTCTCTGACCTCTCTTCTCTCCCCAGCCCTTCCACATGCCTGGGACCAGGAGTGTCCATGGAGGGGCTGGTGGTCCCCAGACGGGACCTGACCACCTCTGTCACCACAGAGGCAAGTGCACATGCTTCCAAGCCCAGCACCTCCCTGCCATCGGTGACGCAGTGATGCAAACTAATTGTTTTCTCAGGGTTTGTCACTTTGAATCACTGCCTGTGTATCTACACACAATTTTAAGAATCCCCTACATTTAAAAGGCCATTGGAAAGGCGTGAGGGCTATTCACTGTGGAGACAGAGGGGCTGGGGAAACACACTGCTAACACCGCTGTGTCACCTGCAGTTTGGGTGTAGGACATATGACAGCTTATGTTTTGATGTAAACCTGTGGTGTTCAGCCAAAGGCCAGCGCAATGACATTAGCCAGCAGAGACCAAGTAGCGCACAGCTGCTAGATCCTCTCCAGAGCATTGCAATATCTCAGTTTTTAAAAGAATTAAACTACAACAAAGGTGAAATTAATTTTTCCCTAATTTTATCCCTGTTGTATATGTCAGCAGAGGGAGACGGGAGCTGCCAGAAGGTGTGTCATCAGGTTCTAGCAGGTTGGTGAAGGTAAAACACCCCATCCTCACTGCTGCAGACAAGATTCCACAGTTTCTGAAGACTGGGCAGTTGAAAAACTTCAATTCCTAACCTGTCAAAGCCACTGCTGTCTGTGAACCCGAGGCAGATCCAGCACCGCCAAATGGATTGAAGAAAAGCATCAGCCAATCATTGCTACACAAGAATGCAAATACTCTAGCTAAGACTTTTTAAAAAATAGCTTGCTAATAAAAGCTAATGCTGTGAGGCTCATATCTGAGCACTCAAATGAGCAACCTGAAAGCCAGGAGTATTGTATGTCAGTGATTCCTCCTGACTTTAACTTCAGACTCTTGAAATCTTTGGTCACATTTCAGAAAAAATAATTTCTTTCTTGGCTCGCTGTTTTTCTTTAGGAACACTTCATGCCCCACAAATACCATCAAAGCAGCAAGCAGCTTGCTGCCCTCAAACTATAAAAAACCCACACAAATTGAGGTATTAGCAAGAACACAGGGTTACAGAATGACAAAGGGGACACAGAAATGCACACCTCTGGAGGAAGAGGAGATTGCTGGGTGGGTCAGGGGACAATGATGCTCTGGCTGTTGTCATCTGTATTACTCTAACTTAAAATCAGTTTCTAATGACAGCTACAGGGCAGCTCTGAGGCGATTTTCTAAATCCCAAACTTCATGTTTTGGTCTTGAGTTTGGGATAAGAAAGTAATGACTACAGCACGCATTTGTTTGCATTTTGAAATTCCATTTCAAAACTAATATAAAGACAGAGGGAAGGATAGTCTTTCCATGCAACAGGACTACTGCCCATTTACTCCAATACAGGTCACACCAGAGCTGGGCTCTGGCACTCTCTCAGGGAACACCAGCATGAGTTTGTACCACACAGACCAGCCTACCATGAAGAAAACACCAGAACTTCACTGACAAAGATACTTGACATGAGACACATGGAATATTAGATCTTCATACAAACCTGGAGAGCTCAAAGTATTTGAGGAGCTACTATAGAAAGCAGGTACCTCGCTAGGGGAGTAATAGCAGCTCTGGGCTCTGCGTGAGGCCTCTATCATTCCTCTCCCCTGTCCCTCACCCTGCAGACCCTTATTTCCAAGCCAGAAACTTAACTATGTGTCCTCTTCTCCCAAGCTGCTGTTTCTCAGGCAAGGAGAGAGCAGTTGCCACCACCTAGATCTGGCCCAGGCTGAGGCATAATGTGCAAAAGTGGTTTGCGAATCACTGTGGTGTGTGCATCTCTTGCTTGGAGACCTGCTATTCCAGGGTTCATATCCTGCTGAGGGTAATCAAGAATGTCTGATTTGAGGCAGACACATCAAAAGAACAAAACCCTTGATCACATTGCAAACTATTCTGGGCTAAGCGACTACATCAGTGGACAAGGGAAGTGCTATGGATGTAATTTATCCAGACTTCTCTACATCCTTTGACACAGCCCCCCACAACATCCTTCCCTCTGAATTTGAGAGACATGGATTTGATGGGTGGACTGTTTGGTGGATAAGGAATTGGTTGGATGGCTGCGCCCAGAGGGTTGTCGTCAATGGCTCAATGTCCAGATGGAGATCAGTGACAAGTGGTGTCCTTCAGGGGTCTGTATTAGGACCAGTACTGTTTAATATCTCCAGTGACATAGACAATGGGATTGAGTGCACCCTCAGCAAGTTTGCAGACGACACCAAGACGAGCGATGTGGTTGATGCCTGAAGGACAGGATGCCATCAGGAGGGACCTGGACAAGCTTCAGAAGTGGGTCTGTGTGAACCTCATGAGGTTCAACAACACCAAGTGCAGTGTCCTGCACCTGAGTCACCCCTGTATCAATACAGGCTGGGGGATGAAGGGATTGAAAGCAGCCCTGCTGAGGACTTGAGAGTACTAGTAGATGAAAAGCTGGATGTGAGCCAACAATGTGCGCTCGCAGCCCAGAATGCCAACTGTATCCTGAGCTGTATCAAAAGAAGTGTGGCCAGCAGGTCGAAGAAGGTGATTCTCACCCTTTACTCCCCTCTGGTGAGACCCCACGTGGAGTACTGCATCCAGCTCTGGAGCCCTCAGCACAGGAAAGACATGGACCTGTTGGAGCAGGTCCAGAAGAGGGCCACAAAAATGATCAGAGGGATGGAGCACCTCTGCTATGAGGACAGGCTGAGAGAGCTGGGGTTGTTCAGCCTGGAGAAGAGAAGGATCTGGAGAGACCTTATTGCGGCCTTTCAGTACTTAAAGGGGGCCTACTGGAAAGATGGGGACAAACAATTTAACAGGGCCTGTTGCAATAGGACAAGGGGTAATGGCTTTAAACTAAAAGAGAGTAGATTTAGAATAGATAGAAGGAAGAAATATTTTACAATGAGGGAGGTGAAATACTGGAGCAGGTTGCCCAGAGAGGTGGTAGATGCCCCATCTCTGGAAACAGTCAAGATCAGGTTGGAGGGGGCTCTGAGCAACCTGATGTAGTTGAAGATGTCCCTGCTCATGTCAGGGGCGTTGGACTAGATGACCTTTAAAGGTCCCTTCCAACCCAAATGACTCTATGATTCTATGATAAGTGTTGCAGGGGGATAATGGAAACAAGACTTACCACACCTGCATCAGAGGCCAGAATTTGGCCTTCTGTTTCTAGGAAAGCCATGCCTAGTTTAAGCAGGTTTTCTTTCCTGGAAGCCTCCAGGAAGATTCCAAATGAGGAATCCTCCACTCGACATGGAGGTGCCACCTTACAGCAGGCAGCTCACTGCTGCAGTAACCGCTTGGGACCCCTCACACAGACGACTCCTCACTTCCTTGGGAAGAAATTAACTGCAAGCTCTTCACGCCCTATAAAACACACCTGCTGCTCCCTCCTCATCCTTTATTAATGAGGTTTTACACATATACCCACATTGTGTGCAATCAAAGAAAAACCCAACAAAACCCAAAGTGCTCGTACTCAGCAGAGACTGCCTTTGTGCCAAGAAAGCGGTGATTAAAACTGCACATTCATCCCTGGTTTGAGTCAAGGCCCAATAAAATCAGCGGGATTCTTTCCACTGATTTAAAGGGGCTTAGCATCAGGCATTTTTACTATAAACAAATTACTAA
Organism: Chionis minor; assembly: GCA_013398295.1. NCBI lineage: Eukaryota > Metazoa > Chordata > Aves > Charadriiformes > Chionidae > Chionis > Chionis minor. The sequence goes on along the minus strand of VZSF01005932.1, from coordinate 299,660 downwards.
ATACTGCCAAGTTCTGTGGAAGTACTTTGCTTAAGTAAATCAATGAAAGCTGCTGTTATTCGTGAAAGTACGTCAGCTATTGCATTTACTATATAGGCAATCTCTAAAATTATTTCAAATACATAACGGGTGATTTTTAGTCTTAATTGCGATCTTCTTACCTACCATTTAAGCATCACAGTTTGACATACATGTCATGAGAGGTGAATGACGGGTAATGAGACCTGCAGGCATGACTATGCCAGGAGAGGTCTATGCACCCTACCTTGCTCGCAGTTTTTCCCTCCGTAGCGCACTGGGCACTCGCAGATGTACGTGTTCCACTTGTTGACGCACGTGCCTCCATTCTGGCACCAGCTGGCTTCACAGTAGTTCCTCTGCGCTGCACAGCCTGGGTTTTTACATAAAAAAAAGATGTGATCATTATAGGTTTGGGGATTTTTTTTAATATCCTTGAAGTCAGTGAAGCAAAATGTGGATGGCAAAAGTTTACATGAGCTAAGCAAGTGTCAAATTCATAAAGACAGATCTATCAAAGGCTATTAAGTCAGTCACTGAGTCACAGTCACTGAGCTGTAAACCTTTGGGGACTAAGAGAAATTTTTGGGGAAATATCACTGCATGCTTGTGCTGTTTTTATATTCTTCCCTGGGCATCCATGGCTGGAAACGAGCAGATCAACTGGTGCTATGACTCAGCACCACTGTTCGCAACTTACTGTCATCTAACTGATGCACCAACCACTGAAAGCCAGTGTGCAGTGTTAAACAGTGGAGTGATACTACTACATATCATTGTTTCAAACTATGTGGAAACATGTTTCCAAATAAGGAAAAAAACCCCATCCATCCTGAAGAAAACACTTCATGTCCCTCCTAATATATATTTCCATAAGATAAAAACTTGTGTTTAGCTAATATTAGAGACGTAACTGTTAAAAAAGGGCTCCAAAACAAAACAGCAATTTGAAGCTTATGCTGTGATTCCCTTCTTAATCCATGATCAATGCAACACACCTAAGAACTGCAATTTAGCTCTTGCACAGACCTTCAGCAGGGCGCAAGGAAGAGACTTGCCGCTCTTGTGGCAATGATGAGAACATTTTGCACACCAGAACTAATACTGATCTGGGTTCCCGGGACTGGAAACCAAATCAGAAACTCCAAAAGACCGCTTCATGAAACAGGTTTCAGATTTGGAGGACTGCAGAATTTGATTTACAGGAGAAACATAATTTATGAAAAAGTCATTAAAAATGTTGTCTTTTTCATGGACTAATCCCACTGGCTTTCAGAGCAACGTGACATTTAAAAGCTAATTTAAAAAAAAAAAACAAACTGGGGGAAAAGTTCATTTAGGAGTAAATTCCTGGGTGAAACTCTTAACAATGCAGAAGGTCTAAACATGCCCGGTGCTCGTCTGCGTGCTGCTTAATCCTGTAAATGTGCGCTGTGCCACAGGCTATCGTGTGTGTCCCTGGCAGGGGCACAGACTGCTCCTTGCTCAAACAAACGAGGTGAGCCGAGCAGCTCTGGCTGCAGCCGTGCCGGTGACACGGTGGCAGCGCAATGCCCAGCAGCACCTCGAGCCCCTGCCGCAGGGCCCAGGGCGAACGCTTTGCGCTCAGCAGTGCTAACAGCGGGACAGGGGAAATTTCAGACCCCGCTGTCCCCTGCCCCTTCCTGGGGTTCCTCCCAGTGCCGGCCCCTTCCACGTCCTAATCCCCGTTACACACACAGCTACGGGACAGAGCTTCCTCATGCTGAATTTTGGGGCGGTAGTCACTCGTACCTGGCAGGGTGCCGTTATTGGCGATGAAACTTGCCATGTCGATCGGCTTGCTGTCAATGGAGAGGTTCCTCATGCAGCCAATAAACTGTCTGTTGTGCACCGGGAAATCTTCAGGCAAGTTTGGGACACCACCAAGGAGGAGAGGGCCAGTTAGGTCCAAAGATCTGGAAAAAAACCCAAAAAACCCGCTCATCATTTCTTGCATATAATTTTTTGTTTTGTTCTTTATCTCACTGTTTCCATAAGCACATTTGAGCTGTTGAGTTTACTCAGCTCAACAGAGTGTTGCTGTGCACTTCTTTCTGCTACAGCAGCACTTCCAGAGTTTGTAATCAAAGGACCTTCTAGAAACCCCATAACTTTTAACTCAGGAGGTGTCATACGCATACAGAATCCAAGGACCAGTCCCTAACAGTGGCCACTGTGAAGAAAAAATATTAAAATTATAGAAAAATGTCCAGCCGCAGGACACTCTGACTCCAGCCACCCAGGGGCTGGCTTATACTCCACAGCACAAGAGTTGAGATGATGTAGATTTTGATATAATGACTGACTTTTTATACATTGCCAACCCTTTTAAAATCCTCTGAAGATCTTGGTCTTAATAACTTTTGGTGGAGGCAGGTTCCACTGAGTGACTCCACACTGTGTGAAAAATGTATCATCTGGTCAGTTTAAATTAACCTTAATTTTTATGGTACCTCCTTTTCTTGGGATTTTAGAGCTGCATGGGCACCTCAACGATCCTTCTGCTATCGCTCATTATTTTATATCTCCACTATGTTGCTTGCTGTCCATCTCATCTTTAAACTCAACAGTACTAATCTTTTTGGTCTGTACTCAGAGGAATATTTATTTTAATACATAATCATTTTTCAATGGCCTATTCTGTACCTCCTTTATTTCTATCTCCATTTAAAATAGGACTGTTAACTTAAATGATGGCAGTAATAAGCTCTTCAGTCAACCTCTTCATTAATAGTCTAGCATTTTATGTGTCCTCCTCTCTACATTTTCATACTGAGGAGATGTTTTTTGGAGGCCATCCACACTGACCTCCAGGTCTTTTTTTTTTTTTTTTTTTGCATTTTACAAGTAATTTGGGCACATATCTACACAAAACTGCATTCCACCTAGTGTGCTGACACTTGCAGTAGCCTCCAACAAATTTCATCTACCAAACTAAACCTTGCCACTTTTTCTTGTTAAATCATACCTGCTTTTCCAACTTTATTTGCTTAGTGGTTAATCACATACTGTTGACTCTACCCTGGAAGAAGAGAATGAGTGTAAAAATGCAGATATAGGGAATCCTTACTTCTTTGAGCCGGACTGAGTCCCCTGGGCAGCGCAGGTGTAGTTTCCAATGAGGCTCCCGAAGCGCACAGCCACCGCTGTGTCACAGTCATCCACGGTCACCACGGCCACCTTCTCTCCTGAAGGTCCATGAGGAATTCCTAATCGCCCGATGTTGGGCTTCAAGAAATACATGGCACATGTCATACAATGCTACATACGCTTTGGTTTTAAATGCTGCTTCAGCCAGCTGAACAGCATACTTCTTTTCACCCCCCAAAGGGGACTAAAATAGGATATGTAAACAAAATAGCAGAAATTAAGTTGACCTATAACATTTAGGCAAGAAAAAACTTCAGTGGATGACTTCAAAGAGAGTCCATGCATGCCCAGCGTGATACGGAGCATGGTCAGAAGTGGCTTTGGTCTTTTCTACCACTGAACCACTTTGGCCCAAATACCTTCAAGGACGTGTTTTCTTACTTCTGCCCAGCAAATTAATAAATTCTGATCATTTTAAAACTCTTCACCTCGATTGAATGAAGCAACTTGAATTTTAATATTGTTTCTGCCCAAAGACGGAAAACCATAAAATGATGTAATATCACAAATGAGGCTAAAGGCTTAAATCAAATTTTCTCTGGTGGGGGTACTCTGCCAGGGCCACTAGAAACTGACTGCAGGTTCCTATAAAGGCTGTAGTGAAGGTTGTCTGATGACTGGAAGAGAGCTTAGATGGAGGGAAACCACTGCCCATTGCTAAGCCAGCTGAGAAGCCCCCAGTTCCCCAGTTTCTAGTCATGGAAAAATAGAGATCAGTGACCCGCAGAGTTGGACGATAAAAAATAATGGAAGGATCCACGCTGCTCACACAGCCACTTTGGTCCAGGCACACAGACTGACACTGTGGGTGGTGAATGGAAGATGGAAAGAAAGTGTGTTTTAGAGTGGCAGCAGATGCTCCAGCTTGCCCTGATCTCTGGCTTCACCCAGGCAGTAGAGAAGTCCTGCCCACCCAATCACAATGTGCCCTGGTGAATGTGGGCCATAAAACTAGAATTATCACACTCAGCTTCACACCTCCACTGTTACTGGCTCGCTCTGCTAATCACCCTGCTGGCAGTTGTCGCTCTCCCCACTACAGCAAATACCAACAACCGGAGAAATTCAGTGTTCCCAAGGGACAGGAAAGCCTGTGGGACTACTGAGAATTCAATCCCAACCACCAAACTTCTGTGTCTCCCCGACAAACACATCCTTCATCGCCAGTAACTTCCTAACAGATGAGATGTACCCCAGTGTGACTGACGGGAGATGATCTCTGCTATGCAGAAACTCAAGAGACACATTCCTCCAGTGGAGAAGTGTATCATAGTTGCTAAAAAAGGGCGCATGTATAAACAGCAGCGTGTCAGCCTCAGTGAAGAACTAGGAAATTATGTAAGAAAACCGTTTTCCGTGTTTAATGTTCATAGAGAGCTACAGAGCCCTAATCTACCACTGGTGCAGCATCTCCGAGGGCTTTATGGGTACAAGAGAAGCAATGAAATGAACACCCCTGGCTTTGCTGCCATTCCTCTGCAGGCAAAAGGACACCCCACAGGAGTGAAGTCACCAGGATCTGACCAGCCATGCGGCACAACCAAAAGCCAAGAGGTGTTTTTATGATGTGTTGATCAACAATAGTTGTAACCATACAAAAACGGAAGATGGCTGGGCATCACACTGTAGTTTGCTGTACGTTTGCTTTAAAACATGCATTGCTCAACTGCGTACTGGAATCCCTTTTTTGTACATCAAACAAGGAAGCAGTAAGGAGATAAATGCCTATTCTTTCTGTTTCACTTGTACACACATAAATTTGTTAAAATACCTGAAGCCACTTTCATCTTGTGTAAAGAGATACAGATTTATTTCGAAGGGTAATTATCCCAGTGTATAAAAAACATTTTTAAAAGAGGTTTCCTGGTGTCAGTTCCAGTTGGAAACTATTTTCCATTTCCTCTACCATGAACTAACGTGATCACATAGTTTGGCAGTTATACAATATAAGGTTTTGACCTCTCTTGACTGATATTAAGGCAGATTTTATTTTTTCCGATACTCCCTGGACTTTGGCACTGCCTAGCTTGGAAAGACAGGAAGCATACGTATTTCAGTGCTGAAAATGTTACTGTATGCCATGATGGCAACGTTAACGAGCAGCTTTTCAAAGTAAATGAAAAAATACATAGAAAATTAACCAACTGACAGGCAGACCTTCCCTTCCAAAATTAAAATGTTTACATTCTGGGTGCTACTTCTATTCATTTGGAGGAATGATTCGATTAACATTTACTTTCTTTTGCTTCACTGAAATAACCTATTGTTTCTTACATGGGAGCCGTGACAAAGGCAGGGTATTTATTCTCGCAGCAGGGGGGATCTGCCCAATGTTAATCAAGATTGCAACCCGATGAGACTCAGCAGTTTGCAGCTGCTCCTCCACAGTCAATGTGCTGCAGTGGCAAATTGATTTTTTTTCCCCCCTCTCTCTACTTTTGCTTAATACAGAAATTGCAAAGTGTTTCTCTAGATGGCCAACACAGTGCAGACCTCTGGCATCTCTTTGGCTCTGATGACCACACAGAACCATAAGCTGACGAAGAAGAAATGGAATATGCCGGTGAATTAAAGAGAGACCTATCGGCCATTCAAACCAGACTTAGTTCAAACACGTACTGATTTTCTGACCGTGTTAAAAGGCTCATTTGACAGAACAGGCTTTTCCCAAAATGGAAGAATATGTCGCTGGGAAAGGAAAGAGATTCTCTGAGTGATTTAATGTGACGTGGACTCTTTTTTTCGCTTGCATGTGTCAAGTACTACACTACTTATCTCCACACTTAGCGCAAGGAATACTTTATAACTGAAGTAATGTGTAATAAATAAAAGATTGGAACAGAAGGAGCCTAAGTTAGGAATTCCTTCAGATTTGAATCATGAAACTGATTTTAGTAATTTAATATTTCGATTAATACTAAATACAGTTTGCTGGTGACGCAAAGGATATTTACAGTATCATGCATTAAAAAAAAGAATCACAGTGAATAGCTGACTCCCAGAAAAATAATTAATCACAGAATGCGAAACTTGGGATCTAATGACAAGCACTTCTATTGCAGGCTCAGCATCAGCTATAAATGATGAAAAATGAGAAAATATTAACTGTATTAACTGACTACAAAACAATTATGAACCACGGTCTGATTAAAATACACAAACCACAATACAACAGTGGGTTGTTGTGAAATATGAGGGAGAATTTGTAACACTGAACAGGATAGAATATTGTGGACAATTTTGATTTCATTAATTAAAAATAACTTCCAACTAAAGCAGGTGCATGGAACTGCAGGTAAGGCAATGGAAAGCTTACCTTACCAAACAGACAAAAAGCACTTGCTGTGTTTAGCGCAGCAAAGTAAAGGCTAAGGAACAGTTTTGGAAATGAGAAGGTGCTACCACTGCAATGGACACACTGCAATGCTCAGCCATAGGACGGGTCATCTTTGGGAAAGTTTCAGGGGTGAAAATTATAAAAAAAGAACTTAATTTGTTTGTGATTATAGAAGCTGCTGTTGGCAAGAGGACTTAGCCTACATTCGAAAGAAAATAAGTAATAGTAAGCAGTACTTGAAAATACACAAGAAAGCGAATTCTAACACTAAATGACAGCACACACATTTACACTTCAGGCATCATCTTTGCCTCTGTGGAATCCTACTGGAGCAAGACTGATCCCTAACAGTAGGAACAGCTACCACTAACCAGCATTAATTCACACTATTATTTCCTGGAAATATGTTCAAGGAGTTAAAAGCCGGACTTTCATCTGTGTACTTAGCCATCCTTTCTGCCTGTCAGACTCATCTCCTGGAACACCATGCTGCTCGAAAGGCAAGTTCCATTAGCTGTGCCAATTCTGCACTCATGAGTAAATGTTAAATGTGGTGTACAGGAATTTACCAGCATGACCCCCATTAATGGCAATGCAAGTCATGTAACTGAGTTCCTGCTCATGGGGCTGAAAATTTACCTTGTGCTGCCTAACCCTAAAGGCTGCCTTTTTACTCAGTGTTCGTCCAGCTAGAGGTTGGAATTCAAACTTCAAAGACCACATGCTGTAAAACTGAGCAGAAAGAAGAGGTACCAAACAGTGCCAGCGAGAAAACTTGGCCTCCCTTAAACAAACTATGAAAGAAGTTGATTCACCCTGGTCACAAAAAAAAAAAAAAAAAAAAAAAAAAAAGAATGGAAATAAAGCAGCCCAAAGTGTTGCAGTGTACTATCACCATCACACAGTGATTCTTCAAACATTCTGTGCACCCTATATTGAAGTGTGTTGCGTTCATTGTACGAACCCTTATTTTTTCTTGTTATAACTGCACACAGAGTCACTTGGAGAAGAGAAAGAAGCAGCCCTGACTCAAGATCCACACGTGAGAGCAGAAGCCACCTACCTTTCTCTCTAGCTGTGTAACAAGACGAACCACATCTACATTCCTCAAATAATGGCAATCAGTACCTAAAATTGTACACAATGTTATGAAACGTAACTTTGCCTCCCTGAGCTTTCATGAAGGAGATGAGTAGTTCTGATCTACGGGTGGACAATCTTAAATCTCGTGCCTAACCCATGACATTCTCCCTTGCCCAGACAGAGTCACAGGCAAACTGCAATTGCGCGACTGACAGTCTCCTGGGATGCCGTTTGAGAATCGCAGCTCCCTTTCTGACCACAGCGGAGTTAACAGTGAGACTCACCTACTGTCCTCAGTGGTGACCCGGAGGAGTGACTTTCTCAGGCTGCAAAGGCGCATGTCACTCCCTTTGGCCACCTGCGGTGACTTTCTCAGGTTGCAGTCAGAGAACGCCACCGTGAAGGTATTTTACTAGCGATGCCAAATCTGATTTTCATGAAACCCAAGTACGGAGCAATGAACTGTTTGGACTTCTCCCCACAGCTTCAACAGAAAGAAACATATGTAGGTTCTCCCAGGTGCATGTAAAACCCCGAGAAGCTTAATCTGTGAACTTGTGTTTTATAAATGGAGACCAGATAGAGGAGAGGAGGTCATCAAAACACATCTGCTTATAGTTTGCAAATCTACTGCACAAATCTACTCCCACTGCACTTAAAACATCAGACAGGGATATTCTCATGTATCTCAGTTTCATTTGGATCCTCTATTACTTTAAAGTAAATATTTAAACTGTGAGAGCCCACACAGTTACTTATTAAAGACACAGATGGTCTAATGATGCACAGTGAATGGAAAAGACATACAGATTAACGGACATTGAAAGCCTTGTCTTAAATACTTAACTGTTACATTTTTAGATTATAATTACTACCATTTTCAAGAGTCATGATGCAAAATTGTTGGCGAGGTTTAAGCCAATAGTTCAATCTTCGTGAGGCTTATTTTGAATTAAACAAGACTTGATACTGTACATGTGATAGCAATACTAAAAAGTGCAAACCTTTTGTTTAGTCAATCAGTAGCAGTGATGACACTCATATTTCTCTATCTCTCCCTTTTATTAGTTAATCCACAAGATAATAGGGCTTTTCCAAAGGTCCCAGAAGCATTTTCTCTACTAGAAACACCTTTATTCAACTTCCATTCTTAGACAAAAAATTGCCACTTGACTTTTTGCACAGATGGGAAGAGGGAGATTGTTTTTGGTCGGCCACGGGAGAGTGTTCCAACTTCATGGACATTCCCTGAACTCAAACTGAAAGCTGTGTTCTCCGGCCCAGACCTTGGCCATGAGGACTTCCGCCCGCTGTAGCCACCCCATTGAGTCTTTTGAAGGAGCTGACAGCTGAGGAGATGATTCAGCAGCAGACTGTAAGTATGGCCAAGACTTGGAGAGCACAATCTGGGAGCCCTTGCAAATGAGACACAACCCATCTCTTCATGCTTGGCACGAGGCGATCTGTTCTCTTGGGGGTAAATACTGCACTTGCTCAGGTCACTGTACACGTTAAAAAAATATATCTATTTTATAAGGTTGGTCTTTTTGTAAAATGGCTTGTGTGGCATGGCTTAATATGCACAGCTCGGCTTGCTTGTCTTTTTAATAAGTGCAAATGTGTAAAAGGAAAAGCCATCCTGAAGTCAGTGCCAGCCTTTCACTGCTTCCAAGAGTTTTCTTACTGGACAATAAGTTACCCTTCTGTTTTTGTTAATCAGTAGCTCATGATTTATTGACTGTTTGGAGTACCCAAACGTTAAAAAGAATCTGTTTCCTAGTTATTTTTAATACAAAAAAGCACTCCTCTGCATTGTTGATGGGCTGGTTCAGACTCCACTGCCCCCAAAAAGTGCGGGGTGGAAAAACGCCTCATATTCATACTTTGGGGCTCTCTGCTTCCTAACACTTCCAGCTACAGTCACAATGGGAAAAAATGGAGCTACTGGCATCGGGTCCTGCTGGAGGCTGCTGCTGGGGCTGTGGCCGCCGCCGGGGTCCCCCCTTGCCGGCTCCCTGGCGCTCATTAGGCAGCCCGCCAGCCGCCCCAGCTCCTTCGTTAACCCGCTGGCCTCTGCTCCGCTATCTAACACGGGAAAGGGAGAAACCCCCTCCGATTCCCAGGCGATGCTGTGCTGCTTCAGTGGTCAAAAAGCTCATTAAGGGTCGGCGGCGGCAGCAGTCTCCCTGGGCAAGGGGAGGGAGCCCAGCCCCCAGCAAGGAAAATAAATAAATAAACAGGAAAAATCAAATGGAGAAAGCACCGTGCTTGCAATCCCAGGGGGAGAGACTAGGAAACGCCAGAGCAGCTTTGCACCGTGGCATGGACTTGCAGACTGTTATGATCAATCGTGAAACTCCAAATTAGGCTAGATTAAGGGAAACCATTAACGTTAATCTCTGCTTTTTAAAGTTTCCCCCTACAGCTTTCCAGAGCACCTTTAAAATAAGGCGGTGTGAAGAACTGAGAATCTTTTACACATCCTGATTAGTCACCAGGGAAAGGCAGGACAAATCGTTTCACATAAACCCCTTGCTCCTTTGATGTATGTATCCCCTTTATTCCCTGAATATTTTAATGGCATTTCTTTATACAAACTTGGCTTGAGTCTGCAGGGAAACATGAGAGCCTGTGACAGTGAAAAGGAAAACCAAAAAGCTTCTCACCGGTGAGTCAAAAATGCAAATCCTGAAAAGCCACCAGACCAGTTCCTTTTCCTAGACAAACTCCCCATCCTCAGGATCCAGGCTAGGCTACAAAGTAGAGCAAGTTTTACTGGCCTGATTTGTTATCTCCTTCACGACTGTATCCAGAGGCTAAACTTTGATATTCAAAGCAGGGGCTTTCGGCACAGCCCTGAGACCTGGCACACAGACCTGGCACACCTGAACGTGGCTGCCCAAATTGCTGCTGCTCTTTTGGTAGCAAGGCAGAGATGGGGAGCAGCCCTCCTGTCCCACCATGCGGCAATGGCATGGCAAGGCTGTGAAAAGCCACGACTACACAAACGGCATCCAGACGTGCTCCTTCCCTCCACAGAGCCTGACCAGTGTCTTCACAAATATCATTCAGCTCCTGCAAAAGGTATATTCTTGGATTTGACTGATTTTGGCAAAGGCTGCTGTAGTGCTGATAGGAAGAATGAGGTTCCCCCCCGCCAAATGGAAATTTTATCCTTACATTTGTTTTCCCAGATGCTTCTCAGCTCTTTGATGCTGAATCGGTGACACAGCAAGAAGGACCTGTTTTAGCTGCTGAGAGACCATGCCCACTCCTCAAAACAACACCCAGCTTTCCTTGTCGGAGACACCACTCACCACCGTGCTCGGCCGCTGCGGGTTCCCTCACCCACCCTCTGCAGCCCTCTTCTTCCCTCTGATCTGCCCCTGTGCCTGACGCGCTTCCTCCCTGCCCTCTCCTGCCCTCTGAACCCTTTTTCTGCCTATTTTACTGCCTTCCACCAACCCTTCCATCAACAAGCATGCTCTTCCAAGATCCCTGGAGAACTGGGAGAGGAGAGCACATGAAAGATGCTGGAAGAGCATCCTTGTTCTCCTTCGCATGTTCTCTCACATTTCAGCAAACCCTTCTCCCTTTGTCCTGTGTACCTATCTACCAGCCAAAGCACCGCTCTTCTATAAATCTCATATGGTTTATGACTTAATTTTGCATCCTGGATGCAAACGTTATTGCTGTCAAGAGTCCAAGAAATATCTAGAAATAGCACAGCATGACACTTACTCACAGCAACTAAACTTCTCCTAAACTTCTTCAGCAACAATGACTTCTCCTTCAACTCATCCCTGGTGACACCTTGCCAAGCAAACTGCTGCTCAGTGTGGATGACGGGGACACGGCTGTGTCTGTGGAATCCAGGAATCCCACACTGCTCTCTGGGCCACCCCTCATGGCTGGGTCTTTGCAAGGGTTCCCTGGTAAACCCAGACCCCTTCACGGCCAGGTAGTTGCAAAGTGCTGCTTCCTCTCACTCTCCAGACAGATGCAAAATACCTGAAAAGTTACTGCGAATCAGCGAGTTAATGTAGATGCGTGTGCGATTAAATGGAGATAACAGTGCACTTCAAAGCACTCACACCAAATTCCTGAGGTGCCATTTCAATGACACTGCTGGCTTTGCAGAAGCCCTGGGCAGGCTGGGCTGCATGGTACTGCCTTCAAGCACCTTCCTCACGGCCTTATGGTGAGCCAAGGGCCACTCAGACTCTGACAGCTCTCATGGAGGTCCCTCGCATCTCCTCAGCCTTCAGGAGGAGCTGGAAATCCAACATTTTGGGAGGTGCCATTAAACCTCTGGGGAGTTTCGTGGCGGGGAGGTGTTAGACAGCTCAGCTTGAGCAGAATCGGGCTCAAGGAGCACCACCGGGTGCCAGCTTCCCCAGGGTGATCTGAGAGTCCCACGCCATGGGCAAAGCCATGCAGCTGAGACCCAGCTGAGGTGTGGGGTGGGCGAAGACCTAGAAGTGGCAGTGCTGTAACTGGGCATGCAAGTCAAGCCTTTTAAAAACTGGGAGGAGAGAGAGGAGAAAGCATGGAGCAGCCTTGCTGAGGGCAAGGCTTCCAGAAGAGCTGGGGCTCAGGCTCGTTTTGACATGGCATGGTCCTTGCTGTCACTCACAGAGCAAAAACCCTGGGGACCGTTTCCGAAAAATTACTGTTTGCATTTGCGTATAAAATCACCGCCACAACCACCAGTGTTATCAGGTGGTGTTTGCAAACTCTGCCAGAACAACACTTCCGAAAGCAGGCGGGGGACAGAAAGAGCCAGGCGCTGGGTACGCGCTTGCCCTCCACTTCCCCAGGATTCCCGAGGGATTTCTCAAAGCTGTTGTGGAGAGCTGAGCAACTCAGGGCTGGGCAGCAGGACACACGTTGCCTCTCAGTGACCTCTGAATGACTTTCACTGCTTTACACTTTCATCTCCCGAGACACAGATTTAGAGGCAAGTTATTTGTTATTTTGTGTCAAGACAATGGAATGTCGCTCCGCCGCCAAATCCTGATTTCCTTTCCCAGATATCAATCACTTTGCACTTACCCTCTACCAGGAAAAAAAAAATAAAAAAAAATCAACAAAACCAATCACTACTAATTGAAATCCTCATGAAGAAATATCAGCAGAATTGCAGGGAGGGTAACTTTTAAAGTGCAGGCTCATGTGTGCCTGTTCCGCACGGGCAGGTCAGCTGCCCCCCATTACGCACACCACCACCTGCAAGGGCTCCACAGCCACCTCTGAGCAGGACCAAAAAAAGTAAATATTAGCCAGGTGGCCCTTCTGTGTTTTTTGAGAGATGTTAGGAACGTAAATGGTTGCCACTGGCCAGACCAAAGTCCCGCTGAGGGAGCAGTAGATGCTGTGGAAAAGTGTAAAAACAGGGCAAACGCGCAGCAACACTTCTGTCCTCCTGGCAAGACTGTAGGCTGAAGCTCGAGACAGGTTTCCACAGGATCCTGCCACATGTTATGGATGGAAGGGACTCATGTTACCACCTAATCAGCCTTCTGCCTTACACAACCACAGAACAGAACGTCACCCAGTGAGTCCTGACCCAATAACACGGCTTGCACCCGAGCTCAAATTTTCCTTTAGAAAGGGAAATACTGACTTGATTTAAAGATTTCAAAGGAAAGCAAAACCTTCAGAACTGTGGGCAGATTATTATGCAGATTATATACCTTCACTATTAATGATACTGTGTACAATTTCTAATCAGAATCTGTCAAGCTTCAGTCTCTATATATCAAATCTATGGTCTTATCTAGACTAGGACTTTCACTGATGATCCTCTGGATTTAGGTGGAAGAGGATGAACTGGGTCTCAGCAAGGATGGGAGCCTGAATCTCCAGCCAGAATGCCAGGAAATGGCTCATAAACAGAACTATTTTTGCAGAGATTACGTTTTCTCGTGGCATTTTAAAAATTGAGTTCTGAGCATGTAGGAAATGACATGTTTTGCAGTCAGACACGAGCAACGCATTTTATGTGTTTGACTAGAATAACACTTTGAACTTTAAATGTAAAACTCTGGCATGCATTCAGCAATGGAAAATCTAACTTCTTCCCCTTCCTCTAGATGCTTGTGATTTTAATTGCTAGTTTTAATTTTTTTTTAAACAGTCATGCCCACTAGCACCAAAAATACTTAGTACAGATAAATAACACAAATGCAAAGCTACAAATTCCTCTGATTCAAAGGTCATACCCTCATATCGCACATGTGCCTCCAGCATGACCTGCTACCATGCTTTGTAAGTACACAACCCTGCCTACCAAAAAAGCACAATAATCTGCTGATACAGATGTTGTAAGAAAGTTGTGAAAAACTATCATAACCTGCATCTGGCTAACCATATTGGTAATCCAATAAGAACTCCTTGACCTCTTGAGTTGGAAAGTAAATTAAACAGGTACGTCCCTCAGGATGCTGGTTAAAATTTTTCATTGTGGCTAGCATCGAAAGTGACTTTTTTACTTGAATTGTTTTTCTTCCTCGTACAACTGAAGATCCCTGGCAACCTTCTCTGTGAAGGAGAGGCCCTGCACTTACACAGGTAGCCCCAGGTAAGTCTCTCTCAAAACCAGAACTACAACTTGACTGTGGTCGTGCTCCCTGTGTTTTTGGTGCCCTGCAAGCTTTCCCATGCTTAAGCTACGGCAGAACTTATGATCCCATGAGAATGTCTCAGAAGGAAAGGCATCCACCACAAATGGATGATCTGGTGAACTGTGTCATCAGCGCTCTGCTGGAAGTTAGCACCATCCACTGCTTCCTCCTCGCCATGCCACCACTGACCTCCACAACCCTGCAGCACCTTCCGCTATTAAATATTAAATATTCACAATGAGATAGGCAATAAGGAAAGGACAGAATTAGAAATATGGCTAAATCTTAAGTAAGAATATGTGATTTGTTTTAAGAGGAAGCACTAAATGTTAATACGCTTTCTGCCTTGCACACTTGAGAGAGCTTTTAAAAGCTATATTGGCATTTCTTGGAGATAGTATGAATTTAGGTCTGGAAATGCAGATCCACAAAATATATTTCTTTCTGGAAAAATATGCCTGGAGAAGTAGGTTGTCCCTAACTGAATGACATTTTCAGTATTTACAGCACCACCCACCCCACAAGTATGCTTAACATTGCAATTAATGTTCTGCACTTTACCAGTCAATGCCAAGCAATGCCAGAGCAGGCTGTGTTGATCGTGAACACTGTAAACACAGCAAGTCACTCCGAGCCAGAAAATCCAAACTCTGGCGGGGACCATATCTGATCAACAGTGGCATTATCATAATCTTCAACAAGTGCATTGTTTATTTAGAAAATCTCCCTCAATCCCTTAACAAATTAGTCTGGAAGCCACCGGGAGGATTAACTTCAGAAATTCTCCCTCAGATAGCAATTACGTCTGCTCAGATGTCACGAGCGACAGACATTTGCATAAGTCGTACCCAGCCTTTATTACTAATTGCATTTCCAGTGATTTGACTTCCAGTGGGGGTCTGTCTTTTCCAACCCAGCTACAAAATGCCGCACTCGGCAGGGGCAACCATGCCCCGGTGTGAGAGGTGCTCCCCGGCACCGGGTGTAATACCCAATACCTAGCTAAGAATTTAATTGCCAACCACTTTTCCTGACCATTCAGATTAAGAAGTAAACCATACTGGATGGTGTCATGGATACTTTCAGGGGAAAATCTTTCACTTTGGGTCCAATGACTAAAAGTTATGCCTAGCTGGTGGCAGCTATGTGGCTCTTCTCCAAGTAGCTGGCAATCCCTATTGAGCTGCGGGCATGTGCCTGCCCCATAAATCACCGGCGGCGCTGGCAGCCTTGTTGGCAGGCTCGGCAGGGAGACCGAGGGCTGAGCAAACAAGGCTTTGGGGCTGGATCAGGAGCCTCCTGCCCGAGGGGCAGCGCGGTGGCAGGGTGGCACCAGGAAGCCTGCACGGAGCTGCTGCACAATGCTCCTGTTTGCCTGTAGGTCCTGGGGGGACGGGGCGTCGCAAACCCAGAACTTCTAACAAGAATTAGTCCTCTTTATAGGAGGGACAGCAGTAACCAGCGTCATCTATGTCTTTTGACACAGCTGTCACAATCTGAGTGTCTCTTAAATGTTGATATCTGCCTTTTTTTTTTTCCCCCCAAAGGCAAAGGGGTGAGATCAATTACTGGTCCTGAATAAAGAATGATTATATTTCCATAACAGGTGAATTTGCCATCATCAGAGAGGGTCTGTGTTTTCAGAAGGAAACGAGATAACCTATCTGTCAGCTCCATAGGCACCCGCCGCAGGGTGCCACAGCCGGCAGGGCTGGTGCTTGTCTCCACAGCAGACCATCAGAGATTGCTGTATTTCATCCCACTCTTTTCAAAACAAAGTGCTACATTAACCTCTCCAACAAGCCTTTGAAAGGCTGAGGGAGTTGGGTCTTTTTAGTCTGGAGAAGAGAAGACTGAGGGAGGATCTCATCAATGTCTACAAATACTTAAAGGGAGATGCTGGGAGGAGGGGGCCAGTCTTTTTTCAGTGGTGGCCAGTGACAGGACAAGGGGCAATGGGTATAAACTTGAACATAGGAAGTTCCATCTCAACATGAGGAGGAACTTCTTTCCTTTGAGGGTGGCAGAGCACTGGCACAGGCTGCCCAGAGAGGCGGTGGAGTCTCTGACTCTGGAGACATTCCAAACCCACCTGGATGGCATCCTGTGCAACCTGCTGTAGGTGGACCTGCTCTGGCAGGGGGGTTGGACTAGATGATCTCCAGAGGGCCCTTCCAACCCCTGACATTCTGTGATTCTGTGACCTTGTGAACACTGACTAGCACCACTCCCATGGCCTGCAACTGCCCGTGCTGCTTGGGTTTATACAAGGGGCTTGGATTAAAGAGCAGGTCTTGCCTGCCCATGGCAGGGGAACACAAGTGTCCACCGAGCTTCCAGCTGCCCCCAGGCGCACCAGCACGCAGCCTTGTAGCTCTCGACTTTTAGGTTATAGCTGTGTCACCCCCCCAGCAATGGGTGGCTGCATGAAATGTGGTCGCAGCCATCTCCTGGGTGGGAGAATGGGGATGAACCTGAGTTTTTGAAAGGGAAGTTTAGTGTATGCATCCTCAAGTCCTTCGGAAGTGCTCTGCCTCTGGCTACTGCTAGGCAATTGCGCGACACAGGCTCCCAGAATCAAAACAAGAGGCTCTAGTAAAACAAAGGCAGCGATGAATGTTAGATATTTGCTATAAAGATAATCCTAGAGATAACTCCGCTGAGTGGCAGGCCTAGCACATGTAAGGGTATGAGAAAATGCGGGGGTTGTACAAGACTGAACCCCGGAGCTCATGCTCGCCGTGCGGCCAGCTGAAGCAGGTGCTCCGTATGAGCAAGGCACATTCCAGCAATATACATCACGTGTCTAAGGCAAATTTGTGCCATCTTTTTGCTCCGGTGTGCAACTGCCTCCTACACATCTGCTGGTGGGCTCTGATGACCACTGTGCACTCCCCGTTCCCACCACCTCTGCAGCTGCCCTGTGAGACTGCTGCTTCCCTGCTCACGTCTCCCTCGGGAGCTCAGCGGGTTCACTGGGCTTTCTGTCAACTCTGAACATTTACCCAAGCCTTCTCCTTGTGTTAGAAGCTGCCATTGGACTGGAGGTCTGGAAGGCATTTGTGCAGAAACCCTTTCAAGCAAAGACACTGGCTTAAGTTTTCTGTTTCATTTAGAAAATGAGGGGGAAAAAACCCAAAAACTTTCCTTTTACATCTCCAAGGTGGCCAGGTTACTGTTGCAATTTTTATCTCAAGGCCTTTGCTCCTGTCCCTTATAGAAAGTCTTTATCCTGAACCTGCTAAACACCAGGCCTGTTACAAAGTGCTGCTTATTTCTTGCTTAGTGTCACGGTTTAACCCTCGGGCAGCTAAACCCCACACAGCCGCTCGCTCACTGCTCCACAGTGAGATGCGGGGGAAAATCAGGTAAAAGTGAGAAAACTTGTGGGTTAAGATAAAGACAGAGTAATAGGCAAAGCAAAAGCCATGAAGGCAAGCAAAGCAAAACAAGGAATTCATTCACTGCTTCCCATGGGCAGGCGGGTGTTCAGCCACCTCCAGGAAAGCAGGGCTCCATCAGGCATAACGGTTACTTGGCAAGACAAAGACCATCACTCCAAACATCCCCCCACCTCCTTCTTCTTCCCCCAGCTTTATATACTGAGCATGAGGTCACATGGTCTGGAATATCCCTTTGGCCAGTTGGGGTCAGATGTCCCGGCTGTGTCCTCTCCCAACTTCTCCTGCAGCCCCAGCCTAGTCGTTGGTAGGGCGGTGTGAGGAGCAGAAGAGGCTCTGACTGTGCAAGCACTGCTCAGCAATAACTAAAGCATCCCTGTATTAGCAGCACCGGTTTGGTCACAAATCCAAAACATAGCCCCACACAAGCTACTGTGAAGAAAACTAACTCTATCCTAGTCAAAACCAGTACACTTGGATGTGAAAAAAATTGCATATGAAGACGGAGAACGTGCATGGAGCGAAGGTGGGCGGTTTGGAACAGACTGTGGATGCTTTTCATTTTACTTTAACAGCAGGAGCATTGGCAGATACTGTCTCCCATTAGCTAAACTCTCAATTTACACCTATTCAGATATCTTCTGAATAACAGGCAAATAAAATGACTGTTGGAGAATGGCTAGCTCTAGCAAATAGAGAGAGAAGCTTGGGCTACCAGAAAACAGGAAAGACTCTCAGGAAATTGTGTTGAAAAGCTCCTGCAATCTGTCTACAAGACCAGAATAAAATGCAGGCCAAAATAAACAAGCTGCTGGGGAAAAGGGTAGAGTACCTTAAGATGTAGGCTGAAGCCTGATCGCTGCATGGTCACAGGAGAGGGCAGGTTTTCAGCGAGTAACGGTGGTGTCAGGGAAAACAGTGACGGTGCAGACCTGCTCCTTGGATGCTGAAGGTGAGTTGAAGTGGAGCCTTTCCCAAGCCCTGCTGCCAAACCCCGCTCCACAGAGCACCCACACAACATTCCACTTTCTGACCAACTTATTGTCTGACTAATGGCAGCAAATGAAGTCCTGATCTGGCTCAGGGCTGCTTTTCATCCTGTCTTTTCTTCCCTGACTCTGTCTCTCCTTCCACTTCACCCCCGAGTACTAGGCAAATGCAGACGGGATCTGTTCCTATCTGAGCTGGCAGCAGTCCCAACTCCATGTGGTCCTCAAGACCCTCAGCTGGCCTCAGCTCCATCCAGAGCCCACCAGGGCACACATGTTCTACCCAGCAGCACTGGAGAGCTGCCACTTAGACCGCACAAGCAATCAGGGCTGACTGAGGTCTCCCAGAAATGGAGCTGGTTGGTTTTGCCCAGGTGTGTGCTACCACCCGGCACCAACGACCAGTCTGTGGAGCACTACTAGTGACCCATGGTACGGAGGATTTGTGGGCGCAGACTCAAAATGGTGAGCTCTGCTGGTGCCATAGCACAGCTGTAGAGGCACAGTTAAATAATCCTTCGGGATCAGCTTTGTCCGAGGAACCCACAGGTGAGGGAGAAAGCTGCCCTCCTCCTGCCCGCCAGCGGAGCGAGCACGCACCTGAGGTGCGGAAAATCACTTACAGCGTGGGTCTTGGCACTGAAACAGAGGGTGCGCTGGCACCTGGGAACAGCTTTCAGCCGGTGAGTGAGGGATAGACCCACAGTCTCCAGGAAGGAAAGGTACTGGCAAATGCTACTGCGCGAGTGGGCTGAGAGCTAAATCTCTACAGCATTAGCTCAAACTTCTGCGATAGTCAAGCTCCAGCTTGTCCCAGACGAAGGCCAGTTAACTCAAGAGAAACCGTCACTTACCACAGGCAGGAGATTTTTGAAAGCATATGTGAGTCTGATCTAGAGCAAGGCACATAGAAATGGGCTTTGAATTCACAACACACCAAAGATCAGCCCTAAGCAGCCCTCGTTCCTTTTAAGTTTATCTCTAACTGAAGAATTTGCCTGCTTTCTCCAGCGGCTGTCTTCAGGCTAAACACAGGCCTGGGCTTTGCTGGGTGGGAAGTGCACAGGGATGGAAAGCAGCGAGTCCCTGCTAACTGTAACCGCTGTGGAAGGATGGGCTACTCCCATGACAGTCAAGCATCTGACACAACCACCACAGCACTCTTCAGTCTAAAGACATGCAAGGAAGGAGTCAAAGAATGGCAGCTTACTATTGATTATCAAATATGTGAAGAAACATTAGCCCAGCTATGGAAAAAGGGTAATATTTGTCCTGAATATCTCATCCTAGGAGCCTGCAGGCTCGAGTGACCAGTACAGCTGGGACACTCTCTGAGGCACCCATCATTTTTGCACCTCCTGACCGTGGAGGAGGATCCCCCGCACACGCGCTGCCCAGTCTTCCGTTACTTCTGTGAGTCATTCTGTGAGTCATTCAGGGATTTGTTCATCCCATTCCCCACAATTACTGTACTGCACATCAGGGATAGCATTTTTCTCTCTGCCATTCTCAGGTTTTCTGCCATTTAGGTAAAATTATCCCATGCTTCCTTAAACAGATGCAGAGGAGCTTCCACCTACAGAACAGTAAAGTCCTTAAGCGACTTTGATGTCATGTATGTATAAGTAACATATAAGATATACAGTATATAAATATATATGTACATGCCCTCTATAATTAAAGGAACATGTCCATACGTAAAACATTTTTATCTTGTGCCAAATGATGAATTCTACCCTGAGGTAATGAGTCAGGTAAAACATTAACATAAATTTGATGGTATATCTTCAATTCTGAACAAAATTGCGTTTCTAGCAGAAGTTTGCGAGAGTTGCTTGAAGTTTTCACTTAATTAAAACCACCACCCAACTACCGGGTTTATTAAAATCTCCTGTCCCAAGCACCGCCTACAATCATACATGACCCTGTATGCGCAAGGAGTGCCACGCGGTTCATGTGATATTATTGATTCTGAGCATCGTTACCGTCAAACACCCCTGGTGGTTTTACTCCTATGGCTAAACCTATTGGTTGTCACTCATGCTGGCCGGCTCAGCAGAGCCAAAGCATAAGGACCAAACTCTACCAGGGGCTGACTGCGCTCTCATTGTGGGGAGAGGAGGCACATTACCAAGGCAAAGAGGGCAGCTCGCATTGCTGCTGCCCCTTATACCAGCTATCCTGTGAACAAGCAGCAGGTTGTTTCTGCTATTTTTTATCAGTTCTATTTGCCAGGTTGAAATCTTCCCTCTTCTCCCACCTTTCCTTCCAAAATAATCTAAAAAATCCCATTTCTTCTGAATTTCTTATCAATATATACCTCCTGAGAAAGCAGGTCACAGGCAGGCCACCTTTAATTTAATACCTCCCATTGACTTTAATGGCTGCGAGATCAGGATCCCAGAAGGTAGTTTGTTTGAGCTAACAGAGTCAGGGAGTAGCTTTCCTCCCTGCTTTCCCCTCGCTGTCAGCAAACATCTATAATGGCAAGTAACAGTGCTAACAGGTAAACTGATACTTTGCTACTGGGTAGCTGACAAGACTTTTAATATATAACTGAAACTAGAGAATGGTTATAAAACACTCCTAGTTCACGGCTGCTCTCTTATAGTTACTAACTCCTTCCCCTTGGTGTTTTCCCTTCCAGAAATTCAATACAGAGCCAACATTTCCTTAGTACAACATCCATGTGCTTCCCTTAGGCACTTCCACTGAAACCAAGGATGTCAACTGTTACCAAGGGGGAAAAGCATCCATTTCCATTACTACATAGTAAGTGAAATGACATGGCTTCCCTTCCTCCCCTGACACAAGCGGTTTCATTACTGCAATGTTTTACAGTGCTTGCACACACCAGGATTTGTAAGAAAGCATCAAATACATGAGCTGATAGAGAACTGCTTCGATGCTTCTCTGCAAACACGGTGGCGCAAAGCCGGGTCTGCACTCCCCTCTTGCCAATGAGGCTCCACTGTTTAGCCCTAAAGGGCAGGTGACCCTCATGATAAGGAGTTAATTATAAAACAACACTTTTCAACGACACTACAGATAAATATTAAAAAGCGCATCGCTTCTGAGCTGAGTACAGAAAACAATTTACAGGAGTCACTTCTGAACTTACCTCTTATTTCATTATTGTCATTACCAAACTGACTTTGCGCAGGATGGCAGCATCACCAGGATGCTCCAGAACCATGTGCCACGTTAAGGAAATAGCTGCCGCAGAAGTTTCCCACCAGAGTTGCCCCCCACATCCAAGTCACCCACTCCTGGCATCCGAATTCATAGAATCATAGAATCATAGAATGGTTAGAGTTGGAAGGGACCTTAAAGATCATCAAGTTCCAACCCCCCTGCCATGGGCAGGGACACCTCTCACTAGAGCAGGTTGCTCAAAGCCCCATCCAGCCTGGCCTTAAACACTTCCAGGGATGGGGCCTCCACAACTTCCCTGGGTAACCTGTTCCAGTGCCTCACCACCCTCACAGTAAAGAACTTCTTCCTAATATCTAATCTAAATCTCCCCTCTTCCAATTTAAAACCATTACCCCTTGTCCTATCACTAGACTTCCTGACAAAGAGTCCCTCTCCAGCTCTCCTGTAGGCTCCCTTCAGATACTGAAAGGCTGCTCTCAGGTCTCCCCGGAGCCTTCTCTTCTCCAGGCTGAACAGCCCCAGCTCTCTCAGCCTGTCCTCATAGGAGAGGTGCTCCATCCCTCTAATCATCTTAGTGGCCCTTCGCTGG
>VZSF01005932.1:170459-276610 GCA_013398295.1 Chionis minor | reverse complement strand
TTTCAGGTTGTTCAGGTGGTCTCGAACCTGATCTTCTCCTACTGTGGGCACTTCTCCATTCTCAGAGCCCCTGGTTTTACCTACTGTGACTTGGACAGTGCAGTTAGAGCCCTTGCCAGTGAAGACTGAGGCAAAAAAGTCATTCAGTACCTCAGCCTTATCCATATCCTGGGTGGCCAGGTCTCCCGTTTCCTTCTGGAGAGGGCCCACAGCCTCCCAAGTCCTACCTTTTTCCCTGACACAGCTATAGAATTTTTTCTTATTGTCTTTGATGTCCTTGGCCAGATTCAGTTCTCTTAGGGCTTTTGCCTGCCTGATATGGTTCCTGGCCACTCGGACAGTTTCTCTATATTCCACCCAGTCCACCTGTCCTTGCTTCCACCCTCTATAGGCCTCCTTTTTTCCACTGACGCTCAGCCAAATATCATCCACGGAGCTGCAGGTGCCAAAAACCACTCAGCCTTTGCTCGTATCTGACCATGATCAACTCAGATTGCAGGAACAGCCTTTGGAGCTGTGAAAACTCACCTAGGAAAATGTGCTTTGGACTGAAGTGATTTAGGTTATGTATGAAAGTCTATTCATCACTCTCCTCAAAAACTAAAGATGAAAAATTAACCTCGGCTGTGATGAAATATAATACTCCTTATGTGAATTACAGCATTATCTGAAAGTTCCAAAGAAGACTGAACCTTTTTTTTTTCTTTGCTAGATGCTGTACAAATGTGGAAAGAAGGAAATAAACTGAATGCTTTCTAGCCTAGTTTTTTTAAAAAAAACACTTTAAAGAAGCCTAAAAAATAAAAAAAGAACTGTGAAAGAAGAATGAAGCTAAGGGAGCACCTGACCCCCCACGCTTGCTGTGAGCACAACAGGAAATTTTTGCATTGCTATTTATTTCAAGCTGCACCACAACACGTCTCACATTTCCAAGGCAGGAGGAAAGGGTCCCGCTCAAAGAAGCCTGTCACTGCCCGAGGACACAGTGGTGGGTAGAAAGAGGACGGGCACAACTGGAATGACCCCAAGAGCAGGACGAGCAGCCTGGCAGCAGTCAGCTGTAAGAGTGTGAATAATAAAAAAAGTTCAAAACGTCTATATGGGTTTTGCTCTGCAAAAAAAGCACAGAAGTGGCACAGGAAGGGACTGATGAATGGATAGGCAAAGGTGATCATATTTATTAAAAAAAGAAAACATGCTGACGGAGGCAGATGGAGGGAGATGAAACTCAACATGAGTGAGGGATAAACACCTCTTTAAGGGATTTTTAACGCGAGACATAGAGAAATTAATAAAACGTATCTCTACGGGTATCTGGGATGTTGGGTTACTCATTTCCCATGGACAGCATCGGGAAGAGATCTCTAAAAAGAAGCAAAGACCAGAAGCTTCCTGGACAAGCAGCTGAACAGAAGAAGGGACAAGGGGTCCCTGGGGATGCTGGCGGAGGCTGTCCCTGTGGCCCCACCGCCAGGGACTGGGTCCTACTGCAAAATGGCAGAGCGAGCTGGAGGCAGAGAAAAGGGAGGGGAGTCCAGAAGGGGCTGGAGGTGGGGATCAAACAAAGGCCGGAGGCAGGGAGGAGGGAGGTGGCTCGGAGGGCTGCGCAGTGTCTTGAGCAGAGCAAAGGGGCTGAGTAGCGACGGAACAAGGACCGGACACTGTGTGGTAGGAACTTGGAAAGAGCGGAAGGATGCACTACCTGCAAAATAATACGACTGCATAATTTAAGCAAACTCATGAGTTTTGAGTACTCTGTTATTCAAACACGTCTTAGCTGTGTCAAGTTTAGACACAGCATCCCATTTATCTTGGCACAACTCAAATCCCTAAATTATCTCTGTCTTTTCAGCCTCCTCACAGGAACTTTTCTTCCAGCTTTGTTAAAACATGAAGTAGCCCAGGAACTGCTTTACAAACAAATACCAGCTGAGGTGAAGGCTTAACCCTGCCGCAGGGTGCGGTGGGCAGCCCGGGGCCAGGCTAACGAGCCGCCCCCCGCTGCCGCTGCCCCACAGCGCCCGCTCCTCCTTCCACCGCCGCAGAGCTGCGGCAACACACGCAGTTCTCAGACAGGCTGCAGAGTCTTGAGAGAGTGCTAAATACACACAGGTCAGCATATCCCACTTGTGCCGTTTACGCAATATTGTGAGCTCCCCTCTGCCAGCCCAAATTTAACCATTCTGGAATAAACAAAGCTTCGAGCAACCTGGTCTAGTGGAAGGTGTCCCTGGCCACAGTAGGGGGGTTGGAACTAGATGATCTTTAAGGTCACTTCCAACCTAAATCATTCTATGATTCTATGAAATACTGCTAAGGGGAAGGTGGTGACCTCGGTCTCCAACATGGACAGCAAAGGGCACAGTGCTGCTTTCCACACAGTGACCCTGCTTTTGATCACTTCTACATCACGTGAGTGGTGAAGGCAGTGAAGTCAGTGGTGTTTCCTGGCACAGCCCCTCTGCTCTCCCTCTCTTCCCTGAGTTTCCTCCCATGCAGAGGGGACTGTCTCATTTTCCTTTGAAAACCTGGGGCAGAAGAAGAAAATGATGACAGGGCGCACGTGTTAACGACAGGAAAACACCAGCTGCTAACATGGCTCACCTACCAGTCTGCCTGAAGAGTGGCAAGCCCTGAAAATGTGGCAGGGGTTTATTTTTAACATCCGTGACAGATCTCTTTGCCTTTTAAAGAGTGTCCTGGGGCTGCCCGGGCCCCTTATCTCCTTGGCAGCTCTTCAGTGAGCTGCTCCAGTGGCTGTCCCCATGGCTGCGCACTCCTCATCCGCCAAGGAGCTTGAAAGCTGGAGTGTCCCTCTGCTGCCTCAGCAAGTGCCACTTACTCTGCCAAAGTGATTCACTAGGAAATACGCTTTTCAACTATGGAAACATGGCATGTTGGAGTTTGTAAGGAAGAGCCTCGCAGTGCCCAGAGATGTCTGCACGGCGACACACCAAGTGTCGCTTCTGTTTCTCTGTGCTCCAGATAGTAGAGAGTATACCAAGTACAAAACTTATAAAGTAAGGGTGGGCTTGTTTTTTGTTGTTGTTGGGTTTTTTTTAAATAAAATAACTAATAAAAAAGGCTTTCACTTATTCAGTAAAATATCCTTAGGCTAGAATACCCTATCTAGGAGACCAAAGAAAATTTTAATCCTCCCATTCAAGCTGCCACACAAACTGTGATGAAATGATGCAGCGCTGGGAAATAAAGAACTTGCTGATCATATTAATCCTTCATCTTCCATTCAGCTTCCTACACCAGTATCCTGTTTCCTTTTTAACAGCCAACAATGCTCCTCTATTTCCTTGCGTGATCCCCCATAATGCTATCATGTCAGACTTAAAAGCAATGCTTCTCAGTAACTAGGTGAATTCTCTAATTTTTGTTATAGATTATAGAAGGGCTCTGACATCTATCTGTAAACAGTGACACCGTACACCCTAAAAGCCTACTTTTTGGTTCTTCACAAAATGGCTGGTTTGCACAAAGTCCCCGCCTTTGGTTCAGTCGAAGTGTACCTGCTCCTGACAGCTACCAAGGGCGCAGCTGTGGGGCAGGGACCCTGGAGCCCACCTCTGAGTGCCAAGGACGGTACGCAATGATGCTTTTTGCATTTCTCTTGCATATATATTTATACAGCAGGCACAAAAATGATTTAGTAAGATAGCCTTTGATTAATGAAAAGCGTCAACCATTTCATAACCAAATTTTCCAAACCAGAGAAGCTTGCACTAGCTAAACTGGTCATTTTACACAAGAAAAGAGGGAAGAATTTTGCTTTTACGCAAGTGGTTTGAAGTTACTACACTGAAGGTTATTGCACTGCACAATTTTTTTAACAGATCCAAATTGAGGAATCAGTTGTTCTAGACACACTGACACTTGTGAGGGTTTGAAGAACTGAAAACTAAAAGAGCTCCAAGTACCTGAAGGTTTCCCTGGTAGTACTTCTAAAAAGGATGTACTAAGTCTGATTGTGCCTTCCTGAGACAAAACTCAAAAGCTCTCAGAGAGAATTTTTGTCCCGCGAAAGGTGAGCTAGACCAGCAGCATTTGTGCAGAGCTGCAGCAATGTGCCTAGTTAAATAAACAAAACTCAAGTCACCTGCATACATCGGGTTAGAGCTAGATGACCCACGCCTTTATTACTTTCCAAATAATAGGCTTATCACTGACACAATTAGTCTTACCTTATTGTAGTACTGCACCTGGACTGAGTGCCACTGCCCATCGCTGACCCCTCCCGGAACGAACGGTGCTACTGTAGTGGTTGTCTCCCCTGCAAGGGCAGGCAGAAGGGAAAAAATAAGTCAACATCCCTGGAAACTGTGCTCTGCACTAAACGGAAACATGGAGAGACCCTCATCAGGCACAGAATGTAGCCATCTCACTTCAGCGTGATGGAATTTGGGGTTTCGTCCTGCGAGGCAGTAAATATCCCATTCTGGTGCACAAATACAAAAATAGCTTCTGGTACATTCAGGTGAATTCAGTTTTTTTATTATGCTTCTGCAGACCGCGGTAACAAATGTATTGGGTAGATAGAGCTATTGCTGAAGTGGTCAACTGAGGAAAGAAAGTACATGAATTTTTCTGCATTTCTGCCAAAAGCAGCACTTTAAGGTTTCTTGAATATGATGAGTATCGCGCCAGGGTATGTTGTCAGGGAAGGGAAGCCTACTCCTCGTCAGAGCTGAGAAAGTGAAATCCAAAAATACTCTAGTATAAAACCCATGGTAACCTTGGTCCCAGCAAACTTTTACCAGTGATTAATGAAATAATTGGCGGCCTTTCAGTGTTTAAATTTGAAAACAAGTCCTTGCCATTGCAATTGGAAAGCTGAAGCTTTTAAGCCAGGTCTGAGTCAGCAGAACCAGCTCAGTAACCAGGCATATCTGTTCTGAGGTAGCAGCAAAATAAACATTCGTGTTGAAAGTACATAAAAGGCCTGGCACAGAGAAGGGATTGCTAGGTTTCGACTTTTTTTTTCTTTCTCTTTCTCTTGGTTTTTTTTTTTTTTTTTTTTTAACGGTTGGAAATTTCTACATAATAAACCACAGGAAAAATAACTCCCTTCCGTAAGCTAACAAAGTTCATAGTATTGTTCAGCTTAAAATGTACTTTCAACTCTCTATTTGCAACAAATGTTTTACCATGTGTGAAGCATTATTCCTGTGTCCCCCACTCTCTTTTAACTCCCATCCTATATACTTCTGTCATTTAAACAAGACACATTTCAGCTCAGAGATGTCTGACATCTTGCTGTGATGGTTTTTAGCATTTAGGGGTGAAAAAACCTGTGCTAAAAATTGGGCTTTTTATTCAGCTAGTAAGTTTCTGTAAAAGGAAGATCATCAGTCTCCAATCCTTTTGCTTTGCTTTCTGTGAAGAAGTTGTTGCGACAGGTAAAATAGTCAGATCAGATGTCCAAAACTTGTACTGGTCGTTAAAAGCCACTTAAAACCATAAAACATAAACCATTCTCCTTCCAAAGAAAATACCATTTCTAAATATGCAGGACCAGACCTGCTCTCAGGTGCAGCAGTGCAAATCTAAATTTAGTTTCATGTATTTTAAAGGAGTTCCTCCACATTTAAATGCATATAAGTGCAAGCAGAATTTATTTTTCTCTCATTCATCCTCAGGGTGCCTTCCAAGCAATTTGATTCAAGTTTAGACAAGCGGAGCACAGCTACAAAAGGAAGCACATCTCTCCGACTGCAGCGTGTTATTTCATTACACTAATCCATTGAAAAGCCTGCCTTAAAATCTAATTTGGCCAACTTTGAGGTAATAAAGGGGAAATGAAACCGGATATCTTCAACCCAAAGGGCCCAGATATGCACTTTTAAGCATTGCTGGTAAATCGATGGGTTCACATAGGATTTACCACGGGGTCCGAAGGCAGCGACTGTCACTGACGACGAGTGTGCAACACTGACGTGGGCTGTGCGTCTGCTTCTACTGCTTTCCTGCTTACAATGTCTCATTTTTCACAAAAATAAAGTAAGAGTTGACTAGAGCCTGCATGTCTATCCTGAATATGGATAATAGGAAATAACAGGATTATTTCCCGAGTTACGTGCCTGGTACAGAGGTACAAACATCTCACTTGACCTACACGTAACCCCACTTGACCTACATGACAATAGTCCTTCCCAGATATTTGTTTATGTCCCAACTGAAAACATCCCCTAAACCTGTGACAATTAGAGGTCGTCTGCTCTGTTGAGATTTACTAAAGCCACCAAAGCCTTTGCACCGAACTCACAGACCTGCTCCTGGGCTGAAGCAGGAATGCAAGCGGTCCACCAAGAACCTCACCAAGCCTGCTGAAGTCCAGGGGGTGATTCCTGGTGGCTTCAATGGGATTCAACCATGCTGCATGTTAACAGCTTCACCCGCTATCCCCGTCACGGCAATTAGCACAGTTAGCCGTGAAGTTTTGGACGAAACCTGGGCTTTTTTAACTCGGGAAACACGCCTCTGCTGAGGCTGGAATGGTCGGGGTTTGCTCTGATCACACTTCTGTCAGGAAGAGCTTTTCCACTGCCAGGCTGATTTTCTGGAGGAAACCTCTCCCCTGAGAGAAGGCCACGGTGTTGCAGGGATATGTGTCACCCTGAGCTTCCCCTCTCTCTGCTCCCAGAAGCACCAAAAGACCCTGGCTTTGTCCTAGTGCAGAAAGCAGCAAACGCCAAAGCCTCCATTTGTTGTTTCCTAGCCCACCGTAGCAATGAGCGGGCAGCTAAGTTCTCCTAAATTCATTGTTGTTTATGGCTTCTTCCACGGGCGAGGTGCTTCTACAGTGCAAAAGTGCGTTCCAGTGACAGTACTGCTCATCACCAATCGCTAATGAATGGCAGGCATTTTTCACTTGTCTCCTAGGTTGTCCTTTGGCTCGTGTGTATTTTCTAGATAACATTTATGCACCTCCTTTCATTGATGGTGTCGTGTAAAAATGCATAAACACAAGACGTTTATCAGAGTGTGATAAAATGAAGTCTCATTTAAGCAAATATTGGCTCGGAGGCCAACTTTCAGGCTAGCGCCAATCTTTTATAGTAGTCGTAAACTTCATCTTTTATAACTGGTATGTTGACAAGCTCCTGCCTACAACAGCAAGCGTAAACTACCACAAACCGCTACAATCTGGAGTACCTTGCAACACCCGGCATCAGTTGTTCACTGTACAATGCTATTCAATTAATGAGGCAGCAAACAGCCATATAAAATCATTGAAGAACATTTCCAAATGGCTTGAGAGGGTCTCCTGACCACAAGCAGGAACGCTCCGCTCCAGCGAGACCTCACCTGCAGAGAACGTGAGCTGGATCTGCTCCTCAATGATCTCCAAGGCAATGAAGTCATGCTTCTCGTTAAAACGCCCGTTGTAGAGGAGGAGAGCGTTCCTCTCCCTGGTTGCAAACCTAGAACGCAGAGATGAGAAGTTAGCTCATGCTTAACGGCTTATTAATTAAAGACTGATGGTCAAGTCGCCCAGAAGAAAGATGGCATTGTGTTTAGCAGAAAAGCAAGCCTTTGAATCTTTCTTCAGACAGAAAATTATAAAATTCAGGAGTCAGCTGCAGGATAAATCTACTCTTTCACAATTGACAGGGGCAAGCAAGATGGAAATTACAGAAATCTACTCTGCAGAGATCTGCTGTGGATGCTGGCCCTCACAAGTGGTAAAATTCGGCAGATGCATGATACAGAGTGAGTATCTGTCCCTCGCCAAACAGTAGCACTACACCTCTCAAAAAGTCCGAAAGCCAAAAAGCATTTTCACATCAAAGGGGGGATACTTGCTGCCTGCTTGCTGTCTAAATGCTACAGGGTACGCGGAGAGTCATCAACTGATTAAAAAGACCTGATGGGGAGGCAAAGGGAAAAGAAAGATACGAGTTGCTTTAATAATCCCATGTAGACAATCAGGGTTCATCAATCAGCAGGTCAGTCAGCGGGAGGAAGGAAAATAAACTCTTAAATGATTCCACTAAATCAGCGTCAATGGGTGGGTTTTGGTTTTATTTTTCTTGTGTTTCTAATACGGGATGTATCACACCTTTCCTGCAAAAAAAGAGGCAACCCCACTTTTAAAAAAGCCTGGGTGTTTTTGCCAGCAAAGAACTTTCTTTGCAAATTTCTGCCTGTTATGTGTATGTTATCATTTGTAATTGAATCCTATTATCTTTGGGGATTCACACACAGCTTTCATCTACTTAGAAATGCAAAAAAATTATTATGGTTTACATAAACATTTTTACAAAGATTAATATTATATAAAGAGAGAAAGGGAGAGAAACCATGGGAATTTCTTCTGTTTCCAAATGGCAGTGCAGTTTGATTTTGTATCTTGAATTTCAGGAATTATGCCTGATTTAAATTAATCCACTTTTCCTACAAATGAATTAAATGCTGAACCCAGCTAATGAAAGCTGCCTTCCAACGACAAAAGAAATGATTCTCGTGCCTGTCATGTCACGTCTACTAGCAAGACTCTCATGCAATGCAACAAAACCTGCATTCAGAGAATGTGAAAGAAGCAGTATTTTAAAACATCAAGGTCTGGTATTTGAAATAAAAAATTTCAAAACCAAAGAATATTTTATAACAAAAGTTGTTTGTCAGAAATATGTATGTTGTGGATCACAGTGAGTAGAGACCTTTCAGAACCAGGAGCCTGAATTTGAGCTACATGGAAACAGGAATTTTTATTTGCTACGTTTTTTAATAATTGTGAAGGAGAATAACTTGTTCTGATTCAAAAACCAGAAGTCAAAATTTTGATGTTTCCAATAAAATACAAACTCCAAAGAATATCCGTTATAGTCCATAAAATATTGTATTATTGCTTTGATTACTTTTAGAATCATAGAATTGAATCATAGAATCATCTATGTTGGAAGACACCTTCAAGATCATTGAGCCCAACCATTAAACTGACACTACCAAAACCACCACTAAACCATGTCCTTAAGCACCACGTCTACACATCTTTTAAATACCTCCAGGGATGATGACTCCACCACTTCCCTGGACAGCCTGTTCCAATGTTGATAACCCTTTCAGTGAAGTAAGTTTTCCCTAATATCCAATCTAAACTTCCCCTGGTGCAACTTGAGGCCACTTCCTGTTGTCCTATCGCCTGTTACTTGGGAGAAGAGCTAGACTCCCACCTGGCTACAACCTCCTTTCATGTAGTTGTAGAGAGTGGTAAGATCTCCCCTCAGCCTTCTCTTCTCCAGGCTAAACAACCCCAGTTCCCTCAGCCGCTCCTCACAAGACTTGTGCTCTAGACCCTTCACCAGCTCCGTTGCCCTTCTCTGGACACGCTCCAGCACCTCAATGTCTTTCTTGTAGTGAGGGGCCCAAAACCGAACACAGTATTCGAGGTGGGGCACCACCAGTGACCAGCACAGGGGGACAACCACTTCCCTAGTCGTGCTGGCCACACTATTCCTGACACAGGCCAGGATGGTGTTGGCCTTCTTGGCCACCTGGGCACACTGCGGGCTCATATTCAGCCAGCTGTCAACCAACATCCTCAGGTCCTTTCCTGCTGGACAGCCTTCCAGCTGCCCTTCTCCAGGCCTGTACACTGCATGGGGTTGTTGTGACCCAAGTGCAGGACCCGGCACTTGGCCTTGTTGAACCTCATAGCACTGGTCTCAGCCCATTGATCCAGCCTGTCCAGATCCCTCTGTAGAGCCATACGACCCTCAAGCAGGTTGACACTCCTGCCCAACTTGGTGTCACCTGCAAACTTAGTGAGGGTGCACTCGATGCCCTTGTCCAGGTCATTGATAAAGATACTGAAGAGAACTGGCCCCAGTATTGAGTCCTGGGGAACACCACTTGTGACCGGCCGCCAACTGGATTGAACTCCATTCACCTGATCAGTTTTGAAATATATCTTTATTTCTAAATTTATTTGATGTAATATAAAATAATACTATAGAAGGGCAAACTAAATGAATTAAGACAATACCGTTGAAATATTTCAATATTATCAAAACATTGATTTAGTTTTCACTTTTCACCATCAAACATTTAATCCAAAGGAATACAGTTTCTGTAAAACATTTCCCAAGACTGTATTTTTCCGTGGATAACTGCTTCATCAAAACATTTTTATCAGAACTATCCAGAATACATATCAGCAAAAGAAATAAGAATAATATTAGTGATGCTTCTTTAGTGGGCAGAAAGAGCTAGCTTGATTAGCAACAAGAGGAACCTTAGTTCCATTTGAATATATTTTTCTGATATAGTTACAATTCTCTACTATAATTCTAAACTGTTAAATTATTAAGCTATTTTTTATATTTCTTTACCCTGTGTGTGCTCAGTCCCATTTTTTCCCACGCGTCAAAAGCATCTTTTGTGTCATACTCACAGTTAAAGCACTACTGCTTTTGAACTTGTCTAGTCATCACCAGCTGGGGAAAAGAAATACTGTTTTTTAATAAAAGGGATATTTTTATTCTCAGGACATAGGAAACAAAAGACACTTTCTTAGAAAATTTTGAATAAATAGTGAGAAAACCTCTCCACTGACAATGTCTCTTGGAGCGAAGGAGTAGGAAGTGTTGGAAGGAAGCAAGGAAGACTTATCATGTTGGGAGCAGAAGGTCATGCCTGGTCAGTAACCTAAATACTTTTTTTAAAAAATCATATTTTAGTTATGAGACTGGACAATGCAAACAGCCTGCTCTTTGCCAGGAGTGAGTCATGAGTCGCAGCTGAAGGAAGCTAGACAGCCTGGGATTTTACAAATGCTCCCAAATCACAAAATATGTAATGGCAAATCACTGTCTAGTCAAACTGTTAATTCTTACTTATCCTCACATAATGTTTTCCACCTACATTGACAGATAATAAAAGCCAAAGAAATAACAAGTGTAAATAAAAGTGAACTTTAGGTATGAAGAGCTAAATGTGTCGTGATTCTATGATTCTATGATAAGCATTATCCCAGACAGTGTGGGAAGAACCCCATGATGGTCTAGACCTGTTATCATCATACCGAGTGGACCGAGGAGTGTTTAGCTCCTCGGTTTTAAAAACGCTGCAGAAACCCTGGTGTAAGCACTACCTTGCTGCAGTAGTTTGCTGTTTCTCAATAACCCCTACCCCGAGCATTTGAGTTGCTTTAATTTGAAGCACCCTACACGTCAAAGATCTCTTCCTGAAAGCCTGAAAAATGACACCACGTGGCTGTGGGGACAAGCCAAGGGTAGTGCAGGTAATTTATGCTGGCAGCCAGCCCAGGCTGCTCCTTTGTTTGCGCTCACTGTAGGTCTGACAAGTCCAACAGAGCCTTTTGCTCCTCAGCTTTGCAGTGTACCTGATGCTCTACATCGATCTCCGCAGGCGCAGCTCTTCCCTGCCTCGGCCCGCCTGCAAACCGTGCCTGCGCTTTCTGATTTAACCAAAATGTCAAGACTCTGTAAAATGTCAGACCTTGGGATTAAGGCAGATAAAAGGATAAAATGAAAAGAAGCTGCCTGGCTCCTGACAGATGTAAAACTCCAGGTAACTGCTGGGTGTTGGATGGGACGTGTGCCTGGTGGTGTCCTCCACGAGCACTTTCACTGGACAGACACACAAAGATGTCTGTCATTGTTGCTGTTGTTGCACCCATCAACAAATCCCCGGCCTTGCTCTTTGGGGTCAGGGTTAACACATTTTGTGCTATTTACTCACAGTCAACTGAGAGGGAGAGACAAAGGTCAGTCCCCGGATAAACCATGGGAAAGCTGCAAACCTGCACCCGCTCTGGAGAAGACACATGTGCGCAGCTGGAGCTCTGGCTCCATGGCAGATGAGCCCCATGCTATGGCCTGACCCAAAAAGTCTTCTTCAGAAGAGGTTGTTTTTTTCCCGTAGGGGAGCAGAGCCCTGGTCCATACAGTGCAGGTGGCAGCATCGCTTCCCAAGCTCCAAGAGCTCCTCGAGTGTCCTCATGAGAAAAGTGAGCCAGCCCATAAAAAGACTGTCCAACATGGAGGTGTTGGAGCAGATGGGACAGGGAGGAGGCCAGTCATGCCTGGCAGCTGGGATGGGACCAGAAGGAGAAGTTCGGTGTGAAGGCCAAAAGGAGCAAAGTGAGGAGCTCGGACAGTTGGAGTCATCCCAAGCCCAGTGCTGGGAACCAGCGGAGAGCAAGGACCTGAGGAGGACTAGCCTGTGCTCAGCCATGGCCTGAGGAGACCAGGTCCTCCGACAGGCGGAGAAACAGGAGAGGGGAGGAGCGCTCCCGAACAAGCAGCACAAACTGGCAGCCAGCGCATGAATGTCAGGAGGCCACAGACCCAACCAGAAGAACACCTGACAAGCTTGAGAGGTGTCAAACCCACCGCCCACCCTCGCGCCTCTCCAGCTGGGGGCTGCTGAGGGGTGGCCAGAGACGCCCTGGTGTCCCCCTGCCCCACGCCATCACCCCTCCTTGCCGCAGAGGAAGGTCTGGAGTTGGCACCTAAGTGGCATCTCCAGTGGGGCAGAAACCAAATGCTTTCAGGCAATATGACTGCCCCCCACTCGCCGGAGTCGCAGTCAGAAATAGCCGGGTAATTCGCTAGGTGACAATATTTAACAAACACCCCCCAGCCTCAAGCGGAGAAGCCACCAGCCACAGCATCCTTCCCCACCGGGACTTACATGAGGGAGACGGTGAAGTGGAAGCGCTGCCGCAGCCCCTTGAAGGTGATGAAGGACTGTGGTGGGAAGCTCCTGGTGGTCATCTCGCAGTACGGCCGCTCGTACTCGCCCGGGGGACACTCGCACTTGAAGCCCCCGATCAGCAGGTTCACGCAGGTTCCTCCGTTCTTACAGACCCCCGGAGCGCAGCGGCCGGAGCGGGCGTTCACCTCACAGTACTCTCCTGCAAGGGGAGAAGCAGACGTCAGGGAAGGAGACACCTCGCCCCAGCAGCAAGCTGGGACACTCGGCCACCCACGTCTTCCTGGGAAAGGTTAGGCTGCTTCCCAACTTCTGCGCCTGACCCCCTCCCCAAATGAGCTACGAGCCTGCCATTGCAGGGGGGTAAGGGTGCTGCACCATCTTTCAGGTCGGAATTTCCAGGGGAGTGCGGGGTATAATCTGCTGAGCAATCCTCATGCAAATATCCAACAGCGTTGGCCTCCGTTTTCAGATTCCTTGGCCGCTTCCAGACCCGGTGATAAATACAAAGCTGGTGTCAGACAGATCTATATGGGAGGAGGTAACACCGCCAGGTAAAAACTTGCATGCTCCCTGTCAACCAAAATACGTGTAAATCGTTCCGGCGTTTCACTATGGGCTGGGAATTGTGTAAACAGATAAGTGTTTGTGTTTCACCTCTGGTGGGATTTGGCTCTGCTGCCCACGGCGGCGGCAGGGCACAGCTCAGCTCGTGACAACGCTCACAAAATGTTTATAGGAAGAATACACAGGATGCCAATGACATACATATTGCTCCCATGTTTTCCCCTGTATCCTGCAGGTGACGGCCATCTTCTGAACCTTTCAGAGATGTGCGGAGTAACTTTCCGCAGAAGTTATGGATTCTGTGCGCTGCTTGCTGAAGCTGTTTCCGCCCCAAATACTTTGACTTTATTCTATTCAAAAGTCTGTATCAAGATAAGTTAAATGTAAGTACGAAAGAATCAGGTGTCTCGCTTTGTACATACACCATAATTTTTCCTGTGTTTGCTCAAAATCTGAGAGTGAATCACAATTTAAAAAAAAAAATTGTGATAATAATAATTTGTGTTTGTAACATAGAGAGGATATCCACTTAAAAAATCTGTGGTTGGGACAAAAGAAGCTGCTGAATTAACCATTGTGCAGAAAGCTAAACCCTCTATGTGAGTTAATTAGTTACCATTTATGTTTTGGCATGTGTCTTCCTATAAAGCTTCCTATAAAGCGTGTTCAGATCTGGCACATAAAATCATTGAGAGAAATTGAAGACAGCATATATAGTTGAGTTTTACCCAGTAAAAATGTCTGAGAAATAAATATAGAGCAAAACTACACAACACAGCCAGCCGAAGGAACACATACATTTCCAACAATTCAATATTTGCATGATTACTTGCTACCAGATTACGGAATCACATTAATTCAGGCACAGTTAAAACCGTGCAAATGCATTCCTGGAGGAAAGTAAAAGCAGCAGGAGCTGTGGGCAGTGACTCACAAACAAAGGCAAATTAAAACGGAAAGTTTTGCTCCAGTCGCTGCCCCCGCGGCCCTGCTCCGGCAGGTTCCCACGCCAAAGCCGCCCGTGCTGGGTGGCAGGCTGCAGTACTGCCGCATCCAGACCCGGATCCGCACCTCTTTGCTACGGTTTGCAGCTGGTTCGGCCACTGCCCCAGGGGTAACGATCTCTGAGACAAGGTGAGGTGGACAGCCCAGCCGCTTCCACTCTCCAGCTCTGCTGCCCTTCTCCTCCTGCACCAACACCGCATGCCTTTCAGGCAGGTACGGCACGTGCCGACAAGATGCCGGAGTGAATCCAGGAGTGCCATGGCCACGCAGCCAGCCAAACGCACGCCCCATTCGGGTGGGCTCAGCTCCGGAGGACGGACCTGTGGTCCTGCTTTGTGCTCCCCACGAGCTGAGCCATCGTACAACTGCCTCCCGACGAACGCGTTTGTGTGTATCTCCTGGCAAAAAATATACCGGGGTGCTTCAGTAAATTTAAAAAGGATCTAACACAAAGCATGGGGGAGATGAACACATGTCTCTGTATTAATAATTCTAACGGCTAACAAACTATCAAACAAGCCTTCCCCATCATCCTAGAGGGAGTGCAAGCCAAAACCTCTGAAATAATAAACCATATAGCTGAGAGTTCAACTTGCAGCTTTTCTGATTCAGGACTGATGTTCCTATATTCTCACTTTAAATTATTAAGATAAAATGCTGTGAAAACCACTTGGTAAATATCTTCCTGTCTCCCTTTATCAACTGTGAGTACCAGGCAAGGGTACGTGAATACACCATCCTTAGCACTCTAAAACGCTCTTGGATGTGTTCTTTGGAGAGACATTGTGTGTATCGTCTAAGAATGAAAATTCCCTCAGTCTACTGGATATGCCAGACAAAGTGCACACACACATCAGATGCAACAAGAGGATGCTACAGAAAGCAATTCTTGATGATCTGCTGCTCAAACACAGCCAATCCCCCTTAACATGCACACACATCTTGTATCAAAAACTCCCAGAACACTGGAAAAACACAGCTCCTATAGAAAGACTAAACACAGGTTTGCCTCTTTAAAAAAGTAGTAGGATGTTTTGTCAAATAACTCTCCAACTTGGAGAGGAATGTAATCTTCAAGGCTTTCTGAAAACAGAATGATATATTTGGCAAAAGCAAATAACGCACAGGCTTGAATACACAGGGAGAAAAAGGAGTGTGCTAAAAGGAGAGATTCCTGGCACGGTAGTACACTGTGAAAATGCCATGGCGATACGGAGGCGAAACAGAAAAGCCTAAGCTGGAAGTCATTAATGGCTCTGTATTAATTCTGTGATATAACAGGAATTTATAGACTGTTTGTTCAGCTACCTATACAGGCATAAAACTATTTAAGAGAAAGGAAAAGAAAGCTTACTGAAAAGTTCTATTGAATTATGTTTATTACCGCTTCTCATTAAGATGCTTAAAGCAGCAATTTTAAAAAAACGTAGTTCAACTTTGAATAAGATCCTTTGTCCTATATTCATTCAGCTGTAACATCATTGATGTCCCACTTACTAAAATTATTCTGAAGTCTCTTTACTCTGTAATGTAAATGAGAACTGCATTTGATGCATACTCTTTGATGTTGTATTTTCATATTTTATGTATATTTAACAAAATATACTAAAATAGTGGGTTTTTAATCTCTACAGTAACTCCAAGACATCACTCCGCTTCAAGGCACAAAGGTTTACCAAGAAACCTGATAAAGCCTTAATTACCCTTTTTTCCAAATTGCCTGGAATTATTTAGAAACATGGCATTTTTGGCTTTATGGAGTACCCATCTGAGCAAGTATCTGAACCACTGCCTTGATCAGGACTGGCAACAGAACGCACTTTTGTGTGGCTCCTGGGTTTTGTGTGGCTCTTCAAAGGGCGGCCACCTCATCCTGGACACATCGCCGTCCCACCGCACTGCCCTGCGGGAGCTTTGAGGCACAGCCTGAAAAGCGTCCTCAAAATTTGAACCAAAGCCCGCTTGTACTCGAAGGGTGAGCTGGTGGCTGGCTGGAGCTGGGGTCGGAAGCCCCTAAGGGAAGAGCTACTTGAGGAGCTGAAAAGGAAGGGATCTGAATCCGCCATCCTTCGGGATGAAAAGCGCCTGTGTGCCGGCTCGCAGCTGAAGGTCGGAGGGCTGGGACACGCTGTCAGAGGGGATGTCTCGCAGGCCCGTGGGGAAAAAATAGTACGGAAAGGCGGGAGAGCTGCTGTACATCGAGGGTCTGGAGGGGCTCGGGGTGATAGGAGCCCAGCCCCAGCACGCAGCATGGGGACGGTCGCGACACCAGCAACGCCGGCGTGGCTCACCCCATCACCCAGCCCATCAAACTCGCTTCGCTCCTCACGGCGTTCCTTTTGCCAATATTATTTCAGTTTTCACACCGGCCAGTATTTTAGGAATCACTTAAATAAACCAGTTACATATCACAACTCTCCGACATCCAAGCAGGAGATGTGAGGCTCAGTCCCTCCAGCTGCTAAACCTAAAGCACGCGCTGTCAGATAACACGGGCCATGGCTGCCTCTTATCTGCCGGCAGATTCCTGGGTTTTGAAAAAATCCTGGCCCACGCCAGCAAGCGGTTTACTGTTACAGGACAGTAGGTGATGTTATATACTGTCAGTTAATATTGATGACTCTTTAAGCTACGAGTCCTGTGGCTTTTACGCAGCCCTTTAGGTAGTGCTTCTCCATTTTAAAGCACTTGAGATCACAGCGTGCTTTCAACACTGCTCCCTGCTCTCAACCATCACGTATCTCTTCTCCAGTTTTAGAACTAACTTTACAAAGATGTTAAGAATAAATTTTTTCTTATTAAGGTTATGTAAGTGAGGATACCACAATATCAGTCATAACAAGAACAAGCGAAGCAAAAAACGTGGCTAGAAGATCTGGTCTTCCTCTGACCTATTCCAGGTAAAGTAATGAAAGAGTTTAATGATGATAAAACAGTAATTGATGATAAAAAAAAGTGAAAAGACATAAAAATAAGCTATCTGAAAAATGAAGAAATAATCTCACAATTGCAAATATTGTGTGAGCTGAACATTATGGGTTTCAAACTGGTGTGCATCAGTGAGTCGGTCTTTGCAGAAATCCACCTGTGGTTTTGCTGGTGAGTTGCTTGACTTTACAACAACAGACAAGGTATAACATTGGAAAACTTGCTGGAAACAAGACGGCATTGAAACAAATACAGAATAACTCTACACTTCAGTTTACTGCAATGTGTTTCCACAATAGCCCTGTTAAAGGTCTAGTCTTCAAAAATTTGTACTATTCTCTGATTGTTTTCAACTAAAACACTACATTAAATGTATATTTACATGAAGCAGCAGACCTCCACTGATGTTCATTTCTTTTTTTTCCAGTTTCCCTAGACACATGTTAATTTTTCACTCAGTATCTGTAATTGTTTGACTTCAACTGACTCTTCTCTCCTTTCCTCCGTCCTGCCATTTGCTCTAGATACATATTAATCTTCTTCTCTGCATTTGTAGTTGCTTCACCATAATGGAAAGCATTAGGAGAAGCTGATTTAAGCAGCCAGCCTAAAATGATGTACTTTAATACGGAAAGGAGAAACAACAAGAAATAGGGCAAAAGGAGAAACGACAAGAAATAGGACAACTAAATGCTTCAAAGACTTCCCGTTGATCCACTGCCCTAATAAAGAACCGTCATTAAAAATGTTTGGTATCTTGCATATTATGGGAAAATCAATCCTCCTCTTCCTCTAGTAACTAAAACACTACTAACCTTAAATGACAATCAGCACTACAGCAATCAGTGCACTAAGCAATAAGGTTGTTAAAAACAAATTAGTTGCAGAATCAGCCTAGAAATCTCTACTGGGACAAGAGACAAAGAGGTTGGGATCCAACGTGCCCACTTTAGAGGTGGTTTCACCATAGTTTAGGCTGAGTGGGAGTTACCATAGTCCCCTCCTTTACCCAAATTCATGTCACTTCCCTCCCCCTCCCTTGTGTTGGCATTCATGGAATCCTGCAGTTGACTGATTTGTGGAGCTCAGATGGCAAAACACCATTCATTTCTTTATTGTAGGGTTAGTGATCTTCTGATTAGGTCCCTCCTAGGACTGATGGGATGAATAGCACAGCAGGCACAAGGGAAGGAGGCAGGACCATGCACCCAGGAATAAGAATGGAGGAATGGTCTT
Organism: Chionis minor; assembly: GCA_013398295.1. Taxonomy (NCBI): domain Eukaryota; kingdom Metazoa; phylum Chordata; class Aves; order Charadriiformes; family Chionidae; genus Chionis; species Chionis minor. Next base: position 258,184 of record VZSF01005932.1, on the reverse strand, counting down.
AGAAAGGTTTAACTGTTAATGGAAATACAGCTTAAAGCCAATTTAGATGGCTCATATGTGAATGTAGTACCTCATGCTTGACTGAACTGAACTGGATCAACACCTTCAGTGGATACCCACCTCTCTCCACTGACTGTGCAGGGATATACTGCAGGAAAATTTGCCTAAAATGTAGGTACAAGTCAAATAATAAAAGGGAATATTGGATTTTGCCCGTAAAGGGGAATTCATTACTTCGGTGGCTCTGTGGTGCATGAGCCTACTCTCAGAACCTACTGGGAGAAGTCAGTCTTACCGCCCAGCAAATGCCACTTACCAACGAAATATTACACAAACAAACAAACAAAAATCTACTGGTTTTATGAGAGAAGTTGGAGAGCAGTTACCCAGGATAAGTAACCAAGTTGTTCTGAATGAATCAAATAGAAGTTAAAAGCCACTGGTGTACTAGTGACCATGATTAATTAGGGGATGACTATATTAATGTACCATGTTGTACAGATGACTCAGAAGTGCTATTTGAAGAGCAGAGGTAAAATCTGGGTCCTTTAGAAATAAATGTCCAAACACCTACTGCTGCCTGGGAGAGCCCGTGCAGACACACTCGTTAGACTTAATACTGACACTGATGGTTGTCACTTGGTGAGGTTTCTACATTACGCTGCTACTAAACGTTCAAATTTGAAGATGTGCTTTGGTCTTTCCTCTTACCTATTCTTTTAGGTTTTTAGAATTGTGACTGATCTAGGAAAATTAAAATCAGCCCCAACCCTCTTACAGAGAGAAATACCAGCTTAAAGTCCAGTCTCCCTCCTCCCCTTTGCTTTCTTCTCCCTTTGCTGCTTTCTGCACTATAAAGGCATATTATGAGAAACAGGCTAAAGCAAAATAATACATAAACACACACAAGCACACACCATACACAGACACTCACACTGTTCAGTGAGTGACAGCTGTCCTTCGTAATATAAGGTGCAAACCGTTCCAGATTTAACAAGATCTATTTGCAAGAGATTAACCTGAATTTAAAACACTAAGCAAAATAACAACAAAACCATTCCTCTCACACTGTGTATCTGTAGATATATAGCTTGCCGAGTAGCTCTCTGAGGTGATAGAAAATGACCCTATAATAGGATACTCAGGAAATCGCTGTTTTATCTCTGGATGTGGTTTAATTTTTCTGTGGGCATAAGCACTAAGCTCTGAGGTGGTGGGAAACGAGGGTGCAGAATTACCGGTGTGCTCTTGGCTATACATATCATCCCACTCCTTTACCATCACCATTCTCCCTTCCCTGTGCCTTCTTCCACAAAGTTCCCCCCAGGCCCCCTGATAACTCACAAATCAGATTTCCAAAAATCATGAGACTAGGCTACATAAAGGTCATGAGATCTTTAATCATGAGATGCTCCGAAATAATGAACATGGGAGGCTTTTTATCTTCTTTTATTTGCCTCTGAAGCTGCGGGTGGCATCTGCTGGCCCCAAGGCATGTGAGAACTCTTGGTGGTCAAATTCCAGCCTGAAACACACGACCGCTCTGAGGGAACTCCCATTCCCACTCCCACTCCAATAGGAAGATGCTACTCAACCCTTCCCAGCTCCTCTTCCCACCGGGATCCTTGGGGAAAGCATCTGCACTCCGGCTGCTCTGGTGTCGTGAAGTCTCCTGGGAGGAGGAGGACCACAATGAAGAACTCCCCTGGCCAAACAGGCAAGGGGGAGGCCAGGACCCCATCCCACCTTCCGATCCTTTCCGACTAGCAACCAAGCTAAACTGTACTTTACAAAAGCAAGAGCAGGGGTCAGGTCCCCACCTCTCAAGACGCTTTGGGCTGTGCCTGCTGACGCACCGCACAGGCAGCGCAGCCACTGAAGCTGTACCTGGTCCCTCACCACTCCAAAATTGAGCCCTGCATCCGACGTGCAGCACCAGCCTGAGCAAAGATGTTCCTCTCCTCCTCGCCCCCTGCTCCTTCCCGCTCACAAAACAAAGCAAAACAAAAGACACCCTGCAGGGATGGGTGGATGGATGGTTGGATGACTTGGGATTTGGGGTTTTTTTTTGTGGTTTTTGCATTTAAATGAGAAGGAATAATTGGGGGCTGGGGGTGGGGAGGACAAGAAACAGAGGAAGATCAGTGATATTTGGGGCACATCTGTTGGAGAAATGAATTAAGTCTGTGGATTGCAGAAATTATGAGCATGTTCTCAAGATGATGTATGCCCAATTTGAACGGTCACTGGACCTTGTCCTCCCGTGCAACTTCCACCAGTGCTGGCAGGAACAGAGCACAGACAAAAGTCATGACCGAGTCTTTAATACCCGTGCTCTCTTCCTCGTATATTTGTTGAGGATTAAAAATTATCAGTCATTAAGCTTCCACTCTGTCTACACCAGATAGCTCGCCTTTCATCTTCCAGTGACAAGGCCAGCAGTGATGGGAGCACCAGAAGCACTACCAACACTTACTGCAAGTACTGCCATTTTTTTTCTGATAGCGCTCTGATGAGCAAGGAGCCAGACACTACAGTGAAAAAAGAGGAACATGCGATGTGCCTGGCTTCTCCCCGCCGCCTGCTCCCACGGCGCCGGACATAATCAACCCCAGGCTTCCGGGGAAATGCTGAGGAAAAGCACTTTTTTGGAATGTGTTAGCCGTGGTGGAGGAAAACAAGAAATAAAACATCCAAGCCTCCAGCCTGCCACAGCTTCCTAACGACAATTTTTGCTCTACCGGATCCAACAGATCCAATTAGATCCAATCTAATTTCTTAATGTCCTAAACTTTACTCTTGCCTGATTTTACAACTATCTCTAAGCTCTGAAATTACTGAACCATTTGTTGTAATGTACAATGTAATGGACCCTCACAAGGTGTCCTCTCCCTCCTCATTTGACCTGTAAATTAAAGCTTTAGAGACCTTTTCGGGTTCTGCCTCTCACCCAGGACTATACACAGCATAAATCTACACAAGAGAAAAAAGAAACGCACTGAAATTTCCAGTTTATGTTGAGTTCTGTGGCAGGTTTACATGTAAGACAATTTATCATAATGCAAATTGCACTGATTTGGGGTAAGATATGGTGAAGAAGCAGCGTCTTTCAAAAGCCTAAACTTTATCTCTGGATGCATTTAGTAGGGGGAAAACATTACTGTAGATGTCAAAGATAAAACCCAAATTAGATTATGCCATTGTGTCTGCAATTTGCATTATGTCTTACTTGGAATAAATCTCTTCCTAAAAATCCCACCTTAAAACCAATGAGAAACCTGGAGGTGTAAGAATAAAACACACCTCTGCATAACACACTTGTACTAATTTACAGAGGAATGTCCCTCCCTCCACTTATTTTTAAGAGAAACAATAGTCCTCTATTTTTACTCTATATACACCTGATTTTATTTTTTCTCTGCTCTCTAAGCCCACTGATTCATCTCCGGGAGCATTGCTCAAGGGGCGCATGGAGGGAACTGAAGGCTGCAGCAGCCACGGTGGCTTGCAGGACACGTTCCCTTCGGGACCGCCGTCGCAGTCTGGTCCATATTTGCATCCCTGTGCACCTGCAGGCACTTCAGCATGGGAACCTGCTGCCATGCCCAGTTCTCACCTCCTTCCACCGGCAGAATTTTAAAAAGAAAAAGGGCACTCACAGACTTGGTGCGCCTCTGCTCAGATAACAAAAAACACTATTTCATCACACAAAGTTGCAATTTTTACTGGGCACCAAATGCCAATACCAGCACCATTAATTCCCCAAGGCTGCTATTCCACAGGCCATTTTGGCCTCACACTGGGCTTTTCAAAACATATTAAACTATTTATGTGAATGAGAAAAGCAAGCAAGGCATGGTGCTGTGCCAGGGGTGCGTGTGCAATAACATCTTTTATTAACAGGAACGAAGGAGCTGGAAAACCAGACATGCTTCCAGGCACCGTCAGGCATCCTGCTCACGTTCAGCCTGGTTTCCCTAAACTGCTTTCCACAGAGGAGGACACCAAAGTGTCCTCCCAGTTCCCAAATCTGTAAAGAAGGGGAAAGCTCTAGTACTTATTTTCGAGCAAGTTAACATCTTGAAGCCGTTGAAAAAGGGAACATACCTGCAAGTAGTTGACCTCAGAAAGAGAGAAAGAAAGAAAAGGGCTCAGAAATATGGGACAAAGGAGATCAGGGTTTCCCTTTCAATGGCAAACATCACTGTCGTCTTCAGAAGACTCCAGCCCGTGTTCCACTAAAATCCTGTTTAATTTTCTCCATGTAGCTATTACAGACCTGATGTTTTGGCTCAGAACAAGAGACAAAGCACAGAAGAAACCATCTGCGATGGTCGCCAGCAGCCCGCTGGGATTAACTGCACAAGCAGTTAACTCTGCATACCTCCATTAAAGGAAGACTGCTAAGAGCCTGTGTTTTGTGTTTTCCCAAAATCAGAAGTTTTCACCGGAAAATCTCACTCTCACATCTCCTGCATAACCTAACGCCATGCTAAAAACGATGGCATTTAGAAACAGGCAGATCTCAAACCAAATCATGCTCCTTAACATCCTAGGTGGTCCCAGAAGCTCTGGTGGAAAGAAGCATAATGGCCAATTAGTGAGAATAATTGAAGAGGAGCCCTAAAATATTAATAAAGCAACTGAAAAACATGCTGAAAGTAAATCTACTGTTGTAATTACATCTTAGGAGGCTAGGATTTCAGAGCTTTATATTTTCATTTTATATGAGAATTAGGTAAAAAGAAAGCTATACTTAAAAGCACTGTGTAACTGTCTTTACTGTGGATTGTACAAGTTGAAAGGTTTTGCTTGACAGAGTAGATAGAACCGGCAAAAACAATCTGATGCTCATCAAATTTGTGTTGCTATACATTGAAGGCAAATTCTGAAAAAAAATCAAAAATGACCCTTTGCTTGTCAAATTAAAAGGATCAGGGTTAAAAAGATAATCCCATAATCGCATGTTTTGGTAGTCTCAAAATTATTTCCTACACAGGTCAGTAAACATAAACTGAAAACAAAAAGCAACTTAATGACTTCTGAAAAAGCCATTGTAATGTCTCACACAAGACAGAAAATATCAAAATGAATGTATTTTTAACTCTATAGAATAGATAGGAATTAAAAAGTTACTTTTTTGAAAACTTTTAAACAGACTCATCAAAAATTAACCCAGCCAGCTTCCACAACTTGTACTTAACCCTTGTTGCAATTTAGTAGATTAAAATTCAACCTTTTTGTGAAATATGGTTTCATTTTAAAGTCACTTTAAATGATTACTAAATGATTGTTAGAATTAATATACTTTACTGTGTCATCCAGATTGTGTTTGGTTATTAATCTAAGACACACATCTTCATAATATTTCTTACAATATGCACCGGGTGGCCCTATCTAATCAAAATATATTTTTAAATTATTACATTGGAGAATGCTGTGTAATAGCTCTCATACGCTTAGCTATGGAGAATTTGAGAGACAGCCTGAAGTAAAGCATCTCCGTCTTGATTGTTAGAAACTGAAAATTCAGGCCGACGACTGCTCGGGAAGCTGCGACGCAGGGGCACCGCAGAGCATGGGTTGCAGAACAAACCCTGCCCCAGGAGGAGCAGAGGCTGGGCTGCAGGCACTGAACCATGATGCTCTAAACAAAAGAGCATTTGCAACAACAATGAAGTTGTGGTTCCCACCATGCTCTGCACAACTGTATTGCAGAACTGTAATTATCTTGATGTTCAAGGCCAAGTGCCTCAGCCTGGTGCTCAACTGTCAAAACTTTCAATCATCGTAACACAAAGAACAGACACGCAAGAAACTGTCTTTATACTTTTTTCCTCCCTAAAAGGAGGGTATCCTGATACCCTCATCTCTGCACCTTCCTGACTCATTCTTCCTGCCGCTTTCCTGTTGTTTATCTACTGATGAAAATAAAAACGTCCAACTCAGGAATTATAAATATGTACAGAAGCCCAATATGTTTTTGATAATTCAGTCTTACAGAATTGTAAGGAGGCTTCCTTGTTTTGTTTCCCAGTTTTGTACTTACAGCCAGGAGAAAATGAGCCCCCTCACTTTGTTCCCCGGAAATGAAATTTCTTTTCTGTAAAATATTTAACTCCAGACTTCGTGGAATTTATTTTTTTAGTCTTCACCTGTGATCTGCTGTGAACACTGCGAGGGGCTTTCCAGAACATGAGGCATATTGGAAAAAATATTATCTCATTATGATTTTATCTTCCCCACAAATAACTTAAAGGCAAGTTGTTGAGTTTTTTCTCCTCCTTTCTCTTCTCCTTTTTCCCTATCTGATTTGTTTTCAGTGAGAAAAAAACAATCAAGGCACCTAGCTGTTGGCAAAAAACCCCACATAAAGAGTAGTCTAATATATGGTCTATTTGGACACTTAGCAAGTGTATGTTTTGATGTATTAGAATGCATTTGTGTGGCTTTAGGTGAAGTTTAAAATTTTATTCAGCTAACCTATCTGACATAAAAAAAGATCTATGAGAAAAAACCCCAAGTCTTACATTACACAAGGCTCCACTTGGCTAAATTAATAAAAACACAATTGGAAACTATGGTCACAGAGAAGTTGGCCGTTGTTTAATAAACTGCTATTTAAAATATTTTAATTAAAGCAAACCTCAGTGTGCAGAATTTCTCTCAGATCAATGTTCTGCAATGCCTATATATATTCACAATTATGACAGTGTGTGAGAATTTAGCTACGTCCGTGAGGAGGGGTTTTACACATACTTATAAAATTATAATATCAAATAGCTCCACTTTGCATAATTATGCTCCACCTTCCCCCTTTAAAAAAAAAAAAAGTTTTACCAATGAAGATAAGCAAATTCATTATAAGAAAGGTTTTCAAAAAGCCTGGGAGAATTGTGACTCCCATTTAAGTGTGGTAACAGAAATCTCATCAGGATGAAACCAGGAGTACAAGTCAAGAGCGTAAAACCTGCTGAAAATTGGCAGAGCAAGATAAATCAAAAAGAAATACAGGTACAACAGGTTAACAACAATAAAAGAGAGATTCCATGTGCGCTAGAACAAAGAGAGTCCTAAATTTGGATTGGTCCGTTGCTGATGGGAATGGCACTAGGAAACCGGAGGTGCTCAACAGGTATCTCTCTCCCACTGAACACGACTGACCGATACGGTCACGCTCATCGGACCCTTTCTCGCCAGAGGTGGGAAGGAGAGGTGGGGTGCCAGAGGGAGCCATCCTCAAACAGGTTATTGCCCAGGGTCCTTGGACACTGATTTTTAGCTAGACGCTGCCTGAAATGATCAACAACGGCAGAGAAAGTGTTAAATCATCAGTGATAAATTCTGCAGGTGACAAATGAGGGGAGCGGGTAAACGAAGAGGAGGACAGTCCAGCCACACAGCTGTCTCAAGGAGGGGCAAAAGAAGATAAGCTGTAATCAGTAAGGAGGTTTTCCTAGACTCTGAAGTGTTTGGAAGAGCTAAATTCATACGTATACTGGAGATGAATCAGTAAGGCAGCTTCTGAAGCCAGGGCCAAGCGATCACATAGGTGTGTGATCTGCTGCTTGCTTTTACAAAACACCCATCACACCTCCACTGCGGGAGCCCACGGTAAGAACAGAAGTCTTGTCAAAACCGTTCTAAAACTAATTAAAAAGAAGAAATACAATGTTAAGTCTGTAGCTGGGTTTCCACATGACAGCCAAGGACTTTGATCAGCGCAAGTATTTCCACGGGCGAGGAGGATGAGGCGTGAGGCTCCAGAAGAGGCACTCGCAGCAGTTCAGCTGAATCAAAGATCATCCCACGTGCAGCATCTCGGGGCAGGGGGAAAGGGAGGGTTCGTACATGACTGGGAAAACTTTCAAACTTTAAACAGTAGCTAGTTTATGCACATCAGGATGAGGGTAATGCCATAAAACTCTTCGCCTGGGTTTAGGAAAAGGCATAGCAGATTGACGTGAAGGCTGCAGGCCATTTCCACCATTTGGGAACTAAACTGTCAACAAATACACCACAGTAATCCAACCAGAAAAAACTTCTTACATCCTGACAAGTGAGCACAGGCTGAAGATTAGCTGAAGGACACATCCTCCAGATAAAAATCCACCTATAGAAGTGGTAGACCTCTGTGACTCGTGTGAATCTGACATAAACTCCAGATTTCCAGTGCTTTTCTCCCGTGGTTTAGTGACATGGACAGAAATACAGTCAACAGGAATATGACAATTTTTTACAAAGTGTAACAGGCTTCAGCTTTTGACTGTAATATACGAAAGCATAACTTTACTCTGTTGTTATTATTTCAGTCACCTGCGCAGGCAAGCAGCCATGCAGTCATGCTATCTGGGCCATAGCTTCGGGTCCAACCCAGCACCACTTGAGTCCAACCATGAGGTTGTGGCGTGCTGGCCCCATGCCTGCAGGCATTAACAGCGAGCCTTGCTGCAAAAACAAGCAAGGACCCATTTTTAACATGCCCAACAAATCTCTGAGTTAAACACAGCGTCTGAGTAGGCACAAAGGCTTCTGCTGAGAGTCTGTGTCAGGAAAGAAAGTTCTTTCATGGGGATCTTGCCCAGGTTTCTAGTCCTGGGCAGCCCAGGCACAGCCCAGAGGAGCTGCCTCAGCTGCTCTGGACTTTGCCACCAACTGCTTTTACAGGACGCGGAAGAGATGAAGATGCTGTGCTACAGCTTCCCGTTCCTTTGGTGAGGAGCACAGCACCCTCTTGCTCAAAGGAGTGTCTCACAGGCTTCCTTTGCTGTTAGGAACCTCTGCAGAGCCCAAAAGGATGCTTAGATGGAAAGTGTTTAGTCCAGGTACAGCTTGTAACGATCTGAAGGCACAGTTCTATGACAATATATGTATTGTCATAAGCAACAATTCAAAAGCAACAATTCTGCCTGGTGATACCTCTTAATCTGAATGCCCCAAACTAATACTTATTTTCAGGAATTCATGACACAAAATGGACATTGTGCTAAAAAGAGAGAAAGGAAAGCAAATATCGCAGTTGACTTGCTGTGCTCTTCACATGCAGCACACACGGCCCAAGAGCTAATGGAAGACTTATTATCCATGGCTAATTGCAAAGAATAGGTTGTACGGGTTCCTTATATGCTTAGATATTAAGTCAGCTCATGAGACAACATCTGGGGTTCATTGCTCTTTGGCATGGGTAAATGCAATTGTCATATGGGGAAACTTCAAAGCACTGAGAGTAAGATTTATGAGACATGATGTCTAATAGTACATAGCTGAGTGGTGAAGGCCATAAAAGAGAAAAAGATAGGCATTTCCAGCTTGTGCACCAGTCATACTCTGAAAAACGTCTGGAGGAGTTAAGCTCTGCCTCTGGACCATCCACTGCACTGCTTACGGGGTCCTCGCCAGCTGCGCAAGCCCTGCGAGCTCCTGGGGCTTGGAGGGGGCCACAGGCTGGGAACAAAGAGAGGTACCCAACTGTAACCGACTGCTGCCAACTGCAGGGACACAGCTTGCCATGTCTACACCAACAGAGACATCTGTTTATTCAGTAAAGGCAGAAGAGGGCTTTCCTCTCCAAAATTTAATGCTGATGAGACAGAGAAAGTTGAAAACTGATGGAAAAGACTCTGCTGGGACATCTGTGGAGGGAACAAAACTGAGGAGTACTAATCGTAAGGAAGGATCTTGTAAGCATACATTCATTTATCTCTCCATCGGAGTGAGAAAGTTATCTCAGCTGCAGAGTGATGGGTCCACAGCAATCGAAGGGAAATTGTGTTGCAGTTATGAAGACCTAGTTTCAGGACAAACATCAAAACAGCAGCATGGATAGCACTGCTGAAAAAGAAGAAAAATTTCTAGACCTCCAACGTTATACAGACCTTCACCACAGTGCAACCACCCTACATAAGCTTTCTCACGGTATTGCCATAGAGAAACTGCAAGGAAAGGGAAGCAGGTATTCTCCTCTGAGGCACTGAGAAACAATGAAAGTTATTAAAAGGGTGATAGTCAGTGCTCTTCCTCAACTTTTCCTGCATCCAATATCAGCAGAAAAACTTCATAAAAAAGCTGTTAAGACTTCACAAATGGGAAAATCTACAGCCTGAGATTCTGAAAATAGTCCAAATCACCCAGCACCCTAATAACTGCAATTATATTTAATCTCTTGGAAATGAATATACTATTTTTTGCAGTATTAGATCTTGCCTAGGCAGTTTTCATCTCCTTATTATATAAAGGCGCCTGGAATCCAGTAGCATAACTTTGAAGACCTGGACTAAGGGACACTGTTAAGGCAGCAACGATTCAAAACATTCTAGTACCTTCACTGAATTTCCTTCACATTTGAATTAGGTGTCACAGAGAGATAACCCATGAAGCTGTCCCATGGTGTGGACAGTACCTCTACATTTATGGGAGTGTTTGGGAATGACAGAATTTCTTATTTGGTGTTTTGCGGCAAAGGCAAACTCGGTCACAGCTGTTTGAAAGTGCTGGCAAAGCCCCGTGACCCTGTGAGGATAATCTTTGTTCATCCTTACCGTCATAAACCATGGCCTTTCATAAGCTAAACAAAGAGTTAAAGATGCAGTAAGAAACCCGAAGGAATCAAATTAAGGTTTGCTGTACAGGATTTAGCTGTTACACGCCTGTGATCCCACCGCTCCAGCAGAGCTGCAGAAGTCTAACTGAGAGTGGAATTTCAGACCCTCTCACCCAAGATAAAACACTCATTACGGCTACCCTGGCTGCCAGATTTCTCTACTTGAAAGCTGAAATTCTCCCAAATAAATCTCTCTGGCCTGAAAAATGAGAATCTGGTATCAGACTGATCAGGGAAATTACTATCTGAAGAATGGATGTAAGTAAAGATAACACAGAAGCAAATCTTCACATTTACTTTTACTGCGATACATTGTTTGCAAAAGCCAACGCTGAGAACTTACTAAACAAGATGAATAGGAACTTCTGGCACGATGCTGTGAAAACAGCTACAATTACCTTCTCGTGACACAAAGTCAGCATTCATGGTGGCCAAGTTAGATGTCATGATTCCTCATATCAATATGGTATCACAAAAATAAATTAGGAGGAAAAAAGTGTAATACATAAGAGATCTCTAATTGCTGTATTTGATTACCAGAAGATTTACAACCACTTAAGATTTCTCCCCTCTCTGAAGTGAAATCCAAGGAGAGATGCAGAGGATATGGGAAATTCTCTGACAATCTTTTTCCCTAGAAATTGCTCCTTGCTAGGGGTTAGGTAGCAAAACAGGCAGAGAGAATGCCCTGTGCTAAGGAGAACTGTGGGAACCTTAAGCATCTTCTTTAGTTCAGGGGTTGGTGGGCTTTTTTCCCCTTGGAGCGCTTTTGTTCTGTGCAAATTACATTTTACTTTTTGGGAGCACAACCTTGGAGGCAAACGGTCCCAGTGGCTGCTAAACAGAAGACCACAAGCATCGAGCTGCGGCGAGACCTGCGGGAGGACCCAAGGATGGCAGGAGGTACCCACCCGCTCATGGCAGGGCAGGAATCGTGGGAATTCACACCCAAAAAGGTGGCGATGTGGCTGCAGCAGTATGTCCTATAGGAGGGACCAGGACTGGGTTGGAAGTACAGCTCATTCAGGAACTGCTGTGGCAACCATGCCTGCAAAAACGCTGTGGGTGAGCTGGTACAGGGTCTTCCCCCTGGGGACTACAGACAAGTCTACCTCTGTCCAAGCCTTCACACATAGCTCATCTCAGCTGCTTCTGCAGCACTCAAAGGTGCATGAAAGACAGCTGGAAAAATCCATGGCTTTCCACAGTGTTCAAGTTCATTAAATTTGCTTGCTTAACTTAAATCACATCCTTTAATCCTTCAGCCATGCACATATCTCCCTGCCATCAATGCCACGACTGTTAGTGGGTACATTGTTCACTTCTCTATGCTAATTTGCATATAAAGAAAAGAGGTTAAAGGGGCTGCTATTCTGAAAAAACATGATTAAAAATATATGTCCTTCTTCACTCACCTCCTTACATCACAGGAAGTGAAGCTAATTCCAAATTACCCCAAACTAGCCAGTAATCAGGTTTCAAAAATATCTTGCAGAAGCTCAGTTTACCTTGGTGCACGTAACAGAAGACTCCTGAAGACAGAGGAACTTTCATCGTGTATAAATGACCAACAATTATATCAAAACAAATGGAGGGCTTCAAAGCAGGATGGAAAAATAGCGGGAAATTCCATCCGATTAAGATAGGACATAATTATCTTCCACAGGAAATAAACGCTATATTTTTAACAGGTGACCAGTAGGATAGATTCAGTACAGGGTTATGATTGTGTAGTGATTTCTCATCAAGTTGCAGCCTATCTCCCCAGAGAGATGACAGATCTTAGCATTTTCTTGTAATTCTTTTTCTATGTATGGTCTTAATTGGGAATTGGAAATGTGAGAGATCCCAGAGCAGGCTGCGTTTCATTGACTATTACCATTTGTATTTCATCTTTTGCAATTAATTCAAAGATTCATAAGTACCTCATCCTGATACGTCACTACACGAAGTTAATACCATGGTAACATTTCAGTAATACCAGAATCTCCCAACTTTCAGCCTTAGCAATTCTCTGCTCATTCCAGTTTACAATCACTGCATTCCATGAGCCAATACACGCTGCTGCTATTGAAAACAACCTATGCTGTTTAAATATTAAACAGATATAAAATCTGGATGCTTGTAAACAATAAATATTTATACACAAGCAGAAAACACAGTATTATGATTAACAGATATATACTGATCTTGCAAATGGATATGAACGTATTTAAAGAAAGGACAAAAATCATAGGTAAAATAACAGTTCTTAAAAGAGATTGGGACAAGCTTCAATACTGCATCTTCCTAAAATATTTCTGGTTATAGATTACTTGTTGATAACATTTGCCACCTCATTCTGTAGAGGGGATGAAAATAAAGCAATTAATGACCACCATATGGGGGTGTGTCAGGCTTGATGGAAAAAAACATTCTCATGCAACATGGAGCCTAAAGGCACTAATCTAATGTAAACCAACCACAGAGTAGGTATGAGATTTCTACTGCATGCATTCAGCAATAAAAGAGAAATATTTAATAATATTTGCAACAACGTACAGGATAAAGGATTCCGGAGCACTCTTGACCATGGTTGGGTGTGCTTTCCCCCTGCCAACCTGACTGCGATCACGACCGGAATAGTCCTTCCAAAAACTAAGATGTTTCACTGAAGTGTAGTTAACTCTGAAACCTAAAGATGGCAAGGCCATAAGCAGTGCTCACTCCTTAACTTTTGATCACTTCAATACCCTGGCAGCAGGACAGTTAATTTTTAACTCAACAATTATGCACTGAAAATACAGTTACAGATCAAATCTTTCTTTTTGTATGAATAATATGGTGCCTCTCTCTAAATATGTACTATGTCTGTTCTGACTACAGTGTTAATTATTAAATATGTCTATCAATTATTAATATAAGATTATTCTCTTTCATTTCTGAAGTATATTTAGCCTTTTTTTCCCTGAAGATTTCTAGCATGAGACTCTCAAAATATGATGTAGGAATGCATGTCATTCCAAAACCTAAGACATGCATGAATTAACTCTCTTTATATGCATATCTTTGTTTAATGAAACTTGCTACTTTTAACTATTCCTATTTACAGCATAATAGTACATGTTAAATGAAATCAACTGGTCACAAAAGCTATTTTGTGATGCTCAGTGCTGCACGTATTTTGCATTAGCTGTATGTAATGGGTAATGGACTTTATAATGTCTTTCACTGTGGAAGTCATTCATGAGAAGCCTGGCAGGAAAAATCACTCCTCGACAAAGACCAAATGACCCGGCCATCCCACAGCTCTATTCAGGGCTTCACCAGTCAGCCAAAAAGTTTCCTGAGGAAGGTCCTGCTGCCCTAAGCTGATGCTCTGATCCTGGGGAGCATCTCCTATCCCTCTTGCTGGGGAAAGCCCAGTTCACCCACTGCTGCCACGTCCCTGCTCGCTGACTCTCGGCTCCTTCCACCACCACATTTTTAATTAAAGCCCTGAGCCTGAAGCCAAAGAAAGTGAATAAAAACCCTTCCACCTAGAGGGCTGGATCCAGCCCAGTAGACATACGCATCATCTAGATTTTTTTTTACATGGAGACTTAAATAATGTATAATTATTAATTATTAAATTAAATTATTAAATAATTTAGGTTTTCAATTTTTTCTAACTTCAGCAGTGAGAGGGAGCACTGCGAACAGCCCCCTCTGCTTCACCCCTTATTTGCGGGGGTCACAGCAGACATTGCTGAGCGGGTAGCATAAATTACAGCCGGCAGCACGTCAGTGCAGAGCGCTTAAATGTGTGTGCAATTTCAAATACATAAATAACCCCACTGACTTTACTGAAGCAACAGAAAACATTCAGCTACGATTTTTTCATAACTTCTCAGGAGCATTTGAGAAGCAGCACTTTGATCTTTATTAGCTGTCAAGTCCATGATGAGGCAAAGTACGTTCCTCGGCAGGCTGCTGGAGACAGGCCTGGAAGCAGCTACGTCCTTCTGGAGTTTATCTGGACATTTACAAACTGGAGCTTGCTTGCAGTACTTCCCATAAATGTGTGCTGCTGCAGTTTCCTGGGACCATGAACCATCCCCTTGCTCTGTGCTTGTTAGAAAACCTCCTGTCAAGGCTGCACACCCCCACTATATCCTGGATGCGTCCCACCCTTTTCCTTTCAAACAGAAAAAATAAGTTTGCATAAAGCATTTTGAGCAGAAATCCACACGATGCAAATCGCTTTGGCAGCTTTTGGGCCCCCTGCATGACCCGGAGCAAGGCACGGATCCCACCACCATGTACGTACGGAGATACGGGACTTACCCTAAGTGATGTGTGACACTCACAAGCCTTCTCCTGACCAGAAGGCAGCGCCAGGAGTTTTTCTCCCTTTGACTAAGAATGTTAGCAATTTCAGCTTGACACAGAGCTGGCCTGGTTGATGGTCTAACATATAAATCATGGGTCAAAGATAAGATAAACACATACCAGTGTAGTCCTCGTAGCATTCACAAGTGTAGCCCCCTTCTCGGCTCCGGCACAGCCCGTTGCTTCCGCAGGGGTTGGAGTAGCAGAGGTCAATCTCCGTCTCGCAGTAGTCACCCGTGAAGCCCGGGGGGCATCGGCACCGCAGGCCATTGATGGGGTGGATGGGGCGGAAGAGGACAGTGTTGGAGCTGATGAATGGGGCCGAGCTGTCGAACTTCAGGACGGAGACACACTTCATGTAGTTCTCACAGGGCTCGCGCAAGCAGATGTTGTCATCGAAGGGCAGCACCCTCTGCGTGGAAATCATGGTCAGCAGGGTCCTGTTGAGGTAGATCTGCTCCTGTAGGTCCTCAGAGGGGAAGAACTTGTTTCGAATGCCACCGGGGAGCAAAGCCGAGAAGGTCACGTTCAGGATATTGGAGCTGACGTCTGTGTCATTTTGGATGTTGAAAACGAAGATGCCGTCCTTGGCAGTGGAGAGCACTGTGGCCACCCCCTCCACAAACAGGGACAGGAGGGGAGAAAGGAACCTCTCCTGGGACATGTTCTCCAGCCGCACGGTGATACTGTTGGTGAGCATGTCGTCCGTGATGATGGTGACGCGCAGGGTGCAGACTGCCGTGACACTGTGGACACCATCTGAAGGGAGGAAAGATAACAGCAATGTCAGAGAGAAGGCTTCAACCCACAGACAAGGAGGCTCCCACAGTCTCCTGGAAAGAAAAAAGACCTATGAGGCATTTTAGGGAACTGGGATGGGAGAGGGAAATGTATCCACCTTCTGCAGCAATTACCACTGCCCTTACTCAGGAAAACAAAATATCTTAAGGATTGCAACTCAAAGGACAGGGACATCTCAAAGAGTCCAGAATACCTGGAGAACATCCTAGGCAAATGATTGGTGAGAGCTGGTGAGTAAACGGACAGCCTGAGAGCCCCGGGATAGTCAAGGGGAAGCCAAGGGGAAGGGGCCTCTCCTGAACGGAGATCCTGAATGGATCTTCATACAAGTCACTGCTAGTCTACAACTGGCGCTGGGAAGCTGTTGCTGTTCACAGCACAACAGCAAAATTATCTTCTCCAGCCATGGTCTCAGGAGCCACAACTACATGCAGACAAGAGAATTGTGGCCAGAGCTTTAGATAGAAGTCACCAAAGGAAACAAGTCTTCACATTTGAACACCCGAACTTCTTCATTCCTCACACCTAACTCCTTCAAAATATTTCTATGAAAGTTAGAAAAAGAAATCAAGTAAAATATATCTGTAACAAAAAGCAGACATTTAAAAACTCTTCCATTTTTATTTCCTGTAAAGCCGTTCTGCTACTGCTGTGGATGTTCTGCAATAAATCTGTAAATATATAAATATAGCACTAATACCTAATGCTGGACTGAGATGCCCCTGTAAAATCTCAGTACACCCTGAGGCTTACAGTAGTGCTGTGAACATACAAACTCTAGAGCATTCTATCATTATAAAACATAATTATGACACAGTGAGTGCTATAATTAATCCAAATTCAATGCGAGCACGGAACGGGAAGTTGCATCATCACTGAAACCAAACCACTTAGTTTAATTCTGTCTCGTTGCTAACATTAAGGACTCATTAAGAACATACAGATCATGTTACAGAAATCATGGTTAGTATTACAGCAGCATGTAGAAATCCCAGGAGTGATCAAAACTGGCTTCTGATAGGAAATGCTCTTTCTCAAAGATCTTACAGTGTAAATAAACAACCAGAAATGGGGGTGAGTTCATCTCATGAGAGAGATGAACTGCTTTGAGTGGCCAATATCGGGCCCCCGGGGGGCTTACAAACTGAATCCAGCTCCCCTAGGTCCCAGCACAGTGCCACAGTCTCGGCCCAAAGTATCCCAGAAATAATGGGTTCACAAGTGACCTGCTATTACATTTATTTCAATTAAACCATAAAGTATGTGCGGAAATGGATTTTGCATCCCATCAGTGTAAAATCACAGCAGAAACTGCATTTGGATCAATCTATACCCAGTGTGAGAACAAAATTCTAATAGCACTGATTGCTAAAGATCATTTTCCTATGCTTTATCATCTCAAAGTGTAAGTTTATGACCCATTATGGTCTCTTATGAAAGGTCTTTTAAGAACAGAAGAATCAGGCTCCTTTCCTATTCACTGTCACAGCTACACCTCAAGTGCTGCTTTGTTTTAAAAATAAATGCATTTTTGGAAGATTTTTTCTCCAACAATATAGTAGCAATATAGTAAATTACAGCAGCATAATTAAGCAAATGGCTTTTGACTCCCTCCTCCTGATCAGGCTGTCTGTAAAAGCTCAGCTGTTGACTTTCTTCAGCACTAAAGCAGCTTTTAGGCAAACACAAAAATCTTTTCTCCTGTGTGCTACTTACTACTGGCTAGCTAAAACCAAACACTCAGAAGGGGTCGTTATTCGGGGTCGCCTGTTTGATGTGCCCCTCACAGCAGCTCATGCACCAGCTTCCACTTTCTCCCAAGTTTGCAGAAATCTTTATCTCCTCTTCCTCAGACTCCGGGAACAGGCAGTTTCGGCTTCCGCCAAGACCCAAAGCAACCTTTAAAAACGATCGGTAGCCCAAATCCTCATTGCAACCTCCTCCTGGTCAGTCTGTGGATTTCTGGCCAACCAAGAATACCGGATGCACCCCATTTTCATAAATGACACCCTCAGACTAGTTTACCCACTTCTGTCAACTGCAGGGCTCATTCCCCTGGAAGGCCAGAAGCAGAACAAACTATTCACTTTTTTTTTTTTCCTAAAGCAATTGACATTTGCCTGCCTGTCCCATAGGGTGCCTGAACTATTTTGCTATTTGTTGCACAATACGCTACAGAAGTTCTCTCATACCAGCGAGGACGCTGGACAATGGGTCCTTTTCTTAGGAAAACACTATGATCTATAGCCCATGGTATGTATAGTAAGAAGACAAAATACGATCCACTGTCTGACAACGCACTAGAGTCTACAAACTGTCATAATCAATATCAACTGTCACAATATGCAAGAGCTTCCCAGCATTCACAACAGCTATTCTGACACAGTTAATAAATCACTGGAAAAAGCCCGGTGTCAGATACCACACAGCTTCCTTGTTCTGCAGGCAGCACAAAAGAAAACCGGTCACAGACGTATAGCTGCAAAATGAAGTCGCGTTTTAAAAGCCAATCCGGCTTTGTGCAGCCCTCTTGCAGAGCATTAAAATAAAAAGAGAGCAGAAAGGAGCTGAGCATGTGTGCTACAGGCAACAAAAGAGCGGCACGGCTATACAGCCCGCTGGACAAGTGCCTCTTTCATATCACCAGCAAGTCTGAGAGCAGCATCACGGGATCCGATCAGCTATTCATTCAGAAATTTGTGGAAAGTTGAAACAATCTGTGGTTTTATGGGACCAAATTAGTATCTATTCTACTTCCAACAGACAGCATTCACTTGGAGGGCTGGAACAAGCCCAATAAAGAAAGCGGAAATGTTGTCCTGTTCTTTATTGGGAATTGAATTAAGCCCTAAATACATGATATTATATGTGTTTTGAGATTCACAGGTGAAATACTCCACAGAAGCTTCAAATGTTTCCTGCCAGAAATGTGAGAAAAATAACATGAGGAAGTACTATTTCACGGAGCAGTAATACTTTATGTCCTTTCGCTGCCTGACATGCCCACCATATGCAGATATACACGCACAACGAAGCTGTTATGCTGCTGAAAAGACTCCAACAACCTGAGTTTTCAAAGGTCTTACGACACAGCTATAAAAAGCTCCTATCGCGTTTTGGCAGATGCAAGATGGCTCCAGTCAGGGGTGTGAAACACCCTTCAAATGATGCTACAGGAGGAGGAACTCTGGCTACACTTCACTCTGGAGCAGACCTTCACACAGATGATACATACACATACGTAGGGCTTAGCTGCCACCGGTTCTCGCAGCCGTCATCCGCTTGGCCTCAGCAAATCGGCTGGATGCAGGAGTCTTCCTGAAGGAGCTCTAAAAACATGAGCCCTGCTGGCAGATGGGGCACACAGGCATCCCATCTGTAAGACTGGCTTAAGCAGACAGCCTGGATCTTAGCAGCCTGAGCCCCTGCCACCCGGACAGCCTGAGAAAAGGGATGGACCAAAGAGGAAGTTTGGTTTCGATCCGTCCTTTTGCGGGGTTGGCTCCTAAAATCCTTCTACCAGTGGCTTTTGTGACTCTGTCCTCAAGTTTCTCTTCCATAAAGTGGGGATGATGGCACTTGACATGTACATTGTAAAGTAGCGGGTGCAGATGCTGAAATGCTGAGACACTGGGGTAATGAAGACGGCATAAATTTTCTAAACAAATCGTTAAAGGTTCTCTCAAAAGCTGTTGCAGCCAAGTTTATAAAAAACAAGGTGAGAAGATTAAAATAAAAGACTCTCAGTGTCTCACACATCAGCGAACAGACAAAGAGGACTCTGGGTAGCCGGGTGGCTGCACAGGAGAAGAGGTGTTCGTTACCAATGCAGTCGCTGAATTTATATCCTGGCAATATTATTTTATGTATGCTTTCTACAAAAGAAATCTCCTGAAGGTGGAAATCAAATTAGACTGTCACCTTGTGTGTCACTGGCATTACTGAACAGGCTCCTTAAAACCGTAACTACCCGTCTTCATCCTCCATCAAACTAATGAAAATACTCACTAGCAATCACATACCCTGACACATTACAAAGAAAAAAGATGACAGTAAGGCTGGCAAAAGCTTGAACCTCTCTAAAATACACTAGTAATTAAGAATTGATTAAATAGTCATTGTTTCATGATTATCCTTACTTTACAACAAACCAAATCAAATTCGAGACTTTAATCTCAGCTTTCTATCTTCTGGCAGTCCATAAACCAAAGAATTTTATTATCTAGAAAGGTAAACACAGCAAAGTTTAACTGAAACGCACATTTGGCAATGGCAGTGCCTGGCCAGAAAGGATCTTTTTGTTTGGTTTTTAAGTTGGCAGAAAGAAAATAATTAACTTTTTTTGTTTGTTTGTTTATTATATACTAAAGTCTTAGGGCTGCACATCAAAGATGAGTATTTTATATAAACACTTCAGCATCAGAGCTTTCTTTCACAGATAGCCCAACCCACATCTATTCTAATGCTGCTTGATAATGCATCTGGGAGTAGCAGATGTCAGAGTTTACGACAGCCATGCAAACTCCTTGGCTAGCAAAATGTAGAATAAGGACACTCCCCAGGTTCGAAAAACTTCTTGCTCTGCCCAGCTTGTAAGAAGCAGGCATGCCCATGGGTAGCAAACATCGCCTAGTAACATCCCCCATTGCTTCCAGCCATGTCTTTACATATAGGAGTTAACACACACCTAGCCCAGTACCAAGCCTTGATTTAATGATGAGGATGCCATACTTTCAGCATCCTCTCCACTGCTTGCCTGGCAGTAGCATGTTAAGTAACACCAGCTCGTAGCACTGGAGGCTGCACGCAATACTTGGCTGCCTGAACAAAGCTGGAACCCAAACCACGCTTCCCACTGAGCAAACAGCAGTAAAAAACCAGCAGACATCCATAAAGTGAGATGCATAGTCCTGCGCTAAGCTTCAGTTTGCCTCAGAAAGTCTGCAAGTCTTGCAGGGCTAAGGCCCTTCCTTGCATTGTGCTTCCACCACCATGGAAACAGATCTAAAATGCATAAAATACCAGTGTATTAATATTGCCCCTTCCAAACCACTGCTCTAGGCACTACAAAGCTTCACTTTTATGACCAGAAATGAGAAGTCTATGATCATCCATTCTTTAAAATACTTACATGGAAAAGTTCACGGGCTCACAGCACAGGGAAAATATCCTGCGAGAAAGCTGCACAGAAAATGTGGGGGGGGAACCTGAGTAAGATCCTTTGGCAAAACAGCAGAAAACATTAGCAGAAAGGAAAATGAAAATATGCGTAATTGCAAATTTACAGAGACCCTACCCCACGGTCTCCCCAGTTAGCAAGATCCTTGGAGAAGTATTTCAGGACAGAAACTGCGTACCTGACCCCAGTTTGAGTGCCTTCAGGCCACCTTCGCAAAGGACATGGAGTCTGGCATTGCCCTTACATCTCTGAAAGGCCAGGGTGATGGGCAGCTGCAAATCTCCACCGTGCATCCCTAAGTAGTTCTTGGCTTTTGGTCGGAACACACGAAAGTACAAATTTCTCCTTTGCTAGAGAAAAGTCATACTAAATGGGACAATAACAGAAAAGTAATGTCCTTGAGATGCATGCCTCCTTTTGAAAAAATATAAACGTACTTTATATAATGTCCTATCATTTCTTAGACAGGTAGTAATGGATTCTGCAAGAGCCCCCGTTTCACTGGGACTGGAAAAGCCGCTGATGAGCAAATCCTTCTTTATATGAAGTCAGATGAAATGACATGGACATGATCCCCCTTGGTCACATGAAGCCTATTTCACTGCTTTTGTCCCTTCGTTTCAGACTGTCAGTCTCAGTTTTGCAAATTTAAGAGCAGTGACTGCCAACACAAGTTGTGGGCTTTGGAAAGGATATATCAAAATAATTATCTATTATTCACACGGTGCCAAAGGTTCACGCTGGAATCACTACTCTGAAGAACGTCGAAGCCCAGGTCTGCTCCAAACTCCCATTACATCAACAGGAAGATCCTCATTGACTTCAGCGGGCTTCGCTCCTGGCCAAAATTGGGTCTAGAGCCTAATTCCCTGAGTCCCTGCCAGTGCAGTCCTGCAGAACTTCATTCCCAACCTGGCAACCCCGAAAAAGAGCAACAGTCTGCCCAGGAAAAGGCTCAGGGTTGAAAACCAAGATGGGAAGAGCAGAAAGCAGAGGACGAGGAGGGATGAGCAGGACAAGCAGGCAGACAGTAGAAGCATGCAACATGGACTGCACAGCATGAGTTGTAAAGGTTGTAATGGTTTTACTAAAATCAGATGTCTGAACCCGTACCTGGACATCTCTAAATTTCCCGGACGGATGAGCAGCTGCAGCCCCCCTTCTGCAGATACTCAGTTTTGAAATCACTGCCCAAGGTTGCCCAGCGTCCTTTGAAAAAAAGAGGGTTTGGAAGAGCCACAGGCAGGAGGAAGAGAAAGATGTGCTACGTGGTGTCAGGGGGGGATTTTTGATCACTGGGCAGGGTAAAACAGAAGGCAGCTGAGCTGCGCGGGGTACGCACGCGCAACAGCAACGGGGGCTCCGTCCTGACTGAGCTACGTGGGAGGGGAGTGTCCTGGGGAAAACACATCCTTGGTGGGAAAAGAAGGTATCCAGGATAGCTTCTAGTCCAAGGCTGGAAGATTGCCAGAGGACAGGCAATGGTCCATGCTGGCACAGAGTCAGTGCCCACGTACGACGGCACCGGCGACCAGCTCTCCCCAAACCAACGTTAACCACGCTGCCTCCAGCACCGTCACCCTGCCACGGCGGCAGCTCAGGGCACCCCAGGGGTCTGCCCCAGCCCACCCGGGACACGGGGCATGTACCCAGGTTGTGGCTACACCAGCTTGTGCCCCGCCACTGCGCTGCCCCGTGGCAGCGTCAGCTGCACCCGCGCTTGGGCAATGATGTTGGGGTCACTGCAAGCAAAGGGTCCCCCTCAGTCTGCCCAGACCCGTCCAGGCAAAGCCGCCTCTAATGCTCACAGCCTGCAGACACTCCTAAAACCGCTTCAAACTTCCATGTACTTCTTTTTTTTGCAAGACAAGTCATCTCTTCATCCTGACTGGGATGGACATCTGGGACACCTGGGGATGGTGGGGAGCAGGACTTGGGGATTGTGACTCACGTCAGCTCTCACTCTGCGGTCCCCTTGGCAGCAGCCATAGCAGTACCACCTAAATCAGACAGCTAAAAAAACCCCAAGCTAAGGGAGGAGAAACTGTGCATAAAGCAACTGTGAATTCCTGATGTAAGAGAAGAAAACAGGCTAATTTTGGCATCAGTGTCTTTAATATAGCCTGTGCTGTTCAGGATTATTTACTTTGTACACAATACTGAAAAGAAAAAAACCCAACATATTTTGCTTTGCAGTATGAGCAGGGGATTAAGAGCAAATTGATGCCAACTGGATTGCTCAACACTGTACAACGTTGCCATTAGCTTTACTGAAATCGGCACCTGCAAGCTGAGAATTTTGAAATGCTAATTGGGTTGATAACACTAGTCTGGGGGAATGTTTCCGGAGGGTGGAAAGTAAGGCAAGTTGGATCTGCTGGCAGGAATAAGCACTCTCGAATTCTGACTGCAGCAAGGCTGAAAAAACACCTAACTTCCCCCAAAACCTTCCTGCAGCATCACCTCTTGCTCTTCAGGTACCCGGTGCAGGGGCTGTAACCGCTGTGGGGGACGGGATGCAGGCGGGGGAAGCTGGCAGGGATGCAGCAGCGACAAGGTGGAAACAAGTCTCTGCCCTGAGCAGAAAGCACAAGGATGAAGGACACTTAGAGGGAAGCACGACGTGCAGGAAGACAGCACGAGCACACCAATAACCAGTTCCTTCCAGTCCATTTTACTGACAAGGAGATTTCCCTGCTAGCTAAAATGCAAACTGATTTTCCTTCCTGGATGTTGCACATCTCCATGCACCTCAGCTGGTTTTCCTTGTTAGCAAGGACTGGCAAGACTCCTCTTGCAGCGGGGCTGAGCCTGCCCGAGTGTCATGGCTCGGGCCAGTTCCCAGCCTGCCAACACCGACACCGACACCAGCGGCGCTGCCCTGCCCGGCTGCCGGCCACACAGTCCCCTGGAGGGGTTGCACAGCCCAGGAGCCCACCCTGCTGCTGCTCCACAGCCAGCACGCGAGCTGAAGAGGTGGCTTTCCATCCCATGCTAATGTCCTTGGAGACTGCGTGTCTTACGGCACTCATCGGACCTGCTCAGATGAAAAACCCCACTCCAGATCGCTGCATCAGATAGACTCACAGACTGACTTGCTGGGGGCTCCGCCACCTCCCATAAAGCTTGATCTCGTTTCATGTATAATCAAAACTATTGCCTAATTACTGCGGTAATTTTTCAGCCTCTCTGAACTTTAAAGGGAGAGGGTTTTAATATCATTTACATTCTCATTCTAATTAAATGCATAGCTAAATGTCCGTAGCTAACAGGCAAGCGCTGGCTTCCCGGCAGGCTGGCATTGCCTGCAGCCACATCTC
This sequence comes from Chionis minor, assembly GCA_013398295.1. Taxonomy (NCBI): domain Eukaryota; kingdom Metazoa; phylum Chordata; class Aves; order Charadriiformes; family Chionidae; genus Chionis; species Chionis minor. The sequence continues at coordinate 233,934 of VZSF01005932.1, read as the reverse complement.
CCAGGGCACGGCAGCAGTGGCCGCAGTGGCCTGGACAGGGCGCTGCCGGGCATAGGGAGATGCCAGAGAGCGTCGGGATGCACGAAGCCCACGCACAGGGAGCCCAGTCATGCACCCATCCCACAGCCAAAGGGCTATGCGTGGGCATCTCTACCTCCCCAGCTGTAACCAGTTGCATAAAGGGCTTGAAACACGTTTCTTAAAGATCTATGAAAGCACCAGCCGAACTATACTGCAGTCACGGGATGCTCCAGCGTTAAATCCCCACTCAGGGCATGGTCTTCAAGTAAATGATGTATTTTGTAGACAGTAAGATAACAGCAGCGCGTTTACCCCGAGACACGCTTTTACGTCACTAACCCCACTTCAAACGAGAGAGCCCCCGCTCTGGGAGTAACTGGTGGGTCCCCACAAAAGCCTCCATTCTCATAGCCTCGTAGCCTCATAGCTACACATCCCCTGCAAACATTTTTACTCGCTTGGTCTGATGTAAGCAAGAACTTCCCCAGGCAAGCCAGGGGCTCTGCTCCAATCTCTCTCCGCACTTTCAAAGCAGGAGTGGATGAAAACTATTTTGGGGGTGGCAAGGGGGATGGGAAGAGTTGGGGTGGGGGCCTGGGAGTTTCAAAACTGGGAGCAGCGGTAAGGAAATAGCTTCTCTGCCTCTGTATTTGCACCCGTACTGAGTATTAGTAACCTCAAAAGGATCCTTTCCAAACAGTGTCAGCAAAACAAAATCTGTCACATTTATTTTTCTAAATATCTCCGTATTCCCATGTTTCTTTTGCCTGGAGATAGGCTCTGCTCCTTGCTGTGACCCGCAGTGAAATCATGGGGACACTTCCCGCTGGACGGAGTTCAGGTTCGCTATCTTGACTGGAAAACAAAGGAGGGAACAATGAAAAAAGACAACGGTCATGTTTTTCTGATGTCATTTCTGTTTACAGCCAAGCTTTCAAAACAGCTACGTATCAGCTGGAAGCGTTATTGATATACTGGGCAATGCAGAAACTTGCCCAGCTCCCTGAAACAGAAAAAACACCAGGAAAATTCAGCTGTGATAGCTCCAGAGGCTGCTGACTGCACTTGAGCTCTGCCAAAACAAAGCATGGAAAACCAAGAAGGTTCTTAGGCATACGTGTATTTTTTTTTCAGTTTTCTGTAGTTTCAGTCATCATAAGACCATTTGCAAGTTAATACCAGGGAAAAACAGAGGGCTATCCACCTGGGGAAGGACAAGCAGTAATGGCTACGTGTCAACTTCCACATGGACCAGGCACAGGAAAGGTTGGTTCAGCTACTCCTTCTGCCCCAGGAGATTTGAACACGCTTGAACATGAGGGACCAGCACAAGCAGGGTAACACTCTCACGCTGCTTCACATCAAATTTGTTGCTGGGAGCAATGACTGGGGCACGGATGTCCCACCTGTAACATGTATGTCCTAAAGGAAAGATTTCAGACCCTTTATAACTCTCTTTTCTCTCTTTCTCTCTCAAGTTCAATTAATCATAGAATCACAGAATCACATGTTTGAGAGTTTTTAATAAGATCAAAATCAACAGAAGTGATGGGGAGCATCAAGGTCCATTTGCTGGAATCTGACACAAAATACACCCACCTCCCACATTCTGAAGAATTTAGACTTTCAATTAGCTTGACATGATTAGAAATACCCAGAATGAAAACAGTTTCTTCCACAGACTATCACGTTTTTCCCCATTTATGGTTTCAAAGGGAGTAGGTTTTATTTTTTCTTACTAGATTTTCAACTGACCAGTTTTGCTAATCTTTTCGGTTAATGGAGGTCTTCTGAGTTATGCAGAATAAGAAGCAAATAAGAAACTTGAGGAAATAAAACTTAAGCAAATAAGAAAATGAAATAAAAAGTATTTGCTTGCATCATGTGATTAAAATAAAGAAATAAGAACAGAAAGATAAAATAAACAGGCAATAACACCCTTACCAAACTTTCCTAGTTTTGGGAAAGGCTCACAGGGTACTGGCAATATTTATAGAGAAAATTTATATACTTTGTCCGGATTCTCTGTTGATAGGCAACTGACACAATCTTTTGAAAATGCAATGTAAAAACAAAGAAGAACTTTGCTTAACTACCCATCTACGTGTCACTTGCCACTGGTAATGAGATCATCGTATTTTTGGCCACATGGTCAACTGAGAAGATTATTCTTGGAGCCCTGCCGTTAAAACTAGTATGCTGGACATGAATCAAAAAGGACAAAGCACTTTGTTTCCTGTTTCTATAGTCCTGAATCTGCAGTGGGTATTTTTCTCTTGAAAACTTTCCCAAAGAGAAAAGCAGTCCTACAGACAAAACCAGGAGAATGCAAGAGCTTGACTCCTATCGCCGTACGTCATCTGGGGAAGCTGATGCAGAGAAAAGGCAGGTCAAGTTATGACAGATTAAAGTGGGTAACATCAGTGACTTGGAGCCACTGGTGAAACACAGAAATTACACCGATTTTCAGAAACGATACTGTAATCTCAAATGCCTATCTTATGATTTCTATTCAGCTGAGCTGTAGGAATGGGTTCAGTACTACATGATTCACTTCTTTACGAGTCAGATAAAATTTTCTGCCAGACACTTTGTGAGACACAGATTGTGAGCGAAACAGGTATTTTGCATTCCAGGACTAACATAAGGCTACACAACAATTTCCATAAGCAGATGATTATCCTTAAAGGAATTTACTACACTGGATAATAGAGGAACACACTGGTGCTCTCAATACATCCTTGACCTTACCCCAGCGTTAGCAGGGCATCACCAGGAGGCTACCAGACTTGACTCTGCCCAGCAGTCTCATGCTTCTGGCCAAGGCCAGGGTGACTGCGTCTTTCTCTACTGGGTGATGGTTCTTTCCTTCCTGCTCTGCCAAGGCTGCAGATGATCCAGACAAGCACTCGTTATGGATGAGTGCCAACACCCAGCAGGCACATGCCCACCACTGAGCCATCGCCTTGGCAGAGCAGGACAATTCCTCGTGCCACCTGCATCACGCCCAGCACAAAGTTTTACTGGTGCAGTGACAATTCATCCACCGTTTCCAGACACCCCATTGAAACTATTGCTGCTGCCAGAGCACTGGACATCCTGACATCCAGTAGCAAAGTCTTTTTTTTTCAACTCAGGCAAAATTTCCAAGTGGAAAAGAAGACATATCTGATGAAAGCTGGACATCCGAAGACTGTAATGGTGCCACGAAAGAAGCAGTTTTTGACTGCCATGGAATAAACTACCCATCCAAAAAAGCTTCATTGTACACTGAATTTTCTCAAGCTTGTTTGTGTTTTCATAGAATCATAGAATGGTTTAGGTTGGAAGAGACCTTAAAGATCATCTAGTTCCAACCCCCTTGCCATGGGTAAGGACACCTCCCACTAGACCAGACTGCTCAAAGCACCATGCAGCCCTGTCTTGAACACTTTCAGGGATGGGGCATCCACAGCTTCCCTGGGTAACGTGTTCCACGGCATTATTTTCTACAGTCTAATGAATATCTATCTTTCCTTCATTATAGTAGCAGTAGACCGCTATTAATATCTTTAAAGGCATTCTTCTTCACTGTTTTAGTTGTATCTTATGGAAAAATACAAAATACTGAGCCTATGCAAAACAGCCTCAAAAACTGTCACCACTAATATTGACCGTTAAAATGTAAACCATTAAGGGAGAAAATTAAAACCCTGATTCTAGGAATCCCACTGCTACCAGCAAAGCCTGAGCATTATGGGACTGTTGGACATGAAGCCTTCAGCTCGAGCTCCCAGACTGTTCTTCGGTATAACTTCAAGAGAGCGCAGCTTCCCAAAAAACCACCAAGTCAGAAGGGCGAAATTTCACCAAGCATTAGTAGAGGTCCTATCACCTTTCCATAAAACATACTAAACCCTCATGTCAGCCATTTGTATGCATGCAATATGGGATAAATATTATCCCCGAGTGAGTATAAATACTAATTTTATTTTGAAAAAATCCTCCTTTTTAAAATTTTGTACTACACACTGTGAAAGGCAGCTGTCTGTACATCAGGATTTTCTCCGCGAAGAGCTTATCTGAATTCCTGCAGGATGCTTCATACTGCAGAGTCATTTCCCAAGAGCTCAGATAATTGGTAAAGTTTAATTAGTAGAAAGGATTTTCTGTTTCATTGTCCACAGCACACTTTTTCACCATCTGATCTCCTGGACCATCTGTATGGACAGGACATCAGCTCTGCCGATAGTGCCCTAGAGTGCAGCACCTCTCTCTCTCTCTCCACTGATATAATTAGGCTTACGTCATGGCATCAATCCAGTGATAATAGGTCTCAGAAGAAAAGTGTATTTCAGGTATTTTCTAAAATTTCCTCGTTTTTCATAAAACTCTTTAGCCCTGTTTAGATTTAGCCTGATGTTACTGTACTTGGCCAGTGCCGAGCATCTTCATGAAGGAGCATCTTCATGAAGGAGCTTTCTAAAGGCTGACAGGGCATCCAGTTACAGCACCCAGTCCCCGCACTGGGCACCCAGTTACAGCACCCAGTCCCCACACTGGGCCAATAGGGCCCTGCAGATGGCCCTGCAGACCATCCCCTGCAGATCTCCCATGGGCCCATGAGGAGACCCACTCCCCCTCTCTGCAGGGCACACCAGAACCCCCTCTCCTCTCTGCCTCCCAGCCTGCACGAAACCTGACATCTGAGGTGGCCAAATCCTGCCCATGGTGGTCCACAGCTGCAGGACGTCACAGTGCTGGCTGCTCGAAGCATTAATTTCCTTGAATGTCTCACAGGTGGACTCTTGGGAAAGGGAAGCAGAGATTCAGGATTTGCATGGAAAGAAGTATTTCTCTCTGGACGTGATGGGGAGAAAGGCAAAGCAGCTGCAGCCCGGATCAGCAGAGGGTTTATAGGGCTGCTGGGGTCCCTTGTGCAGCACAGACAGCAGCGGCACAGCATGGGGCAACCTTCGTGGAAAGGACAGAAAAATTCCCATAAACGTGTGCTGGGAAGGGAGAGGACTTTGGCACGCTCCTGCTCAGAGGCAGCACAGGCAGGAGGGCTGGGGGCAGCACAGTGGCCAGTGGTGATACCTGGCTGTCACCCAACCCAGCTCCACAATTCCTCATGCAGACGTCAGCCCTCGTGTCAAATAAACCCAGAGCAAGATGCACACAAGAGGTATCACGACACCTGCCTGCAACGTCTGCAGAAAGCGTCTAGTGGAGAAAAAACACTTCTACCAGATATCTCCCAGTATCATGTCACTATTGTGACATATATATAAACATATATTGTTTTCAACTATAACTTAATAGAAACGTACCCATTCCGGTGACACTTTCATTGAGAATGACTCAGATAATTTCTACCACCCCATACATAATTTTTTTTAATGTCCATATATAACTCAAAATCCTGTAGCGGCAAGGACAACTGTATAGAGTCCCTGCTCTTGACCTCCAGCTCAGGCTGTCCCCGTCACTGCTGACTCCCATGGCCACTAATGAGGGGTGGAAGCAGCTCTTCCTCCAAGACCCCCGCAAGAGCAGAGAATTACCCCAGAGAAGCTGGCTTTTACTCCCCTTTTTATTTTCTTTTCTCCTTCCAAGCCAAAACAAACTTCTGCACTTGTAACTACAAGGAGGTGGAGGTGGAGCAGGACAGTTCACAGGGGTCAGCTACGCTGAGCACCAAAGCAGAACCAACTTTGACACTGCATTTCATGTGGGGGGGGAACTCTTCACTGGCATGAAGCCTGTGAGGTGGCGGGTGTTTAGCCGGACTTGAGCCTTCATGACTTCTAACTTACTTCAATTTCATTACAGTAAAATTGAAAAGGGTTTCCCCAGTTGCCAAATGTATCTCCTACTTCAGCTTCATTTAAAAAAAAAACCAAAACCTTTCTAAATAAGTATGGATGTGTAATTAANAAAAAAAAAAAAAAAAAAAGTAGTAAAATTTCAAAGAACTTTCAATAAAATATTCTAGCCCTGAAAAAAATTGCTGTTTTGTCTCTGCCTCTTTTTAGAAACCTGTTTTGCAAAGAAAACATTTCCTAGTCTCCTTTTAGGGAAATCCAACTCCACATTCTCACTCCAGGACTGCTGCCAGCTCTGTGTTTAATGGCTAAATCCTTTCGCATTTGTCTTTGAAAGAGGCTCTCATGAACAGGAAGCTGTGCTATGACACCAGGCTCCCGTGCTGGGCAACTTACTCTTTAAAACAGCTCAAGCTCTGTAAAATGACCTCTCTCGACTCGCTTTCTCAGTTGGCTCAGTTGTTTCTACAGTAGTAAGTCAAGGCTTCAGAAAATGCTCTAACAGGTGGTTCAAGTTAAGTCAGCATCCAAAAAAGGGAAATATTTTAATATTACCTACCTAATACACTCCTTTTTCCTTACATCCACACTTATGACCAGAATTTGGGGTTTTTTTTGTACAGGTCCATGACTCACACCCAGACACTACCCAAGGCCAATAAATAGGATATTGTAATTTATTAATATATAGTATCATTTATCAATCATATTCATATAGTATCATTTATTAATCATTACAATTTATTAATATATAATATCATTTAACATCCGCTGCATTTTACTGACTGAGTTATCTGGGAAGTGCAGTATGCTTTGGAGACCATGGAAATACAGGGGGCCTCCGTAGGTCTCTGAGTGCATCTTGTACCTTGCTGTCACAAAAGTTTTAACTTGCCAATGAGGCAGTGATGTTTCTGTAATTACTTTAAAAGTACTGATCTCACTCAGTGCATGCTGTGCACCGCTGTGTAAGTAGTGGGATTTGAGTAATCATACCGTCCTAGAAAATGCCAAACGTAATCCCACGTTACCAGCAGGAGCTGAGTAGGAAGAAATAATGTGACACTAATGAGGTCGTATGAGCATGAAACACAGAACAATCCTCTATTGCCATTTGCCACTGTAAAATTATAAATATGGTGCTTCCCTCTCTCCTTTCTGATAATGTGCTCAGCAGCACTGAACTCAAACAGTCTCTACTTGAAGGAGCAAGCGGTGAAGGTACAGGGATGCTGAATTGCCTCAAGCAAAATAACCCTGCTCTGCAACATCTCTGGTGTACTGGGATTACTCCAGATCTGCACACAGGTACCAGAAGGCAGAATTTGACCAAATCACTTTAAAAAGACTGAACTGCTTGAGATACTAAGACCTGAGAACCCACCTCTTAATACGCCATTGCTCTAATTTCTCTTCTTAAAGCATTTGCACCAGTAATCAGAGGTGATCACTGAGCTCCATCCTGCACCTTTAATTAAAGTCTGTTTCTGAAAGCCCTGTCTAGGGGCTAATCCCTCTCTGCTCAGCTGGTAGATTTGCAAAGCAGGGCAAGGAGGCAGATGCACATTTGGGGAGGCGAACAGGGCCCAGTTTGGCATCCCAAACTGTTACAAAACATCTGCTAATACTGAAGGCAACTACTTCATATGCAAATTGTCAACAGTCCGTAAAGAAGCGGGGCAGAGAAGCACAAGCAGGGGAAAACCATGAATAAAGATACGAAAATGAATCATTCAAGGGTAACTACATATTATTTTTGTTCAGTACTACTGATGCGGGCTCAGGTCCTGCCAGCCCTCGTCTGGTGCAGATGTTTCTGTTGGAGCAGATGCAGAGAGACCTGCAGAGTTTGCAAAGAAGAAAATGGAGAACTGTAGAAGTCCTGCCTACAAGAGCTCAAAGGAGATGAGAAAGAAAGGAGAACTGGCACACCAACAAAACCAAATTTAGTCCTCAAAGCAGTAGTATAGTGGCTTACATGTTACTCATGAGCTGAAGAACTGCGTCAGAGAGAACTCACATTTTGCTGTAGGCATGGCATGCTGAGATTTCTGCACCGTTATGGGCACTCCACTGCCTCTAGTTGTTATGCATTGCCACTCACCCTCTGCTCTGCCAACATGGTGGGGCTCTGCCTCCCAATATCAGATTTCCCCTATGTTTCATCTCCTCTCACGTGTCTGCCCCTTTCTCCATCTTCCAGAGTGGCCACAAAGTCCTCCCTCCTATTGTCGCTGTAAAATTATCTCTTCTGAGGCACCTACGGGAAACTGCCTGCCTGTGATGGCAGAAGGCAGCAGGCACAAGTGGTTTCAGTCACAGAATCACCAGGGCTGGAAGGGACCTCTGGAGATCATATAGTCCAACCCCCCTGCCAGAGCAGGTCCACCTACAGCAGGTTGCACAGGATGGTTTGCACAAGCGGGTTTGGAATGTCTCCAGAGTCAGAGACTCCACCACCTCTCTGGGCAGCCTGTTCCAGTGCTCTGCCACCCTCAGACTAAAGAAGTTCCTCCTCATGTTCAGATGGAACTTCCTATGTTCAAGTTTGTGCCCGTTACCTCTTGTCTTGTCACTGGGCACCCTTGAGAAAAGACTGGCCCCCTCCTCCCGCAACCCTCCCTTTACGTATTTATAAACATTGATGAGATCCCCCCTCAGTCTTCTCTTCTCTAGATTAAAAAACTCAACTCCCTCAGCCTTTCCTCATAAGAAAGATGCTCCAGCCCCCTAATCATCTGTGTAGCCCTTTGCTGCACCCTCTCCAGCAGTTCCCTGTCATTCTTGAACAGGGGAGCCCAGAACTGGACACAGCACTCCAGATGTGGCCTCACCAGGGCGGAGGGGGAGGATGACCTCCCTCCACCTGCTGGCCACACTCCTTTTGATGCACCCCAGGATGCCATTGGCCTTTTGGCCACAAGGGCACATTGCTGGCTCATGGCCATCCTGTTGTGCACCAGGACTCCCAAGTCCCTCTGCAGAGCTGCTTTCCAGCAGGTCAACCCCCAACCTGTACTGGTGCCTGGGCTTACTCCTCCCCAGGTGCAGGACCCTACACTTGCCTTTGTTGAACTTCATAAGGTTTCTCTCAGCCAAACTCTTCAGCCTGTCCAGGTCACTGATGTCTTCATACACCAATGTGGATAGGGAAAGGCCCCAATTGCAAACACAGATGTAAATGTACATGGCTGACAGTTGGCCTTGCCCTTCCACCACCCCTCACCCTGAGTGAGTCTGACAAACCTTTACCGTCTCGTTTCTGAGCCCCAGGGGATGGAGATCTGTTCTGCGTTTGTACCTCTTGCTCTGGCCCTCAGCAGGCTGCTGCCACACCAGAAGACAACAGTAACACAGCAGAAGAGTCTCAGCAGAAAAGGATTTGTGGTCCCAGTGCATATGGTCGTGGAGAATTTACGGCATGGGCTTAGGGAGTGCTCAGACTGACTGAGCTGCAGCTCCCACAGAGACCACTGCAGGGACATACCCAAAACTCTCCAAACTCACAGTCCAGAAGCAAACACAAGACAGGGGGATGAAATAAGTGACTGTGACTTGCAACTTTGCGTGTTGAAGAGCCAGACCTGTGGTCCGTAACAAGGAGAACAGGATGCTACATTGCCTTCTGGGAGCTAGGATGGGATTAATACAATAAATGTATGGAGGGAAAACAATCTCAGGAATACAGGGGAATTTTCTGAGTCGCTATTTCCGAGTGAAAACTGAAGTTGCTATTTCCGAGTGAAAACTAATCAGATGAGCAGCAGGCAAGTCAATGCTTAACAGCATCACCCTGGAAAGGTGAGAGCAGAAAAGCCAAGGGGAAGCCCTCTCCAAGCTCGCCCTGGTACCCACCGCAGGTCAGCAGAGGCACCGCACGGCAGCCAAATGATGCAGCAGCGCTGCAGAAATGGCCCTGCATTGGCAGGGCTCGCGGGTGCCTTCTGCGATGAAAGCTTAGTACTAAGATTAAATGGTCTTAAGCAAAGAGGGTGCTAACCTCCCTGTGTTCACAGCTGACGATTCAGAAGAGCTTCAAGATAAGTGGAAAAAAAGAGGGAGGCACTTGGCTCAGAGGTCTCATCACTGGCTCCAGCAAAAGCATAAAAGAAAAGATAAATAAATTACTGTCCTTACTTCCTAAATGTATATTCTCACTTCTCAATTGTACGCTGCAATACACATTACAAGAAGCTAAGACACACATTGTATGCTGATGGCTGGTGTTTGCTTCTGCTGCCGTCAGCCCCGCAGTAGGTAAACATCACCCGAACACACACACACCCCTCTCAGGTCTGCAGAATCCGGGGTTTCCGTGAGGCTGGGGCAACGGCTGAATACGTGACTGCACATCCAAATCTCCCTTGGCACATTTTATGGCTTCAAAAATCCTCCAAAGTCAAAATACTAAACAAAGGAGTAAAATATAAGCACTCAATGACAACTACATTAATGTACACACGCACAAGGTAGAGGGTATGGGAAACAAGCAAGCTATGGTGAAAACGTTAATAAATAATGCAATTTGTGACCTAGGCAACATCACTAAACAGAGGACAATGATTCTTGGACTTGCAGTGGAGAGAGAGAACAGAGACAGAGGTGGAGGTGGGGGCATGGGTGATGCAATGCTAGACATTGCTAACAAAAAACCCCAGACAAAACCACAGAAGAATAAGGAGGTGAAATATTAGAGGAGTGAATAAAGGGGGTAAAAACCAAAGCAACTATAAAAGGTGACTGAAGTCAGGCAGCAGGAAGAGATCACAGCAAAATATAAACTTGTTTGTCTTTTCACACCATGCAAAGAGGCAGGGAACTTTAACACACTATGTGTTTTCACACACCGGAACAAAAATATCTTTATTTTCTGCTATCAGAGCTAAAGAACAGTTCTGTGATACATAGACAGGAGAATCTAATGAGAAGAGACTTGGAATTAGCTGGTAATGCAACAGGATAGTTTTAGTAATCATGGGCTAGTAAGGAACACAGCAGACAGCATATTTAAAAGTAATTTGCCAAATACAACAACAAAACATTTAATTGTAGTGATGCCACTATCTGCAGGATTCAAACATGACACAAGCTAATTTAACCCAACACAAGGTTCGTGGGTTGCACTTTCTTTACATAGACTAGTTGCTGATTTTAATAATACAAGATAAACGCTGAATATCTTCAGAGCTTTTATTTGAATTACAGAAATAACTTCCAGTCCACCTAGACCCAAGAGATAACCACAGTATGTTGAATTTGTGATGGCTACTGGACTCTAACTGGGAACGACACACCTACACTTGAACCGCCACCTCCTCGAGTTTAATTTCTCTCTCTCGCTGCCAGCTGCATGCGGGCTTGGCTCTCGGCGCTCCATGAAGTCATCCGGGGAATGCACATTCAACTTTTCAAGCCTGGACTCCTCGCCGAGTGCGGGTTTCCCAGCTAATCCAGCCACCCCACAGGCCAGTGCTGCTATTCCTCCGGCAGCTCCCCCCGCGTGGCACAGCCCCCCCAGCTACTGGTTTGCTCAGCTCAATTAGACAGCCCCTCGTCAACATGCCTTTGGAAAGGACAAGCTTTCCCTTCCAGCGAATGGCAGAGATTGAAGTGCCTCTATGTATTATATTCTGGCTGGTTTCAGAACGACGTATGCCTGTATTTAGCCTGGTGACACAGTGACAGGCACCAAATGATGTCTGGGGATTTTAGAGGTAGGAAACCAGTTGGTTTCTCTTCTTGATACCTTCATTACAAAGAGATACTACGTGGTTCATGTAAATGAATCCAGAAACACCAGACTTCCCAGTTAATCTATTTGATACATTGATGGAAATGAAATAATAGATGGGGTTTTAGGAATATTTACTCTATTTCTGATTCCTCTCTAAGGTCACCTCTCGAGCCAGCTGGTAATGCTTTCAGATTTTAATCTGCATTTTACCAGTACAGGGCCTTTTTAAATGATGCCCACCAAAAGTAACACCACATTTTGCTGTTTCTCAAGCAGATGCACCCTGCAGTTGGCAGAGCAAAGACATGATCTTCTATGTTAAACCAAATCCCAGCCACCCAAAAGGCTCCAAGAGGTGCTATGTGCTCGGCAATACGCCGCGCTGTAACCTTCCCACTGTGGCGCGGCAGCTCTGTCCTCATCTATCGTCCTCAACCACGAGAAACCTTCTGCCATCCTACCTCCTACCTGCAAACTCGGGAGCCTGTTCATCTTGACACTATTGCCCTGGAGGAAGAAAAATGACAAACATCAGCTTACTAGCTGGAAATCGTTTCAGTGTACTCCTCCTTGCAGAGCTGAGAGTGAGGAGCTGAAAGGTGATGTGTGTGAGAGTGCCTTTGATAAGAGGCCAAGAACTGACACCAACAAGATAATCAGGCCTTCAAACCAGGCGTGCACATCTGGGATGACTATCTCCAGCTCCAATCTGACAAGAGAATAATCCTATTAATATGAGTCTTTGACACCATGTTGAGTGCTCCGGCAAAAGACAAAGATTAAATGAGTTTAACTTGGCTTCTCTCTGGCTTTTATTGGTGCCCCAAACACCAACTCATGCAGCGTGAGGAGGGGGCATTTTGTACCAAGGGGTTTTCTCATGGATAGGTTCAATCCCAGGTTGGTCACTCTGGGACCTTCTGCAGTAAAATTTCAACTATAGGAATCTGGGTGGGGGTAAAGGCGGTCTCTCCGACATGACTGTGGGACTTCACATGGACCATCCAAAAAGCCAAGCCGTGCATGCCGATTCCCAGCTGCCCATCAGGAGGGAGAGCAGGGCTGTCACCATCGACACCCTGGGTGAGGATGCCACCAAGGCCATGACACAATGCCTCTTGCCCAGCGTTATGTCCAGCAACAGGAGCATCCACCTGGGCCTCTCACTGGGCTCCTGCACTGTGGGTTCTGCAGGAGCGGTGGCTTGTCTGACACAACAAAATAGGTATATAAAATATCTGTCCCCAGCTCATATCGGCAGGGAAGGAGGGAGATGGCCTCCAGAGCACAGACTGGGTCGGTCAGGAAATGCGGTAACCCTGAAAGAATGAGCGACTCGGCTCCTGCAGCTGATGTCAGCTGCTCCTGCCTTCTCCTGCCTCAGGTGAGTTGATTCATGCATTTTATAGCCATGAAGTATGAAAGATGCTATTGTTCCTCGAAGATCCCCACAGGATGCAGCTTCCACCCTGTTTGGCCCTGTCCTTGCCTCCTCGCCAATGGGGCCGAAACACAACTTTGCAACCCAACACTGCCAGCTTTGGAGAAGCTCATCTCCAGGTCACCCCTTGGCTAACCCTTATCTTCCTTCTCCTGAATCCGACTGACCATACCTCTGAGCACACAAGATACAGGAGAAAAACTGAACGCAGATGAGGCTTCAGCTTAGCCCCGGGTCTTTCAACTCCTTTCCTGACCTGGTTTTCGCTGCCTCCCCCGCCTTCTGTTTTTCTCACCAGTCTGGTGCGGGTAATGAAGAGAGAATATGCATTGTGCCTTGAGCAAGAGGTTTTTTAGTTCAGATCAGCTGCCTCTGACTGGAGTAGATGATTCTGGTACAAGACCGAGATGCAACTCACAGCAGACCGAAACAAAAAAAACCTGACGGCTAATTTACCATCTGCTTCTAGAACAGACCATACCCTGACCCTTTCTTGACTACAACAGCTATGGTGCTCTGACGTACTGCTGCAAAGAGCAAGACCATACGTGCACCTACAGCTGTTCCAGAGGTTAATTTGGGGCTGCGATGCACAAAGGTCTGTGCTGCTGGAGACAGCTGGAGGACCTGGTGAAGGTTACGGTCCTGCAGGACATCTGGCAGCCCGACAGGACACTACGCCTGGTCTGGGACACCCGCTCCACCAAGCCTCGGAGGACGGCTGAAATCACAGACGTGCACTGCAGCCTCCTGGGGTGGGGGGGAAGCCAGCATTCAGGTGAAACCCATTAAAACCAGCCCAGCAATTAACATCCCACAGTTCTCAGTACAAGAAAATCAACTGCTGCACCACTTGAAGTGTAGCGCATGTACATACATGAAAATTCTAAAAAGGGAGCTTCAAAAGATACGCTGAGGAGAGAGGAGGAGCTGGGAGGCTGAGCGCTGCCCAGAAAAGGAGCCTACAGCAGTTTTTGTCTCACTGCCGTTGCCAGTTGCCCTTCATAAACAATGTTTGGGAGAAAAAGCCTCCATAAATGTCAACAATTGCAGTTTATTACATGATCCATGACCTATTTGTAAACTGACTCAATTTCTTAATTATATTTGCCTTTAGATGGTAAGAACCATACAAAAAATTGGTATCTTTTGTGGAGCTCTAAGTGAGCAAATTACCAGCTTCCGGAGCCTTCCTAGCATCTCAGCAACTTCTGGCACAAGCTCCTTCAAGGAGGAGTATGGAAAAAAGAATACGTTTGTCAGAAAGAATGTGTATCATCTGTTATTCCCCTGTTGCTCCAAACCAGAGCAAACAGCCGAGCTCAGGTAAAACTCAGACACACACCGTATACCTTCCCATGGCACTGCAGAGGGAGAAAATTCCACGGGTTAACTTGTATAGACTAGCATTTGGAAGATTTTAGCAACGTTTTAAAACATGCTGGGAGAAGCACATCGATCTGTCTCCACCAGACTAACGCAAGATAGCTCAGAGGTCGGCAGCCGCTCAAGGCTGGCACCCAGGGGATCTTCTTCCTCCTGGCAGCAGAGAGGAAGTTTCTACCTTTGCCAGGAGAAACTAAGCACGTTCTTGGAGAAGCTGCTTCTGCAAGGGACAACATGCTGCAGACCCAGCCATCGACAGTATGTAGGTCTGGGCAAGCCAGTGGCACCCCGCTCCTGATAAATTCAATTGAGCTCTACCCTGTGTTTCTAATTCCTCATTTTATTCAGTGCATTTCAAGAGTTATTTTACAAGACACAGAGAATTAGCAAAGTTAAGATGCAAAATGTTGGTCACTGAAAAACTTCTTAAAAGCAAAGTTAAATAACTAAAAATTATATGGTATTTGTGAGCTGACCTTTTGGCACTGAATTAAAGCTTACCTTGCAAATGAACGAATAATAAATAGAGTAAAATAATACCTTCAGGGAACACAGCAATTAGGCAATTTAAACAATAAAAAAGACACGATGACCATATTTCAACTGAAGACAGTAACAGCAATGTAACATGCCTTCCTGTATAATGGTCGTTTCATTTGCCACCCCAGCTTATTTGGATGATGATCGTAATTCTACCATTTGTAACATCATGTAAAAAAGGATTGAAAAAAGAAAAATCAAACAGCTTGCAGATTTTTCATCTAGTCTGGAGTACGCAGTTAATTATTATTATTAGGAGGTGCAGCGCGTTCCTGAACTGCCCCTCACTCCCTGCCTTCAACGCTCCCAGCTCCAGCTGCTCGGCTGCTTCACACTCCAGTGCTAAACTTTGCTAAAACATCCCACGTACAAGCGCTCCCGGGCTGGGCACGGGGCCACCACGGCGGCAGCTCCCACTCCGCTCCCCATCTCCAGGCTGCCCACCTCCCGCTCCTGGCACGCTGCGGTGGCCAAGCGCTGCCCGCCTCGGCTCACACCTCTCGCAGCCCCCTCCAGATAAGGTCTGCAGAAGCAACGGCTGCGCTTTTTGGGCCACCTTACTCCTCTGAGCACCAAAACACGACCTCAACAGCAAATGTTAAGTTGAAAACAACGTACGGTTTCCGCAGCACACCAAAGGGCGTCTCTCTGCTGTTTTGCAGACCGCTATTTTAGAAACAGAGGCTGAAGAGACGTCAAACAGCCTTGCGTTCTGCAAATGAAGCCTCCACTGCAGATCTTTTCCAGTGCACGGAAGGAGAGACAACCAAGTGTTCCTCTGCTCTGTGTGGATGTGGAGAGAAAATTGCTCCTTTCTGGGATTTTTATGTGACGTGGGGTAGGCCTGCAATTGCAGTCGGCGCAGAGCTCAGATACCTTATTTGCTAAGATCTGAGATACTGTCCAACTCATACCAAGCCTTACTGCGAAGAATAAGAGGCAGACAGAAAGCTAGCCACATTGGAAAAAAATAAAGGTAAGCAACTGGAAAAATCATTACAAGGTCTTGTATCCTACTGCACAATTTCAAAAATGCTGGAGAGGAGTCTCATCTCATGTTCCTTCCCAATTCAATTTACAGTTGAATTTATACTTCTAGATTTCAAGTAAATTTTTTTCCTAGAAAGATGCACACATAGTAAAAATGTCCATTAAAAATGTAGGGATGAAAGGTTTACAAGATTTTTATTTTTTTTTTTAATGTGCTGAAAATCCCACTTACTGCATTCTAACCTTTCAGCATTGAAAAGGGTCTTGTTGCAACCTGTTCGTGGTGCACCTCCGGTGGCTTGGGAAGCAGCAGCTAATGCGTACAAAATATACGACTGGTGACTAACTAGCATGGGAACAGGTATCTTCAGGCGCCAGTGAGGTATAGCCAAGCATCAGCCTTCAGAAATAGCAAGCATCAACCTTCAGAAACCAAGTCCCCCATCAGCAATCTATGCCGAGGAGCTCTCAGAGGTGCCAAATGGCATCGGCCTCTTCTCAAACCTGTTTCAGAAATGCACTGGTTTGGGAGGTGGCCGATGTGCAGACTGACCCCCCAAAGCTTTTCTCTCCCTCCTTGGTGCTCAGCTCTGCAGAGCTCATGGAGTCACCAGAGACGCTTTTGCAACCACAGATGGCCAGCATTCTCATTTCCATCGAGAACAGGGTATTTTTACCCTTTTTTGTTTCTTTTTCTCTGCTCTATATGTGGCAAACGGCCTTTCCAGTAAAGCCTTTGTTTGTGAAGGGTGGAGACATTTGTTTTCACAGTCCTTACACAGACTATTTCAAAAACACAGCTTTCTTGCGTTATGTTGTGCAAATAGAGAGAAAGGCTTTGCCTATCACTACTTGACTTCAGCTGTTAACAAGTAACCCACACCTTGATGAAGTCTTTTGTGAAGAAAAGGATAAAAAAATATTACTATTCAAACAACCACCTGATTACTATTTAAGCTATTCTGTTCTACTAAGCTTGTGTTCACCCACCTGAGAGGCCTCGAGGAGAGTGCGCAGGGGATTATCTTTTAGGCAGGTAACACTCCACACTGTCCACAGAAAATATCTGTCTCTCCTTAGAAAGGAGACAGCAGAAAGCCCCTGGTGATGGCTCTGCTGATGTAGTCGCTGCTGCACCAGCCTGGATCCCACCTTCCCCCCGTAGCATTCCTCCTTAGTGAAATCCCTTCGCACAGCTCATCAATCTGCTGCGGTGCCAGCAGACACAGCTATCTGTATGTGTGTGTGTGTGTTTAATGATTAAAAAAACCCCCTTAAACTCTATTAGAGAAATTCAGTAATGCTGTTTGGGACTGGCTACGTGGTACTGGGGCAGTACTATTTGCCACCACAGATACAGAAGTCACACCCAGTGCTGCGCAACACCTAAGATTTGTCACCACATGCCATTAAATAATGTAAATTTACGTAAAAGTGGAGCTGAGAGATTTTTCTAAATGTGCAGGGAACGGAAAATTTTATCAGCAACTTTCCGGTGGAGCGTTAGAAGACTCTTCTTGAAGAATGAAACTACACTGGTTGGGTGCACGTCTCCAGGCAAACCTGCCCACCTGTGAGCATGCAAACAGAGCTGTTGCAAAGCAAAGGAGCACAACAGTTTGAGCAGATCACCTTCACGCCACGCTTCAGGCACGATGAATGAAAGACTCAGGCCACCACAACTCACTCAAATCTGGTTGGAGAAAAGCTCGTTGGCTTGTAGCAAGGCAGAAGAAACCAGTTCCTTTTTATCTGTGTATCTGAAGTCTGACAGGAAGCTAAAATATCACTCTTCTCACCCCTAAGGATGCCAACATGAAGTTACTCCATCCATTCTGACAAGGTTTACACAACTGTTACTGAAGAGAGAAATTGGCATCCCTGATTTCAACAGTACGGCTAACTTAGCTCTGTAAGTCTCAACCAAATTCTCAATCAAAACCCAGGTGATTCTGCCCCTCTACTATGCTCTGGTGTGACCCCACCTGGAATACTGTGTCCAGCTCTGGAGCCCCCAACATAAGAAGGACATGGACCTGTTGGAGGGGGTCCAGAGGAGGGCGATGAAGATGATCAGAGGGATGGAGCACCTCTGCTATGAGGACAGGCTGAGAGAGCTGGGGTTGCTCAGCCTGGAGAAGGCTCCAGGGAGACCTTATAGCAGCCGTTCAGTACTTAAAGTGTGCATACAAGAAATCTGGAGGGCACGACTTTTTACAAGGGCATGTAGTGATAGGAGGGCGGGTAATGGCTTCAAACTGGAAGAGGGGAGATTTAGATTAGATCTCAGGCAGAACTTTTTCACTCTTGAGGGTGGTGAGACACTGGAACAGGTTGCCCAGGGAAGCTGTGGAGGCCCCATCCCTGGAAGTGTTCAAGGCCAGGTTGGATGGGGCTTTGAGCAACCAGGTCTAGGGGGAGGTGTCCTTGCCCATGGCAGAAGGGTTGGAACTAGATGATCTTTAAGGTCCCTTCCAACCTAAACCACTCTGTAATTCCATGATTCAATGCTGAAACAGTAATGCACGTGCCCTGGGAAGATGAGAATAATCTGGAACACCTATCCCAGCAATACCCATCACAAAAGCGCTTTTACAGTTCATATCGGGATTTGCATGTGGGCTAGCCTACATGGCAGTCTGGTGCTGCATGAAGGCTGCACCCCCAGGCTCCCAGCCCTCAGCAGGCTGCGGGCTGCCGCATTCAGGTTTCATCGTCCCTTTTGGCAGTTCTCATTGTGCTTGAAAAGCATGTAGAATAAAATGTAAGAAAAGAAGGGGAAAAATGTAGGTATAACATGTCTCTAATACTTCCATTAACTGGGTTTATCTTATCGACTCTTCTTTTCCTGGCCCAACCACACAGGGAAGATGCACGAACACATTCATGCTCCCTAACAGCCACCACAGAGCCAGCCCTGGGTGAACGTGATGGGCTCCCTAGCCCCACATTATCCCTATTAGAAAAACCGCCCTGCCATAAGGACAGCCAAAAGTTGTGGAGGCCACGCACATCTGCCTCATTAACCAGCGTATGTACTGGCCCGAGCTTCACAGGGAGCACCAGGCTGCCGGGACTGACTTAGGACTCTGCATCTCATGCTCATGTGCCCTGATGTACAGAAGAGGGAAGAATGCGTCTGACCATACCACCATTTACTCAGTGTCTGTACGCAGTACCTGAAGGCCCTGCCAGTGTAGATAAGCGGTGGGAATGTCCCAAACCAGATTCAGCTCCTGGCAGCTCACAGGGAGTCGGCACTTGGAGAACTTCCCTTGTCTGCATCAGGCACTATTACTTGGTATAATATGAAAACTTTTTTGCATACTGACTGCGGATAAGAGGCTGGTCTAGTCACAAAAGCACTTTCAAATCTAAAAAACACAGTCATTTTTCAAACTGTCTGTAATATTTGCCAAATGAAGTGGTAAAACAGTACAGCAATGCTCCTACACCTATCCTATGCAGAAGCTGGAGGCAAATGAACTCACGTCATGAAGGGCCACAACCAAAACGGGAGAAAACGCTTTGGTTCTCTACTGCAAACATTTTAGACACAGTATATCAATTTTCTTCAAACCGTATCTTTGTATCAGATCTTCAAATTCATGTCAAAGCCGTATAAACAAAAATAAAACACCAGCAGTCTGAACGACAGCAAAGTTGCACACAGCCAACAGCAGCTCCAGTTCAGTGCCCATTTATTTCTACAGGCAAATTTGGAGCCAACAGTCTTGAAAGTTTGGTTTATCATTTTTCAGAATTATGTAAATATTTAATATGGAAGATCGCCATATTGAGGCCAACTGTGACTGAATTTACTACGTTGATACAGACAATTTAAGGACTATTCCTTAGATCTACGTATGGTCCCAAATTCAACACCTCTACCTCAGTCTTAGGAAAAATGCCAAAGCAAAGGAAGAAGAGACGTAGCTGACCCGGCAACCCCTGACACCTGCAGCCTCTGCCCTCCCCCTGCTCCCAGATCTCTGCTCCTGGGGAAAAAAGGACAGTTTAGTCGTTTTATTTCTGCTTCCTTGTGGAGACTCCATAGAAATTTCAGTTGCTGCCAAAATACTGAGCTGTGCTCTGGACTGGTCTCCATTGGTTTGGGGCTGAGCACTGCCAGGCATACTCCATAGAGGCCACTGAATAAAGGCCGCTGAATAATAATTAATTGTTTTATTAAAATACAACATGCATAAGCTGTTTCATTTTTAATTATCCAAGTACTAACTGTAAAACAACCGAAAGACCAATTATTTTCGATTATTTTGATACTCCAGAAACCCTGGAAGAAAAAAGACAGTAAACAAAAAAATTGATTAGCAAGTGAAAAGAATAAAGTTTGGATTCTATTGTTCAGTGTAAAGAAAGAATTGCAATGATGTGAATGAGTTTAAATTTTTATCTATTTGCATAATAATTTAGGTGCATTAAGTTATTTTTTCAGTGAGTTTTATTATACTGTTTTAAATCTCTAATAGAACTGTAATGGAAAAAGTGATTGTCAAGATCAAGATCAAGAATAAGAGAAGGAATTCAAACTGGCATGATACCAATAAAAGTCTTAATCCAGCTCTCCTTGAAAACAACAGGAGTTTTCGCATTAGCTATAATGGAAGCAGATCTGAACCTAAGTATCTGCATTTTAGGACTTTGCACAACTTCTCTTTAGCTTTCAACTTTAACAATACCATTCCGCACATTCATGCCTTTTTTCCCCTTGTGAATTCACACTTTCACAGGAAAATAGCGTATTTTACCTGTGGATTTGCATCCTGGTGAGAAGCTAAAACACCAAGCTCACAAGCTAAACATTATTCTGACATTCACAGATGCCAACATGAAGTAATCCCAGTGGTTCTGATGAGGTTCATACTACTGTGACTGAAAACAGGCGCACCTGTATGTATACTGCAAAAAGACAATGCCTTCACCTTGCTTAGAGTACCAAAGCCCAGATTTCTAAAACTGAATGTACATTTCTGGGTTTATGATTCTTTTCTTTTTCCCAACTCCTTCATTTTAAGGAGTTTTCATTTTCAGGTTTGAAGGCGAACCATTCCCAGCTGCAGATGCTGAATATGGTAAGTTTTCATTTATACGGATCAGGTTTTGATTTGTTTGGTTGGTTTGGTTTTGTTTTGAACTCAAAGAAGTATTTTTGTTCACTATTTTCCATCTAGTCCAAATGCTACTAAGTAATTATACAAGAATGTAGGCAATTGCTCACTCAACACTCTCTTTACAGCACTGAAGTTGCATTGCCATATAAAATCCTAATATATGACTGTATATTGCCCAGACAGACACACACACACACACAGATAGACAAATATACGGATGGATTGAAGACAAACACAGGTATTCACAGTCATATCTTCCAAGTGGGGAGTTTCACTCCCATGTCTATCGCATGCTGGGAAACACAAGATGTTCCACAAGACCCATCACGCATTCCTCCCCTCCCACTCTCCCCTTCCACGTATTTCCTCTTTTAATAAAGCTGTAAACAGGAATCTTTATGCCTTCAGAGATGGACATTTTGCCAGCCCCAGCGTACCAGGTATTTCTCACCCGGGAAGGAACTCTGGGGCAGCTGGGGAAGGAAAAACCTTTAGGATTAAGTGAGTGTGTCCATCACCAGCAGGTTCCCACAACCCACAGCCTCTTCCTTTCCCTCCCTCAGTTCTCACCCTCGCACCCTGGGGGGCCACTTTGCTTCATAGCCAGCTCCTGACTCTGCCCGCAGTTCCCGCTTGAAGAAAGGCAGAAATACACCGAGTTGTCTCTAAAAGAAAACATCCTTCATTGCTTTTGGAATATAAACCCAAAGGCCCTGGGACCTCACCTTCTGGAGGCTCTGTGCACCATGACTGTCTTCCCTCCAGGGCCAGATGCTGTTTCCCTCCCGGCTCACTAAGCAGCAAAGGTTTTCACTGCGTTATTCAATACCACTTTTGTGAACCGGAACAAAATACACCGCTTGATTTCTTTCAAAGAGGCTTTATCATGACCCAGGGCTGGAAACACTTCATGCGTGTGTTCGTACAAAGTAGTCCATCACAAACTTCAAAAGACTATCACCCAGAAAACTATGTACCTAAAAGCAGACAAGTCTTCACAGTGGTGTTATCTTTAAAGCCGAAGTAGCACCGCACTAGTTACTGTTCTGGTTCAGGCCTGAAGGACGTAAAATAAAGTTTTCAGCCGTTCAAGCAGCTCTCCTTCTGACATGACAGCCAAACAAATGGGGAAGGTGGGTCATTTTGCATCACTGTGGGATGGAAATGTTCAGTAACTGTTTAAAGCAAGAGGAAAAACCTAAGCAAATCTAAGAGCTGTACATTACAGAGAGGTTCGCCTTTTACAATTCTGTATTTTTTCTTGCTCCTATTTCTTTCTTTCTTTTTATACAGAGAAATAACTTCCATAAATATCTTTAGTGAATCTGCCCTAGTGCTTGCTTTTAATTATCCTAATTATCAAATACCTCCTTAGGCAAAGTTTTTACACAGCTGAAGTATGTATCTAAGGGCCTGACACATGCACGTCATATAAGCAAAGTCCTGTTTTTCCGCCTGGACAAAATTGCTGGGAAGAGAACTTATCCAAGAAAACCTAGAAGTGTGATGGCTTTGTAGATAATTCTTACTGAATTCATAAGCAAATTAAAACAATTTATGCCTATCTGATTTGCTAGCGCTTTCTGAAAGAGAGTGAAGTTGAGACAGCACTTGACATACTCCTTTTACAACTACTGTATTTAAATTAGCCAATTTCTACTATGCAGTATACCCAGTAGAATAAAAAAGGGGCTTAAATGCAAGGTTTCCGCTATGAATAACTCAGGAACATAAGATCAGATGTCCAGTAACTGATTTTGGATCTAATAAAAGGGGAATCTCAGTAAAGCAGGCTGTTTCTTTTCTCTCAGCATCACAGAAAGGCAGTTCTTCATTCACCAAGACAGCACATCAATGAACTTAAATCCTACGTTGGAGAAGACCATTGTCATGAACACAAAGATAAAGACCTCCCGCACTGAACAAAGTACCCAACATTTTGACATATTGAGCCTTCACAGTCTTAATATTTTTCCTGAAAGCAAATCTCTCCTTTTTACACTTTTTCCCATTATTGCATTATCAAAATTAACCTGCAAGTATATAATGCCTGTGGTTTTAAACAAGAGTGCACCTCTCCAGTACGCAGGGCTGTCACTTATTCCTATTTCGGGCTTAAACAACCCCGTGTAAAATAACTTTCTGGGCTTACACAGCCAGTAGTTGTTTAAGGTCTTGTGTCCCTTTTCTGGTGGAACAATGATAAATCATCCGACGTTAGCTCACGCCTTTCTGCCTCATCACTTCCCAAAGCTAAGAATGCGTGGAATTGCTTTCCCCAAAACCACCCAACAATGCCAAGAATGCGCTCCTGCCCAAAGGTTTATAAAAGTAGCACAAAAAGAGGGAAAAAAAAAAGAGGGCTAACATTTTGAGTTGAAGACAATGAGCTGTGACCAAAGGGGACAGTTACATCGCCCCACGCGCCACAGCTTGATACGTGGCTCTAACTGTGTAACACATCCTATTTGTGGCAAATACCTATCTCCATGTGTGATACAGAAAGCTCATAAATCTCCATATTAAACATTTTTCTGTGAATCTATTCTTTCAATTCTAGAAACCTTCACGCCTCTGAGGAATCTCACTGTGAGGAGCAGTGAGATAATTATATTTTTTTTTCTGCCCATACCAGAGGAGTCAACTTGGGTCCACGCTTGTAAGAGTTACTTCTCCGAAAAACACTCTGCGACAACCTCTGGCCTTGGTTTGAGGAGACAAATCTGATGAAGTCGGGCTTGTATGATCAAGCTCTTACCCAAAGTGGTATAAACCCAGCTCTTTTCCTGCAGTATTCATCACAGCAGCATGGCTGCCACCGGAGTGAGAAGTCAAGCAGAGTTGTCCCTCCAGGGAGCTCCCACTGACAACTCAGGAGCAATGGGCACCGACCCGACGAGCCGCCCCGAGCAGGCCCGGCGCCATCCCTCTGCCAGAGACGCGCTCCGCCAAAACTTCCATAGTTTTCACTCATCATCTTCAGGTGAAAACACTTACTCATCAAAACAGCAAAATACAATTAATGAAAGAGATCTCTATTTAATAACTGAAAGAGGTACATGGCACATCATTACAATCTTTATATAACCTCCTGTATTATGTTGCTCAAATAATCCTATTTTAATAGATGGAAGGGAATTTATAGACTAATTCTTTCTGTTTACTTTGGTGGAGAGGCATTCCTGCTGTGAAGAGGAACATATTTTTGCCCTCTTTTTTTGTCTTCTACTTTTCAACATTTCAGCGCTGTCTGACACAGAGCCCTCACTCCATGCTCTGGAGAATAAGAAATCTGTTTCCCTCGCGTGGGAACCAGAACCACCTGAGATAATTCCATGGCACAAGAAATGAATCTTCTGCCCGACAGCCGCGCTATGCAGAAGACGCGGTGTATTTGGTGTCTAATGTATTCCAGCAACCTTGCACACGAATTTGGTCATAAATACTGCAAAGCAAACATGCCAGCACTGCGTATGGATCCAACCACGTCTGCCAGTCAGGCAGCAAGTCGTCTGAGCAGGTGTTATATGGGTAATTATGAGTACATTTTTTCTCTGCGTTTCTCTGAAGGCCAAGGTAAGACTGCGATAAAAATGCTATCCAAACAGGTATAGCATCTACAGGCATTTATGGTCTACAGTATTGCAGATAACTGTTTGCCAAGATAAAGCCAGAGAAGTTAAACAAAATTAACAGGCTGGTATTTATGAATAAACAGACCGTAGGTTACGCACTTCCCTAGCTGCACAGATTTTTCAGACAATGAACAAAATGGTACTCTGTGTAACCCTCAGGATGGGTGACTTGGGAAGCAAAGGTGACTCTAGGGCTGGACAGCTAATGACCTCTCGGTGCACCCATGTCCTGCCCGAGCGTTCCCAGACAGCGTTTCTTCACCACGGCACGTGCTACAAGGCGGCAGCAGCACAGTCAGTGGAGAAGACAAGGCAGGCAACCGGCTTGTCTGCAAACCAGGAGGAACTCCATGAAGAAAGGAGGCGTAACCTGATTCCTCACCCCATGAAACCAACTCTCTAAGTCTTAGAAGATAAGCTGTTAAATGCTGTCAGCTAATGCTGCTGCTTTAAACCTTTACTGTGCACCAAATGAGTTCCATTAACAGAAGCAAACCACACGTAATTTGTTTTTTTGGGCTTTTTGTTAAGGAGAGAGCACTCTCCCTCCCAGGCCAAAACCTGTACCCCTATAATCCCCATTTGTCTCACCTCTTCCAGGTTGGCTTTCTATGGCTCTCCTGACCTGAGGTCAATGTAACCACCACACCAGGGCTACAGCCAGCCACCGTCCTGGTCAGAGCCCGTCTAGTTCTGCGCCAGCACACACCTAGACCTTCTGCTCCCCAGGCTTCCCTCCCGATTTGAGCAACACAGGAATAATTTCTCTTCTAATGCTTGGGAAAACTGCACTTGTAGAAGACTCTAGCACCTGAATTTGTGAATATACTAACTTTATAGCCAGCTATGGTGTGTGGGTTTCAAGGTCTTGGTGTTTTTGAGCTTGCCAGGTGCAGGGATGAGGAGGAGCAAGACCCGGGCACTTTACCCAAACGGCCAACAGCATAATTTCATACCATGAATGTCACATTCAATACAAATTAGAAATTTTGCTGCGAAGCTCTCTCTCCCTTAATGGCGGCGGTTCAGCAAACTTCTTGCCCCAGTGCCGGACCCCTGAGCCCTTCCCTTCCTCCCAAAACCATAGTGATCCCAGTGCCCAACATTTGCTGTCCACTGCTGGGAGTGCACAGCTTCCTACGAACACAAATCTGAGCATAATCCTTGTATATTTTATGTTGGTATTGGGATTAATATTGGTTCCTTAGTGTTAGTACTGTTAATTATCTAATCTTATTCTATTAAATCTGTTTATCTTTCAATGCCCAGGGTTCCTTGTTTTCTTCCCGATTCCCCTTCCTGGGTGGGGAGGGGTCATCAGGTGATAGAATAATTGTCTAAATGACAATAAGTTGTTGTGGATTTCTCAAACCATAACAGCTTCCAACATAAAAATCATCATCTGAGAAGGTGCAGCTAGAGAATCAGAAGACAGCTTAGCTGAGAATTCAGCTCAAGAGCTTTATAGCACGAAACCATAGAGAAGTCTGCAGTGCAGCAAAATGCCTTTCAAACAGAAAACCTAAGACACCCAATGAAGAACAACCAAAAAAATTAAGAAAACCACGTGAGCAACGAGTGGATTTTCTTTACGTCAGCCTGATGGGAATAAACTCTATGGCATGTAACTCCCTCCCTTTGAGCTCCCTGCAAACGCAACACACTAAGACAAGCTTTGTCGTCAGAGATTCTTGCCGCTCCCTCTGAAAGAAACTCTGATGAGAAGTGATTAGTGTGTTTTATGTAAACAGACTTGAAAAGAGAATTTTTCTAATAAAGCATATACTGATTAATGCCATATTAAGATCCCTAAAAGTAAGGTATATGTAAGGTGTGCTTTCAGGCTGTTGCTCTCCCTCATCGGAGTCTGCTCTTCTGTTAGAAATCTCTTCAGATCCCAACATGCTAAAACACGGCACACAACAGACATTATTTACAGTAAAGGATTAGGTTAGTTAATTTATCAGTGTTAATTTGGAGGCATTTACTTGTTGAAGTAGTTGCACATTTAGTCCGCTGGCTTACCATGAGAATGCGACCAACACCAGAGTTGTCTAACTGGTCCCTCAGAGCTCAGCAAACTGATCTTTATCTTGCTCTCTGCTAAAGTCAAAGGGAGAATTCCCATCCCCAGGAACAGTGCAGGCTCCAGCCCGTACTGCACTTCTTCCAGAGCTGTGGCCAACTTTTCCCATCACATTTTTAAAAGGAGCTCCTTGGTACCCAATGCATACTCTTGGCTTTTAGACAGAAAACAGCTCTCGCCTGTTTTACTAAACTTCAGGTCTTAGACTTTGGGAAGGTCAGTATTTCTTCTTGCACTAATGAGAATCTTCCACCAGGTAGTTTAATCACATGCTTACTCATGGTGTGTAGCAACGTACTCCTGGTAATTGCCATACCACTGCTCCTGGAACAAAGTGCTGCTTAATGCAAACAGGGCAGAATTAGGCCCTAGGACTCTATTAAAATGAGGCACAACTGTCAGAGTATGGCCTTTTCATAATAACACGTGATTCTTAAAATGAAATTGCAGTAGGTTGGGAAATCTTGCGTGAAAGCTATTAAATGTTTGCTCATTAAAGTGGTTTATTTTCTTCACCTGAGCTTTCAATCGCACCAAGGTCCATAGTGTTCCTTATAGAGGATCACAATAGCGGTAATACACGGGAACAACAGGCAGAGATAATGATGCCAAATACTCTTGTTTTTTGAGAGCTTAAGTTAGACTTTTAACATTAGCTTAACACTGGTTTTTTCTCCCCCCCCCCCCTTTTTTTTTGTTTTAAATTTGGTCTAAGATGCTCAAAGTGATCTGAAGGATTAGGGTGTGCGAGTCCTGTTAGCTGTCAGAGCGGTGCTTCAAATTGTGAGGGGCGCTTTAGGGCCGGGATGAACCCAAGGAGCGCCGTACGTGGAGAAGAGGGGCTGCAGCGAGGCGCAGTAACGCTCCGGCAATGACCGAAGCTGCTCGGTGCCACCCAGCCTGTCACGCTCGAGCCCCGTAACGTCCCCTGAGCTTGCTAAGCAGTGCTTGCTCGAAGGGGACGTACACCTGCAGCAGTACCCACGTAAATCACGGAATCCCACAGACTTCCATGAGGAGAAGTGTCAGCCAGACAGGAGTAAACTGAGTGTGATGGCTAATTAGCAATGTCTCACCCGTATAAATCCAGACTTAATGAATCTAGAACCTGACTCTAAAGACGGCTCAGATGGTATCAATAAAGGAGAAAGAAGAAAAGCCTAAGGCGCTTCCATGCTAATGTAAGAATATTAGCTCTCCCTGCTTGCAGCCTAAGAGAATTCATTTACAAAAGTGTTTGAATGTTTATGACATTTTTTTTCCAAGGCTGTGTATTCAAAAATCAGGAGCCAAGCCTCGAGAACAAGGAGGTTTATCCAAATAAAAATAAATATTGACATCTTACTATTTGTGCTATAAAACTAAGCCATTAAATGACACTGGGGACTGGGGGCTCCTGAAGCTTCTCTAGAAAACCACGTTTCTTAAAATGGGAAACAGATTCCTGTGAAACACCAGAGCTCCAGGTGTCAGGGCATTAGAAAAAACAGTAAGTGTGCTTGCTTGCAAGACTTCCATGCCAGCAGAAAAATGGTAATGTTGTCTCCAGTGCTCTCCTCCAGCTAAGGAACCTGTTTTGCCATCTGGACTGTGCTGCGACTGCTGGAGGAGGGAAAAGCAGCTCGGAGGGAGGCGGAGAGGCACAGTCTGGGTGCAGGAGGCACCTGCGGCCCTTTGAGGCTGGACACTGATTTGTGCTAATGCAAATGTCCTGGAAATCTGAGCATCAGCTTTACCAAGAAAGGACAGGAAAACACTACCTAGGAGTCTACGGTTACCAAAATGATTTTATAACATGAAATGTCCATACTTAGGATGAAAATAACTTCTTAACTTTTAGCAAATTTGACATATTTTAGAAAAGGCGTTGCTGAAAGGCCAATAATACATATAGTTCATGAATTTGCTGGCTTTGTAAAATGTGACAGATCAACTCAGTAAGTCTAAAGTCCTTGTGCGTGAGTCAGGATTTGATCCACAAACTGATTTTTTAAGACTGCTAATGCACTCCTTACATCCTCAAAGCCCTACTAAATCACTCTCTGCTCACCATTAATTTGGGCTAAATATAAGAATAGGGAAACATGTTTGTGTCTGTTAGTAACACCATAGTTTAGGTCATTGCCTTAAAAAGCTCTATGGAGTTTTAAACTTTTTATAAGAGAAATACATACATATTGCTACATTCACAAATAGGTACAGAGAGGTAATTTATACAGAAAAATACACAGAGGAAATGCAAGCGTGTGCACTATTTAGAACTGGGCCAACCTCATGCTATGGAACACAGACTGACCTAAAGCTACAGCGGAACAACAAAACAAACTCTCCTGTGAGCTACAGCTGCAGTCTGTCTTCTGTGTCAGGTATGCATAAGGATCCTTCTCCTAGGTCACCATCCACATAGAATCATAGAATGGTTTAGGTCGGAAGGGACCTTAAAGATCATCTAGTTCCAACGCCCCTGCCATGGGCAAGGACACCTCCCACTAGACCAGGCTGCTCAAAGCCGCATCCAACCTGGCCTTGAACACTTCCAGGGATGGGGCATCCACAGCTTCTCTGGGCAACCTGGGCCAGGGCCTCACCACCCTCACAGTAAAGAATCTCTTCCTAGTATCTAATCTAAATCTGTATCCAGTAGGAAAGAGAGAACACCAGGGACTCAGGTAGGAAAACTCTACTGACCTCAGCAGATTTGCAAGGGGATTACAGAAGTCCCTCATCTTCCTGACCTTGTGCCTTGGGTAACTCAAGTGAATTGTTTCAGTGAAGTCTCTCTTCCTAATATCTAATCTAAATCTGTATCCAGTAGGAAAGAGAGAAGACCTGTGAGGGTGCACTGGTCATTGAGTTAGCAAGAGCTTTGTTAGCATTGGCAGGATCAGCAGAAGCACAGGAAGGAAGTTTAGGAGAGTGTTTGGGATCTAAATTCATGAGACGAAGGTTTGTGTTTTATTTTAACTGCAGTTAACTCATGCATGTCACCTACCCTGAGGGACATCATAGTCAGGATAAGGCACCTGTATTTTCTGTAAGGTCAGCTCCCAGGACTCAGGTAGGAAAACTCTACTGACCTCAGCAGATTTGCAAGGGGATTACAGAAGTCCCTCATCTTCCTGACCTTGTGCCTTGGGTAACTCAAGTGAACTGTTTCAGTGATGTCAGAAAACACAATATACTTTCCATAGTGAGAACAACCCCAAGAAACAGGTATTTTACACAAAGAAACTACACCAGGCATTGCACATGATTTGGAGGAAAAAGTACAGAACGCATCCACTGAAAGAGGTCTTTGCCTCATTTCTGAAGCACAGGTGCCATGTATAGATGGAAAAGACCCACCCCAGATGGGGCGGATCTGCCTCCTGGTCGTCCTCTCTTCACACCCTCCCTGAGCTGTATCCGCGAGGCAAAGCACTAATAACAGCTATCAATCACAGATCATTTGAATTATGCTCAGCCCGAGGAAGCTGCATTCCAAAAAAAGACAAACCCCACTCCAACAGGGAAAGGAGACCTTGTATTTCAGGACAGCTCTACCTCAGCTCTGGGCATCCTGCTCCAGATCCACTCTGCAGCCAAAGCGCCAGCACCGGCCACCTTCACCCCTCGGTCCAGTGAAGGGCTCCTCCTCTCCCCAGTGCATCTCCCAATTAGAAGACACATTCTCTCAATGCACTTTTTAAAACGTAATTGAACCCTAAGGAAGGATTGTGTCTACTATGTTTGTTTGCTTTTTTTTTTTTTATATGGCCGTCACTGGAAATGTCACGTGAAGTGCAGGTACCAAGAGCAAACAGCGCCTCTGATCTGTCTAACAACCTACAAAGCAGGTACAAAATAAAATTAGGAAAAACAAAAGAACTCATTGATTCCCTCAAGCCATCACACACAAAAAAAATACACTCACCTAAATAAACAAATAAAATTACCAGGACATCAAATACATTTCCAACAGTAAACCACAGTGCAAAACAGAACCTGGGAATGTCCTGCAATAACAACAGCCAGCGGGATAATTTGGCCTTTTTAAAGTAAGAAGGACATTCTGGAGATTAAAAGCTTGACGTGGAAAAGTTCTGCCTACCCCAACCACCTTTGTGGGCGAGGCTGGTTCCCAAACCCTTCAAAATGAGACTTTGAATTTTCTGCTTTTCATGAGCACTCACATAGTATCTGCGTCATTATTACTCCAAAGCGTAGCTGGTTAAGCACCGGCTAAATACACTGCATTGGCCAAGAGAAAAGTCAGAGCCAGCCCCAGCCGCAAGGTGTTTACATGCGTTTCAGATCCTTAATGAAGCTGCCAGACAGCGCAGAAAAGATTGACAGATGTTCCTGGTGGCGTAGCAGGAATGGTTAATCCAACAGGGAGACAAATACATGGAAATCTAATGGCATCACTGTACAAGCGACCTCAGCATTTTAGGTATGCAAATCACTGCGAGCGTACAGCTTTTACCAAAATAACGATTCTAATGAGAATAGATCTCAGGAAGAATGTTACAAAATCCCCAGGCAGGCAAAATCCGTATGGAAAGAGGACAAACAACAGGGTCTAGACTGCTTAACAAAAACAGTCTGCGCTCCTAAAAATTAATTAAAAATGGCAAAATCGATTTGTTAGACTAAACTCTAGCACCCTGTGGGAAAGGAAGTCAAACCGTTGACCTGGTCTTGCAAACCTCTTCCTCCCCAGGCACTTACAGCAAAGTTAATGAAATTGCTCAAAGAAGAGAGGACAGCTCATCCAGGGAAGAAGTTGCAGTGCTGGTGCCTGGAGACATGTTTATGAGGGACAGACAGAAATTTCAGGCCTGAAAATTATTATAATAAGCTTTTGTGTCTCTACGTTCTACACTGAATCGACCTGTTTATACCTGAAAACTGTTTTACCGTTTGCAATCAAATTACATGCATTCTGGTATTTTAGGGAGAAACAGCGGAGGCCATCATTGCTAGCCACGTTGAATCATGCCAAATATCCCTGCAAATTTATCCAATGGTCTAGTTGCAATAATCTATTTGCCAGGAGGTTCTTGAAGCAATTTATTCTGCGAGTCATCATTGGAGAGTCCACTTTCTGCAATGATGTGTGATGGCAGGACTAGTTATAAGCTGTTGATATCCACATGGGAACTAAAAGAGCTCCACCAAAAAGTGAAATTAAATTAGTATTTACCTCTCACACCAGAAGGACCACTCAAACGTAACTCAGAAAGATTATGAACAGTTTTAAGATACTTTTACATGTTTTTTGCAGGATGATTTCCTCTAATGCAGAGAAAGCTACTAACATAAGAGTGATATTGCCTAATATTTTAATTTTGTTGATATAAAACTTGGGATATTTTGAGTGCTCTTTCCACTAAAGTAATGAACAATAGTTTCCAAACTCCTAGTCCAGAGTGATAGGACATTATAGGAACTAGAGGGTACACATAGACAGTATCATAACATGATCTGTGACACAGGAAAAGAGTTGCTTTCTCAGTTTATTCAAGGGGAAGAGGTGGGGGATTTCTGTCTTTAAAAACAGTATAGATGTTCAAAAATTACAACAAAGGAGCAAAATATTTCCTGTAAAGTCACAGGCCTCACAAAAACGTCATCATGGCACTGCAAATTTGCAGGCTCCAAGGCATCACGTGCCAGACCACTCAAATCTCTTCAATAGGTTTAATGCTTGTGGGAGCCGGTCCCAGTGAGGCAACGGACTTCACTGTACGATGAGGAGACGTAAAGACATGCATTTTATAGCTAAACCACGTAAGATGCGCTATATGACGCTGGGTAACCAAAATGTGCTGCCAAGGGATAGGAGACAGGTTGTTCAGGAAAAGAAAAGGCTAATGGGATTCTTGGCCACACTAAAAAGAACCCTTTATGCCACGGTACAAGCCCCAGTGAAACCGTATCTGGGCTATCATCTCCGTTTGGGGCTGTAACCTGCAGCAGCACCGCAGCCCCTGCCTGCTACACCACCCTGGCTGCCTTTACCCCCACCTTGCCACGGGACACGTCCGCAGCTCCCGACGTGGCGCAAGGACAGCATCCTCAAAACCCCAGATTGTTGGGGCCCGCTCAATCGTACCTGGGTTTGGGAGCTTCCCACAGGAGCAGAGAGGGAACCGAGAAAAAACTGGATGCAGGTTTTAACTGCATCAATTCCTTTGGGTTCATTCCTGACACCGTCCAGAATGGATCGGCTCCCAAAATCCTAAGCAGAGCTTGGAGAGAGTGTCTGAAGCGGGTAGGAGGGGGCAGAGCGCTGGCAAGGGGGGGCAATTCCAGCACTTACACGCCTTGCGCTCCCCCTTCAGCCAGGGCAGCGCTCAGGAGAACCAGCCCCTTCCCCTGTTAAACCAGCGCCTGGAACTAGGTGTTTTAAGTAATTCAAGTAAATAATGATGCAATGTGGAATAGATGCATATGGTCTACGGATACAAACTCCTCTGAAAAACAAAGTTATTAAAGTAACGTAACAGCGAATGTAAGACAAGGTCCACTGAGGTGCTATTATCGTGTCTGCAGTGCTCCGGCCCCCATTTCTGTTATCCAGTGACAAGTGCTTTTGCAGCAGATAGGAACAAAATAAAAATAGTCCCGACTGAGAACACCCTCCCACAGGCAGGTGACCCCAACCTTTCAGGCTAAAACACATTTATTGTCAGATCCTGGAGAAACGTAGAGTTCAGCCACGGTTTTGTTGCTGTGGCTACGCAGACAAAGTCATGAGCTCCTTTTCTGCAAGTGCAGCCCAGCTCAGGGCATTCAGCGCGCTAATTCTGCTGGGGCCAGATGAGTGATACCCCAGAGCAGATACCATCTGCCTGCTACTGATGAAAGACTCATTAAAGTTTTCTTGCTGCGAACGCACAAGCGCAAGAACAATTCTGAGTGACCTTATACCTCTGCCAATGGCCAACAACCAAACCCCTGCCGCCACGCACGACCCTCGTCCCACAGCTAGAGAAAACAAATTTAACAAGACCGTCGCTGCAAGGGAATACGCCCGAAACTTAAAAACCTGCCAACGTTTCCCTCACTGCAAGGCAGAGGGATTTGCTTTCCTGCAGAACAAGCCTCCGCTTCATCCGCCTTGTATCAGATAACCTTTTACATCCCAACTGCCCGAGTTTTGTCTTCTCTGGGAGCTGTGAAAATTCCTCCGGAGCGGTGGCTATGGTCAAAGATCGCATTTACAAGCGGAGCGCGATGCCGCCAGTAACCACAGTAACCGGGTGCCCCGCGAGCCCCTCCGGTTGATGAGTAACTCCGGGACAAAGGCAGGCACCCAGCGCTCCCGCCAGGTCCCCAGCACCCGCCCGGCCAGCCAGGAGGGATGAAAGGCTGCAGAACGGAACAAACCCCGGGGAAGGCGGACCAGGAAAGTCGCCAAGCTGAAACTGCAGCTGGAGAGACACCTGTAGCTGGTGGGAGTCGCCGTAAACTGAATATTAAAGCAAATTTCTCCGAACGCCTTTATTATCCTTCCTAAAGGATTTTTGAATGAGCGTTTGCAGCAATTTCTCATGTGGAGAATATAACGTGCAAGAAGAAACTTCAGCCACACAACTCTGAACTGGGTCCAGATTTTGGGCCTTCTTAACTTCGGGGCTTTCAAGAAAAAAGGGCAGGCAAAAAATTGTTCATAACATTGTTTCAACCACAGTTCACCTGTAGCAACTGCTTTGCCAAGTGTGAGTCCGACCATGTCATGCTGCTTTAAAAATCTATATATATTTCAATTAGCCCCGGAATATTTCCTAAGTGTTTAAAACCAGCCACTTATGTGAACGGAAGAACTTTCCTATGAACACAGCAACCCGGTGCCCGCTGCGGCATCCCCGGAGCAGGAGAAGGCAGACGCTGGGCGAGCACGGCTGCGTGCTGAAACGACAAAACCCATATCCTGCTATCGAAGGTCTTGCCAGCTCCGTGACCCTCCCGTGGACTTTCCTCACTTGATG
This sequence comes from Chionis minor, assembly GCA_013398295.1. Taxonomy (NCBI): domain Eukaryota; kingdom Metazoa; phylum Chordata; class Aves; order Charadriiformes; family Chionidae; genus Chionis; species Chionis minor. The sequence goes on along the minus strand of VZSF01005932.1, from coordinate 199,186 downwards.
AGACCCCATGGACTTGCTCCAGGTGACAGCCTGACAACCAGGCGAGTTTGGACACCCAGGCAACCCAGGGTCCAGTGTGTGTTCCCTCCAGGCTGCGGTGGCAGCACGGGCACATGGTGTAGACAGTGCAGTGCGCTATCTGTGGGGTCAAAGAGCCGGGGCTGACAACCTCTCCGTACGCAATTTAGGGGTTCCTGGTCTGGCCTGCCCTGGTTCAGCCCCGAGGACTGGCTGGCAGGGGTTAGAGCACATGCCCTGGACCAGTTTCACCCTGGAGGAGCCCAGTTCGCGTGCTCCCAGGTGGCTCCACGGTGCACATAGAAGTGCAGTAAGTGGGAACGATCAGCAGACCTGCTTCAAACGCACACTTGTGATCTGAACTGCAGTGGTAATGTAGATACAGCCACAGCGAGACAGATTTAAACTACACTGCATCTTTTCCCAATTCCCCAAACACCCTGATGCAATATAAAAAAAAAAAACCAAACCCAAATCCAAAACACAACAGCCCCAGTTTCTCACTCAGATAGGTTTTCCCATACTCACAAACCCCGAAGTCACTATTTTGGAACTGATGAACTCTCACACAGGGGATGAAAGTAAAAGAAATGGCTCCCAGGTCCTGCTCCTTTCAAGTCGATTGCAGAAGTCCCTTTGACTTCGGAGAGAACAATAAGAACAATAATAGGTTCTCATTAGGCCCCGTTCCCAGCGGGGCTTTGTGTACTTCCAGAAATAACAAGATCTTCCCAAAGGTCTCTTTCTTTGTCTCTTCCTTTAATCCCAACAGGACTGGAATTTGAGGTTAATTTTGTTGCAGGAGTAGGCATTGAAATCCAGGGCCGCTCACATCAACACCTCTCATTCTGCCACCGTCTCCAAATGTCTCAGGATTAGACCTTTCTTGCTGGGCAGCCAGGTAAAAAAAGTGGGTTTCTAACAGATGGCTTTGGGCTAGACACGAGTTTAGTTTTCACCTAATTAATATTCCTTGCGTGTGCACGTTATGAAAGAATTGGAAGTAGGTGTATGAAATAAAGTGCATCCAGAGACTCCAAGCACTGAAAGATGTAATTGCCAGGAAGCTTCTACAACCTCACCCCAGCTCCTGCGCCTATTTTATTCCTATATTCTCTTCTGATCTTTTCGCAGATTATCTAGCATATATTTCACTTCAGTTTATATAGTGAAGACCCTATCCTAGAAACATGTGCCTCCTCATCTTATTTTGGTAAACAGGAATATAACACTGATAGGTCAGTGATTCAAATGTATAATTACATCTCCATATAAAAAACATACCGATTAAATGCGATATTTCTAAATTTAGCATTAAAATGGTTTGTTCATATTCTCAATTCTCTTTTTTTTTTTTTTTCTTTTTTATCCACACACAGTTCTGCCCAGACCCAAACACACTGGTCATACACATGGCTCTGCCTGCTCAGGAGATAACGGTGAAGTCATGACCTTTTTTAGGTCTTTTCAGGCAAAAGACCAAACTTCTGCAAGGGCAGATTTCGCAGGCTGTGCTTTTCAAGCCTGCTCAGAGCTGGTCATTCAGGGCTCAGTTTGAGTGTCTTCCTCGAATCTATTCCTGTTAAATCCAGGGAACCAAGCTGTGATCCTGGTTTAGACCTAAAAAACCTGGAGCCTTGCAATAGTAAGAAATTAGAACTTAACTCCCATTGAGCCATTTCTTGTAGAAAGTAATTAAAATAAGCATTGATACACAAACAGCACTCCAGAGTCCTGTTGTTTTACAAGTGACAGAAATCTGCATTTCGACAATGAAATAGGCTCTTCAATTTAAAGGGTCCCTTACTTAAAAAAGGGACTACAAAGGTGCATCTTGCAGCCTACTTTTCGTGAGGAATGTCTATGAGGAGGTTTCAATCACTATGACAACCTCTTTTTAATGCCAATGCTTTTCTAGCCCAGACAACTCTTTCTTGAGAAAGGGCATGTTTCGAGGCTCTGCCAAAAACTGCGGTTAAAAGCCTTACTGACAAGAAGATAATCTATGAAGTTACTGTTTTGGCAAACATCAACTTTTGAAAAGAAGCGGGAATTTTGCATTATTCCTGGCCAAAAGATTGCTGCTGTAAAGGAAAAAAACAATAGAGAGACTAAGAAAAAACAAAACCCAACAATCTGCCATAAGCATCATTTGTGTAAGACACGGGCGTTCTGGGGTCTAACGGTTTTGGTACCTGGGGAGTTTGCAAACCTATAAAGATATGTTGCATAGGGACAGACAAGAAGGACACGAGGTACCCTCTCCAAATCTTCATTTTATTTCAATCCACAATAAAGATCCTTTAACATTTGGCAGTCTTTATCTGCCAAGTCTCTGCTACATCTCCATCAACAAAATCAAATGCAACCATTTCTGGCAGCTCCTATTTACAGCGCATTTCTTGTACTATATTGCCATCTCTCTCTCCAGAATAAGCAAGTAACGACTTTCCCTTTCATGAGCGATCTGATGTTATTCCATAAGAATTACCTCATGGGGAATACGATAAAAGAGACTCTTCAATATTCACAGCACAGTTCCAACCCGGTGTCAATTCAGAGGCACATTAGCACAGCCCCGTACGGGCTCCACATTCCCGCGGGATGGTTTGCAGCCATGTGGCCACGCGGTTTTCCCTTTCAGTGAGGATTTGCCCCCACCCAGGTTCCAGCGAGCTCATTTTCTGCTCGGATTTCTGACCTGTAACTACTTTCACTGGGAAATAAATTAACACAGGTTACGTGGCACTGCTCAAACAGCTAGCAGTAAATCAGGGGCAGACGCTGGAGTGCAAAACCAGGATTTTGGAGCCTCAGCCTTCTGCGAACGGTCTCACTACCCAGAGCTCACAGGCAGCCGGCTGCAGGGGTGGCGGATCAGCACGGGAAGAAACAGAGAACGGTTTTGCCATCGTAGCCGGCACAAAAGCTGTAGCAGCTGTTGCTATTGAATGTGAGGGATGGAAAGGCTACACGCACACTCAAACAACCGCCGGCATCGGCGGCTGGCGGCCGCAACAACGTGCTGCAAGAACTGCTCGCTTTTACCGCAGCGGTGTTCTTCACACGGGGTAGGTACGCACACGAAAAAGAGGGTTTCAGTGCTATACAAAAACAATACCCTGTTATACAACATACGACAGTTAAAAGAAAGGAGGTAATTTTATGTGAGACGTGCCTGAGTAGAACCCGCTCCTGTGCAGGGTAGCCTTTGATTTACCACGAGTACAACTACTGTACTGAGCCTTCTCCTCTAGAAGCAGCAGATATTTAGCAGAAAAGGAGATGCTACAATAAAAAAGCACAACAAATAAAGAGGTTGGGGAAACACCTATGGTTCTGGAAGAATCTGCATAAACCTGTATATCTGTGCCTGCAACTCTCACTATGATCTGCTGCTTCAGAAAGTGATTGAAAGGGTCGAACTAACACAAGATTTTTGTCTCGTGCTACTGCCGCTATTTACGAGTTAAAATACTGGAAGAATAGCGGATCTCTCGATATTTTGACCTCAAAAAGAGTTGCAGTGATATACTGGGATATGGTCACAGACAGACACACAGTAAACATGGGAAATGTTGCAATATAAGGATATTTATAGACCTTTCAGAGTATATAAGCCACCAAGTAACTGGTAACACTTCTGCCTCTGCCATGCTTTCATCAGAGAAAAAGAAACTATGCTCCGAAGCATTCAGCCAAGCGATCTGAGGAATTTTTCTAGAAAACACTTATGAATGCCTATACATTTGGCTAATGAAAATAAGCTTTGTCAGAAAAATTACATCAGTAAAGGGACAGGCAGCCAGATCCCACTTCAAGACACAACATCCAGTTCAGGCTGTGTGTCCACAGCCCCCCAGACCCAGCAAAAAAAGGCCCTTTAGTGAGGACCTCTGGGAGTGGCAGGACATGCCGATGGGGCAGGACTGGCAATGCTGCGCTCTGCTGAATTATGAGAGTGACAAATTCCTTTCCTGAAATGCAGCCTCTTGCTCCGAGGGCAGCAGAGCTATGCGAGCATACATTTAACCCTGGGCTATCTATAGCTTCTGTACATAGATGACATTGTCTCTCAGCTCAGACAAAGGCTGGTCCTTGTCTGGTCCTCCAGGATGGCTGCTGGCCAAGCTGGGAGTAGCACAAACAGTGACAAACTTGCGCATCCATCAAAGTCAACGCAGGCACAGGTGGAGAAAGTCTGGCACAGCCCCACCAATCTGCTGACAGCGAAGGAAAAAAAATCAGCCCAGAAGGCAACACCTCCCAAGCTAAAGCTGAAGACACAGGTCAATCCATCTAGAAAAGAGGTGAAAAGGTAAGAGAAGCTGCAAGTCATGAATTTAGCTGGCGTAGTGCCACTGACCAGGTTATTTCAACAAAATGTGTTCATGTTTGGAGGCTTGTGTCAGGACACTCTACCCAGAGAGCACCAAGCTTTACTGGCAACAAGGTCGTGCAGCTCTCCAGCTGGTCCTCCCAGTGTCCTCCAGGAAGACCTGGGAAAGCTGCTGTCGCATACTCCAGGCAGCTGCTGGCAACACGTGGCTTTCGTAGATGTGAGCAGTTGGGGAACTGACGGAAACCCCTCCAGTCCCCACTGCTCTCCCCTGTAACTGGCCTCTTGCAGGCACCACTTAAGATGTTTCCCGTCACAAGGTACAACAGTACAACAGGTTTCAACACCCTCCAGTTTCCTGGAGGGTGAACTCGACCACTCCAGGAACTGACAGTGAAGAACAATTCCTGGTTCTGCTGTTACCATCACCTCCTCTGTCTCCAAGGGTTTGGCAACCTAGACAAGTTCCTCCTGAAATGATCTAACATCCAGATGTTGCAGATACTGGCATCAAGAACATAATTTATGCAGAGAAGAGTGCTTTAAATGACAATATGAGAAACTGAAGTTCTCCAGCCTCCCAACTCCAGTTTGATTTGATAAGAAAGCTTTGGCCACAATGCACTGAAGACCCTGTTCCTCAGTGCAGCTGATGACATTTCAGACTCTTCTGCTTCACAAGAGCTAAGGTGGTGCCATGTCTAGATCCCCCCGAGCAACGTGGGTGGTACAGAGGAGGAATGTGCAATGGAGAGGGGACCTGCTGGCCACAGAGACCTCTTCCCCAGACCTCAACCACACAAGGGGCCTTGCAGATGTCTCCATCACAGCTTTGCATTGCTTAAGAAAAGAAGCGGAGCCTCACCTGGACTGCCTGTATTGCTCTATTTCAATGATACATCAGTCTGGCCGGGCTCAACATCATCAGAGATGTCCCGTTCAGCACTGATGACCCAGGTGCCAGCCATATGGAGGGGTCAGCCAGCAGTATTTGGTCAAAACCGGGTTTTATGATTCAGGTAAAGGTGGTACACAAGATTACAGAAGCTTTGCAGTAAGTTCCCATTAAAGCTGGGAAGACCCGAGTCACACCGCTGCCAGGTTCCCTCTTGGAGGCTTTTGGAGAGACATTGATAATCGGTTTTAATATCCCAGACACCGATGTCAGGGAAGGTAGCTAGGCTGTAACTCTGGAGCACAGAGCTAGCACTGCTCGGTTTAAACAAAATAGGCTGTCTTTGTGAGCCCTGCCTGAGGTGGTCAGCATCTAACAAAAGACCACTGACAGTCCTCTGGCACGATCTCAAGCAATTTGAACTTTCCACAGCTTTTGCAGTAACACAGTTCACTTAAAGCTGACAGAGACAGGAACTTTCCAGTAATCCTCATGTTAGCTCTTATGCTGGGTTAATAATTCCCTGCTCAATCATCTGTGACCGAGACACCACCAGTAAGATTTCGGTCAAGTTTCACCTACTCAAAGTGAAGTCAAAAAAAATATGGAAAGCCTTAAAAAATTAAATAAAATAAATGCTCTATCATACTTGTGTGCAAAGCAAAGTTGATAGCTTTTTTCATTTTATTACAGTGATTTACAATCTCAAGTGGGACCAAGACCCTATGCTCTTAAAAACATAAACACAGGAAAAACAGCAAACACTTTCCTTTTGACATCCTTTGAACAAAGTTGCTGAAGGTTTTCTGGTTTTGGGGTTTTGTCTTTTTTTTAAAGCAGTTAAGAGAGACAAATATAAACCAAACACCTAAAAATACACAAGCATCCAACATCGTTAGCCTCAAGGCAGACTCTGAGCTCCCATTTGGGGTAAACGTGTCCTCCGATGGGCTGGTGACAGGGTCGCGTGAAGAGCCTCTCCCCCAGCCCCACGAGGCTCCCAAAGCCCTGAATTCCATATGCTATTTAGGTAATGGTCTCATTGCTTTGGTCTTTTTTTGAAGCCTCCAGAAATCTCTCCTGAGCTGATTTTGGCTTAGTGAAGAAATTCAGCGTGCTCTGATTTCAGTGGAAAGAGCTCTTGTAAAAAAAAAACCAGCCACGTAACACTCACCTTGGTCTTTCTATCGCAAAGGGGTCAGCAAGGGGCCTAAGAAACCAGGCAGCTGTACCTGTCCTACCTCAAAGTAAAATCCCGACCAGGAACACAGCACTAATTGTTAAAGGAAAATACAAGGATTTTCCTCAGCGATTGGAAGGCAATTCATACAGCAATTAAAGTATTGGGTTCAGATGTACTCGCAATTAATGTGGTTATAATAGTGAAAGATATGCAAACAAATAAATAAACTGGCAAACAGGGTGAAATGTTTAGCTTGAGTCGAGCTAGGGAAGAGAGCGCCACGATGGTCCCTGCTCCCAGCTTGGCTGGTGGGATACGTAGAGCAGAGATCCCAAAGTCATGGGTATCTCCCGCCCACCCCTTCTCCTGGTTGTTTCCACAACCAGCAATTACCCAGAGACGGGCCCAAATGGAATCAAAAGTCAAATGGGAACAAACATCTTAATTTTGACAAGAAACCCAGCCCAGGTCCTGGCTACCCTGTATCATCTGCAGCACAGGGAGGAGAGCGAGCCCGGCTCAGCACGGCTCTCCTGCGCACGTTTGTGTTGGCAACCTGCAGGCTAAAAGGCTGCCAACAAATGCAAATAAAAATGTTAAAATACATTCACTACACCTGGTTCTTTATTCTTCTCTGAAATATATGACTAAGCTTTGCTCTGACATGAGTGGGGAAGCAATATAGCTACTATTTGTGTATTGAAATGGGTATTAGCTGTATCCAAAACACCCCAGTTAGAGGGATGAGCAAAGAGAATAACAAAAAACGAGATGGGGCACCCCGCTGCTTTTCAGACAGTAGCCAGCAGTCATCCAGGGACCCGTGCTTCTATGGCCAAAGCTTTGCAAGTTTTGCAAAGGAGTTTTAAAGAACGATGTAAACACAGTAAAAATTTTGCAGAAAAAAACAAAGCTCAAGCCACCTGCAAACACTGCAGATGGTTACCACCTCTGTAATCTGCCCTTTCCCTGGAAATGCTTTGGGCATAAATACACACGTTTACAGTGGGATGCTTTCATTTACAGCCTCCTGGGCAAGTCAGGCACATCTGGAGAAATCATCTTCACCGTGCGTTACATGACTAGGAGCGCTCCTTGTAGGGTGGGAAGACGGACGGCTAAGCGGAGGCATGACAAGGAAATACAGAATCACAACAAGAAGGGGAACAAAGAACAAATAATCCCTGTTCCTCACAATATAACAACTAAAGATGACTCAGCTAAATGATCAGGCAACATGTTTTAACAGAAAACAATTTCTGCAAGTGTGTACATCTCAACAGTGGGGACTGCAATTGGGCGCCGGGGAAAAGTGAAACCTCAGAGAGGGATTAAACCAACGGAGAGATGAGTGGGCCATGGATTGTGGCACTGACTTGCCCTGGGGCGATCAACACCATGATCCAGGGGAAGCCTGTAGCCCAGGAGCCCTTAAACATTTGCCTGCTGGGAGCTGGGACGGTGCAAGAAGGGAAGGAGCAGTCTGTACTTGTCCTGTTTCTCATACTCCTTCCTTAGTATTTGTTACTAGGCAGAGGTATCGTGGGGATATTAGCTCAGACATCCCTTTGGTCTCATCTAATTCAGCATTAATGAGGTGATGCTCCCGAAAGCACTGAGAGGCGATGCTTATGCTAGTAAATAAAACAAGGTGCCGCGTACTATCACCTGCAGCAGTGTCAGTGCTGGACCCGGTGCGGTTTTTGGCCGGTGCAGTAGTGCCCTGCCAAGCTGGCTCGCTTGCAGGGATGGATCCTGGCCACACCAGGATGGGAGGGAACAGAGGGAGCCCTGCCGGCCCAGCCAGGCTCTGCCATTTAGCCTCCAGGGCAGGTAAGCATCCCTGCCTTGCTTAATGAGCTTCTGTAAACATTAGCAGGGCAGGTCTTTTTTAACTTTACATTACTTAAACATGCAAAACAGCGGTTAAAATCATCCAGACTATTTTCTTTCTGCTCTCTGTACGGCAGGTGGGCTCATTGATCTCACACATCAATAAAAGGGCCACTTAGGCTAATTGGAGGGTATACCTTAATTACCTACATGGTGCTGAATCAGGCAGCCCAGCTAAATGCCAGTGCCCGTGCGGCCTCCTAGCCCTAAAATGAGCCCTGCCAGGAGATCCCCTTTTGGTCTTTACCTGCCTCTCCTTCAGACTCACTCCTCCTGAAAGAGAAGGAAGTCAGTGTACTTTTTGACTAACAAACACATCCAAAAAGGGTGTGTTGTACCTCGCTCGCGGAGCAGGACACACCAAAAAAACTTCCCTAGCGAGCACCAGCTTTTCCCAGAGGCCGGTTTTGTGCATATTATGTTCAAGACACCACTTTATGAGGGACCGTTGCCATCTGAAGAGACGGGTGTGAGGGAGCCCGGGGCTCCTTGCCGGCGAGCACAGCCCTCGGGTCGCCGCTCCGGCTCTGCCCCCGCAAGAGCTCTCATCTGCGCATCAAACCAGGTTCTGCTCCCAGGGCTTCCCAGCCGGGTCTGCCTTCCAGATCACCCCCTAAGGAGGGTTTCTCGGGCAGGAGCAAAGCGTCCCTGACTGGATTTCTTCTGATAGATCCCAGGGTGAGGGGCAGGGTAATCCTGGTGTCCATCTGGCCACGCTCTCTCTGGCTCCTCCGAGTCCACTAAGACGAAGACCTGTGACTTCATGCCACAAGAGGGGTGGAGATCTCAGCATGCGGTGCATACCTTTAACAAAAGGATGCCCGAGAGAAGAGTAAGAGGGAGGGTGTTTTCAAACCAAAAGGCAGCTCAGGAGACATGAAAGCAGCTTTCCTCGTTGGGCTGCACAAGCCTGGCTTCAGGGAAGCCACGGACACACTTTCTAAACCAAACCAATAAATGGTTTCTAAACCAGACCCGGCGCTACCTGTTGTGCAAAGGCGCCCATACAGGCGTTCCACACACACGAGCAGTTTGAGCTGTTCTGGTCACCTTTGATGACGGAGATGGCAAAAAGGGAACCCTGGGTGCGAGGGCACAAGTTTAGCCTCGGCACTGCCTTGCAATACCATGAGTGTCCCTGCCCACAGTCCCTGGGGAATTAGATGCCAGCCGAGCACAGCCACATTTTGCTCTGACTACGGCTGACGTGCACTTTACAGGGCTTCTTCAGCAGCTCTGACGAGCGGCAAACCAAAGGTAGATAATGATTTCATGACTGTGACAGCCCATTTCCCAACTCCAAGCACTTTCATACACACAAACCATTGCATGAGCCCGATTCTGATGATTCACCCTGTTTAGTTTGACTCATCTGCTCTGCTCCTCGCGGAACGCAAGCTGGTACAGGCCAAATCCTACCCACTTGATACCGTCTCGCGAAAGCAATCACAGCAAGGCGCTTCTCACGTTGGGCGCAGCTGCGCAGCGCAGAGAGGGAATGCATGTGGATGCATCCTGCACGCACGCTTTGTCTCCATGGAGTTTTCCCCCCACCACCACCACCCTCTGTCTTTTCTAAAAACGCTCATTTCCAGCCCTGTGGTTCTGAGGAGACAAAGCAGGGGGAAAGAGAAAAAGGGAACAAGTGTGGACAACGCTCGAAGTAGGTCTAGACAAGATGATGCCTGAAATCCCAGCAGCGTCCCCTGGAGCCACCTCTCTCTTCCCTCCTCTAGCAACATGCCTACTGGTGGGGCTGCACCCGACTTTGGAAAGATAGAAGCTTTTTTTAAATTATTTTTAAAGTGTAGCCAGTGTTAGGAGTACAATCCTCTGAAGCCAGCAAGGTTTCCTGAAGTGTGAGAGAGGCCAGAGACCAGCCTTTTCTATTCCCCCTCTTTGTTTGGATCAGGAATTTGCAATCCAAATCCCAGCCGCAGCAGGGCAGGCAATGAGCCCAGCTGCTGTGAGTAAGAAGCATCTTAAGGAGTTCGTGAGGCTGCTTGCCAAGGAGCTGCTGGGAGACAAGGTGAATAGAGCTCGAAAAAAAACCCGTATGTATATAACACCATTCAGATAGCAAATAAAAAACCTGTCCTGCAATGCAAAGGAATGTGATAGTTACCGACTGCTCCCCTATAGTTGCAAAGAGTCCTTGAAATATTAACAGGGTTATCAGCATTCACTTATCGGTTACAGTAGTGCCTAGATAATTCAAAGGACTGAGCCAGCGCTCATAAATACATACACTTTCTCAATGCAAAATCCTTGCTACCAGGGAATTTCTTACCTTTTTTTAAACAAAATTTGTTCATTTTTTTTTTATTAACAAACCTAGACAGGCACCAATCTACAGGGAGCAAAGAACTAAAATTATGCAGTTGTTTATTTTTGCATTCATTTATGACAATATTTTCTTGCGCTCCGTGTGTTTCCAAGACAGGTGTTTTTAAACATGTTTACTGAATCTCCCATGGTTTTGATGTTAGCACAATGCAGCTGCATTTTGCATTACAGAATCTGTGGTAGGTTGAAGCTGTAGACCTTCCAGGTGGCAGAACTTCATACAAATGAAAGCTGTGAGTTTCGTACCCGCAGAAGAGCGTGGTGAGTGCTGGCATACTTGCCTACGTGGATTAGGTGCTGAGCATTGCACACAGCGCACTGGAAAAAATTCTCCCCGTAGTTTGAGTCAATGTAGTCACACAGGGACAGCATAATCTTCTCGTATGTCAAAAGGACTTTCTACAGACTTTCTACCTTCCAGAAGGAACAAAACACAAGTGTAGTCAAACATACATAGTCTCCCCCAAGAAGAAGCGGCAGAGAAGCCACCAAGCCAAGCACAGACCCTCAACCCACCTAATTACTGCCTCCTCTTTTACACCATCCCTGGTACCTGTCCAACCATGCTGAACTGTTCCAGCACAAGGTTGTAAAAATCCTACTCAAAAAAACCCAGCAAAAATTAGTATTTTTCTTTAGGCTGTGGTGGCAAATGCAGAGCAGCCCTAAGGTAATCTAAGGGCTGGCTGCCACAGTCCCTCTCCTCCTCTGCAGCGGCACTCACCTCATCCTGCATTGAACTGCTTCTTCACACTAAGTCAGAACTTGTTTGTTTTTTATTGGTAGTTTGGCTTTTTATCAACTTTCATCCTCCCTGCACTGTCTTTTGATAGTAGTTTGATGGACTGAGCTGTGTCTTCATGCTAAGTCAGAAGTTCGTTTTGGGTTTTTTTAATGGCAGATTGGCTTTTTAGCAAATTGGAGCATGGAAACAGCCCAGCACGAGGTCATACAGGTGCTGGGAAGGGAACGACTCTAACAGCCAGAAGCGAGATTGGCTCAGATTTGCTGCAACTTGCAGCCTGTGACATTTGTGAATAACTTTCAGCCCCATTCATCTATCTGCTGAACCACGCTGTCTTGTGGATTCTTTACCTTCCTTTGATACCAGGTTCAGGAGAAGACAGCGCTGCTGTTATCAACACACAACTTACACAAGCTCAGGCAGTTCAAAGGTCTAATGCATTTGCAATTTGTTAATACACATGTTTAATTTCTGCAGCAAAAAAAGAACGGGAAATAATTTTCCCGTCAACAAGTTCAACTTCCTATTCAAGCAAGCTTCTCAAGGAAGTGTGTTGTATATAGATAATACTACTTATAAACTATCAAGCGTTCATTAATTTATCAAGCGTCATCTTAAACCCAGCTACACTTCTTTGAATCCCTTCACAGAGAGGTTGTTCCAGAAAATTGCTGCCCTAAATGTTTCAAAGTCCCTTCTAACATCCCACCTAAATGTATTGTGAGTCGGTTCACTTACAGGTTTTTCTTTTTCCTTTGAACTGCCCTGCTTTTAACTTTGTTTTCCTTAAGTACTTCAGAGAGGTAGGTAGCAATCACGGTCCTCTTGGGTTTTCATTTTGCAATACGAAACATGCAATCCCTTACCATAAACGATACCTCCAGTGAAACAAATTCTCTGTTCCCCAACTTGTCCTATTTACCGTATAAATTGACTTTTCTTGACTAGGAGCTACCAGAATCTCTACAGATATGAGATATTCGCAGTGCCTTGTACAACAGCACGTAACACCTTGCTTTCTTTAATAAACCCATCGCACTTCACAAACCCCTGTGGTGGAAGCCCCATGTGCCAATGCATTTTTCAACCAGTTTGTTGCTGCCATCTTTCTAAACCAACTCAGACACATAGGCAGTGGCTGGACAAGAACAGAAAGTCACCCAAATAGTGTCATTTCAGAAAATGGAGCAATTTTCCAGCCCAATATTTGATAAACACTTTAAACACTATGTAAGTAGGTGGAGGGCCCTTCTCCAAAGAGACAGCAGCGTGGTCCTGGCACATCACACCCAGGTAACAATATATTGCTTTTCTCGGGGAAATATTGAAGCGTTGCCTCTATACAAGCAGCAACACACGATCCAATCAAAGTAAATGCAAGAGGTGCTGAAATGCCATCACACAGAGGGTAACCTGTTCCAAGAGATTTCATGACTCAAATTATCGTAGAGAAAATTAAATGCTACCAAATGCCTAGGAAGAGAAATGAAGAAGAAATTAATTAAGATGTCTAATAAGGAACAGAAGCAGTGGTGGTTTCTTAGTGTGGGATTATTAACTACTGTGCTTTCCGAAAGTGATTAAATTAACCTGAAGCTCTAATGGATCGGTATCTCATTTGCTAGAGGACCAGGTCTGAGCTGAGAGCTCAAGCCCCCGTCCCAGGACCTGAGCATCTCCACAAGGTGCCTACGCTCCTCGGCCTCTCCCACCACACCACAAGGATGCAGCAGATGTTCAACAGCGAAAAACCCACGCCCAGGACAGACAACCAGCAAATTCGCTGCTGACTGCCAGCAGTGGGAAGTGGGGAGCGATGACACTGGTCAAAAAACTATCCAGAGCCCTGCTTTTTAATAATCACCATATCGTAAAAGGGAAAACTTCTGCAAAAAGGAAAAAGAACTGGAAATGCAAATGCAGACACGTGGCCATAAAATCATCAGTCTGAGCTCTCTGCTGAGTACGTGGAGGGATGCAGTGACCCTGAGGGAGCCTTACCTGCTGAATGAGCCAGGAACACGCCTTGCTGGGTATTAGGCAATGTCGTGTAATATGACTACAGCAGTACCCACAAAAGCTTTACAGTGCAAAGAACAACACTGCAAATTTCACAGCTGCTGAAATCTCCAACTGTTTGCTTTAAAATTCAGTTTCAGCATGGGAATAAAATTTAGTAAGCCTTTTCTTATCATTAGTCACTCATATAAGTTCATTTAAATACCTGAAAATGCACAATATCCCAACTTCACACAGCACTAAGCCAGTAAAACGCCATCCTGTATGATAAGTGTGGGATGTGTAAAGTTGTTTACAACATGGGACACTTTCGAGTCTGAGAAAAGCTTTCAAATGGCCATAAAGGTTGTCACTTTACTTTCCCTTTAGGCCTTGAAAAGAGCAATGGGATCCTTTGACAGCTTAAGTCTGATCGAGACGAAAAGTAAAAACCCAGGGAGTGACTGACACCACTTCAGAGCAGGCAAAACCAGCCTCTCCTGGAGGACTTTCCCCCAGGCAAAAAGAAGGGATGGATGCTCAGCTGCCACCAGCAGACTGAAGAATTTTATCTGATCATCTCAGCACCTCAGCATCAGTGCAGTTTGATGCACATGGGCTGCGCCAAGGAGTGAATCAGTCATCTCAGCTTAAGCAATCCCCAACCACTTGGCAAGGGACATATTTTAAAAGCAGATCGTACAAAAGTTCGTAAAACTCATTCATACAAAACAAGTTCACAGCATAGAACAGAAAATATGTCCTTGTCTCTCGGTTCTCACCTGAGTTTATTGCCATTAATTGGTCATGTCCATCAATGCTGTTGGCAGTAAACACGAATTTCTTAGTTTAAAGCCTCTTAAAGCTGAATAAAGTCCCAGACACTGCTGTTACCTGAGCCATAAGGGACCTGAGGCATGAAGGAACCAGCCAGTAAAGGCAACTGCAACTTGTCACAAGGGATAGGAAAAAAAGTATTGTCACCGTCTGTACCCAAACTGGGCCAAATTCCGAGTTTGTGGGTACAGGTGTTGCTCCCACGGACTGCAAAGACGACAAGCACCAACATTCAGTGTGCAGCATGCCCCGCGACCTGGGGCTGGCCATAGACGTCCCACGACTGCCTGTGCCAGGCAGCAAAACCTCTGTGGGATTGCCACCACCTCATGCCATGGCCCCGAGACCCTGTGCAAGGAGAGGGGCAAAGGATTGCGGCTGTAAAACCTCTGGAAGTTGCATCCAGCAGCTGGTACCGCTGAGGTCCCAACCCCAAAATGGCCACTGGGAGTATAAGGGCTGTGTGGGCGATGCGATGGCTGTCACCGGTTCACCGCGAGCATCTCCCGAGGGATCCGTGGAAGGGATGGATCCTGCCCCTTGCCTTGGGCCAACACCCCCACCTAATAGCAAGTGACAGCATGGTGGTCAGAAGAGGTCTGCGGGGTGGATGAGAAACCTGCCCTGCCTCCCCAAAGGTGAGAGGGGAGGCAGCAAGAAAGGATGCTGTCACACCACGGGCAAGCACCGTGCCCGGCGGGCAACTGCTGGCCGGCTCCCAGCGCCCACCGGACACACCGTCGGCCGGGCCCGGGGTGGCTCCCAGTGCCGCCGTCCGTATCTGGCCATCTCAGGGGGCAGCTGGTCAGCCCATGTCTGGTGGTTATCCTAATTATCTACAGCAGGTATTACAAAAGCAGACCCCGCCAGGTCTCCGCTGCGCAGGGCCCTGTACAAACTTGCAGCAGGCAGAACTCCGCAGACGCGGCGCCTCGCTGCAGGACAGCACACGGCAAACAGATCCACGGAAGACGAAGAGGGGAGAAGACGATAAGCAAGAAGGAAAGAGGAACACCAGCGTGTTTTGTGTAACAAGTTTCAGCATCCACCAGGTCCTAAAATGTACCCAGGGCTCCCGCTTTGCACAACCAGTGCAAACAACCAGTGCCTGCTGTCAGCAGCTTGGTCAACACACCCGTGTGTTAGATTGCCAAACTTAATGCAGAATAATGTCGGGGAGCTTAGTAAAATGGACATAAAAGTTAATCTGTCTTACCTAACATTCAAAAAAACTCACAGAAATTTGCCCACATTGCTTTAGCTGGTAACGACTCCTTTTGCAAACGGCCTGCAAAACCAACCAGAAGGCACCAGCAGGTTTCGTGATCTCGAGAAACTGAAGTTAAGACGGGATTTAAACTAGCAGGCAATTATCTGCCAGATGGAGAGCTCATCATGCAGAGCACACATTGCTAAACTACACCGTGTCAATAAAAGGAGGCCAACATGAGAAATACACCCCGTGAGAAGGGAAACCGAGTCAACCGATGGGACAGTTCAACCCAGCCATAGCTGCCAGCAGACCTTTACCATATGTGTCAGGACAACGTTGGCTAGCTGTAGCATCAGCAAGCACATTGCGGGAAAAGCCGCAGGATCCAAGCGATGAGCAGCAACATGTTGATAATTACTAGCAAGTCTATCATCACAGCAAACTGCAGTGAGAAAGAGTAGGCGAAGATGGGTTGAACTCTGGATATTTAGCAGCGTAATTTAAGTCTGAGCCGGTGAATCCTTCCATAACTGAGCCTTTTGCCCATCTGGGGGCTGCTCCACATAAAAGCGAAATACATTTACAAACAGTTCAAGTCAGAAGGCAAACAAATCAGTTCTGATCAATAGGAAAGTATTCCCTGGAAAGCCCTGGGGTTCTTGTTTATTTTACCTTTGAGTTCCCAGGTGGGAAGAGCCGAGTCCCTGGCTACAGCCAGAACTGACCTCGTCCTGACATGGTTTACAATCCAACTTTTATTATTATGGCCTAAACAAACTCCAGCAGCTGAGGGTCAAAGGCAGACCGCCCCCACCGCTGCCCGACTGAAGCGGGGGTGCCCACATACAGGAACGCGAGCCAGAAAGCCTCTTCTCCCGCACCCGGCAAGTGTGAGCATGACCCTGTAGCTTATGGCACTTACCAAAGAGATGGGAAACATGAGTCCCACAACGGCTTCTGTACCTTATTCGGCTCCTCTTTAATGTATAGCACAGTAAGAGCTTTCAGATTAAGGGCTGGAGCCCAGCCCATCTCTGCCCTGGCGTAGCGTCCTGATCACTCTGCTGAGTGAAGTGCACAAGCTGTAGCTGGATGGTATTTCAAGTACTCCCACTTTACAGGACACTTAACTGCCTAAAACAGGACACCGCTGCAGGGAAGAGGCACCTAAAAGTGAGGTGCTGTGGCATTTGATGGTTAGATACAAGTCCTTTACAGGACCTGAGCTGTGAAAAGTGTGAAATGCCTCTTCCTCGTCATGCTGCGCGGTGCCTGCGGTGTCTGGAGGCTGGCAGTCACACACCACTAAAACAAGCAGTGCACTAGTGTGGGGCAACTTTTATATGATTTAAACTCAATTCAGACAGCTAAATAAATAAGTAAATTAAAAATCCACTGCTTAGATGTTAAAGGGTCTCCTTTAGAAACAGACCCAGCACAAACATCACTGCAAGCACACAAATCCCAAAGTGCTGTGATGGGAATTGAATCCAACAAAGTCAAGGATTTGCCAACATCAGTTTTGAATAGGGTCAAGGAATCTGATCTGGAGCTAGTGAAAAAAAGAGCAAAGCCAACCAATGCAGCAGCTCTTTGCACCCATGATGCATGCTCCAGTGGCATGGTAGCACCTGGAGTACATTTACTTCCAAACCTAACAGACCCTTGGGATTTAACAGCAAAGACAGATTGCTACGTGCTGGCCATCACCTCTGTGAAACTCAAATCCACTAATATAGTCCCTGCTTTGCCTGCTTTGGTGGGGTCCAGATGCTTTTGCTTCTCCCTAAAACTGGATCTAGCCCACGGACTCCACAGTGGGCAGGAGATGCCGTGTTGACAATGGTTGTTCATGATGGCCTCTCCTTCTCGTTCATTCAAAAAGTGCTGAAATATTTTGACCAGATGTGTCATTTCCAAAAGTGCTGGAGACCTAATGGAATGTAGCACCTATCATGCATTCGGCAATGGTGTTGAAAACAGATTACTTTCCTTTGTATTTGATAAGCGTAACATGTCTATGTTTATTATGTGGTCCCCTGAGGATTTATTACAGGTTTACCATTTCATTTATTTGCTTTTTTTGTGCTTGGCAAGTGTAAACACTGGAAAAAATACAAAGGTGGTTACAGCTTAGCAGTATTAACGACTTGTTGAAACAACGTCCAGAAGTTTTCCTTTCTCTCCAGCAAATCCTACTTTTCTGTCCAACTGCTATTTTTCAAGTGCAAAGATCATCTTTGTGAAGTATTTTAAATTTTTATTTCTTTGTTGAATGCCAAATCCCCATAAAAGCATACTTTCGCCCTTCATTCACTCAAACTCTTGACAATATTTAGAGTCTCTCCTCACATTACTCATGGCAAAACATTTTCCTGTCTGCAAATTATAGCCTCCCTCTTCCATCTAGTCCGCTAAGCCTGTTACTACAGGTAGTCTGCTCTAACAGAAATGAGTACAATCATTGCTGCAAAAGAAAACAAACCCTTCCGTCCTGGCACACACATTCAGGGTGGGTTCAGCCCACTGAACTTTCGCCACCTAACAACAAGGCAATTAGCCCAAGTCAGTCACTTCTGTTCCCTTTTGAACCAGTGGGGTGAGACGGGCATCTCCGGCCAGCAGCCCTCCTGCCTACCAACCAGTCATGGATGCAACCTACATGACCACGTTCGAAGAGACACCTGATTTCTTGGGCAGGTCATGGTAGGCAATACAAAACCGACCATAAGTGCCAAGCCGTAGCTTCGATAACCCTGTTTCAATCCAACAAAATCAACGAAATCAAAGTGTNAAAAAAAAAAAAAAAAGTGTTAGGCAAATCTCACCAAACAAACAAGAGATCACTTGATGGCAGATTTCAAAACTTTCCATGAAGATTACATCCTGCCCCTTTTGGAAACTTGTGTTACACCTATAAATAGTTGGGTGTTTTTCAACACTGGAAAAAAGCTGCACTGGGGGGGGGAATAATAAAACCGTCACTTGTCACAGAAACACAAAGTGGCAAAACTGAATTTAATTGAGTCTCAGATGTTCTGTCTTTCAAGCGGACAACCACTGTGAACAAGGCTTTGAAGAACTGAGCCCCTCGTCAACTTGTTCTGTACTCTGATTCCTGCGTTCCTTTGGCCAAATAATCTTAAAAAAGGATCAGACAACAAAAAAGCCTTGTCATTCATAAAAAGACAGTGGCGCCATACCTGTTTTTTAAATGGCAAAGTTATTCTCAGAGTAGCTGGAGTATTATTTTTACCTAAAAACATCATTATTCCCCCAGAAACCAGGACAGAAAGACTATAACATGGAAGATTGCCAAAAAGGGTCATTAGATCTGATCTGAAGATCTTCAGCTCTTCTAACCCTCCTACATTTCCTAGAGACTCTCCGAAGATATTTTTGGAAGTACAAGTCAGTATGCCAAAGGAAGCCAAGAGAGGCAGTTGCCCAAATCCTGTAAATTAGGCAATACTGAGGTAAGCAGATAAGTTGTGTTGTTATCTCAAGCACTCGAATGTAACAAGTCTGTCCCCACCGACTGGCTCTCAAAATCCTGTGGGCTTATAAAGGAGAGGGAGAAGGAATGGAGGGCAGAGGGAGAAGGGATGAATGGCATAGATCTTGTGTCTGATACTTGATCCTCCCCGTACTCATCTTCCATGCGTGAGCGTTACAAGGTAGAGTTGCCTACACTGCTAAATATTGAAAAGGTATTTGTAGCACGTAGGTTTAGAAGAGGTTTCTGCTTCAGGTTTGCTTGTTCCCTGCTCAGAAAGTAATTCTGTTCCCAACTTTTAGAGTGGTCATGTTCCCACAATCTTTGTATCTGTCCCACCTGACCCACGAGGGAATCAAGGGGCCCAGTGGAATCGCAAGCCGAAGCGGTGCTACAGTGCCATCATTGCTGCCGGTACCCAAAATAACCAGATGAAAGCGACCTCTGCTATGCCAACGTATGCAGCAGCTACACATCTGGCTGAACGGTAAACACCATCATAGGTGTTGCGTGCCATCACATGCCCCTGAACCCATGAACCCTGAGCACCTAGCCATCCAAAATGCCGGAGACGACCCGTCAGCTGCCGGGGCGTCTGGCAGACCTGCAGCACACCCTGAGGAGGCGGCAGGAGACCACGGATGAGTCTCCTCAACCCTTCCTTGAAGATGTTGGGAGACACCAGGGCCACGCTCTGCCCAGACTGGTGGAAACGTGAGGATGTCTGGGTTCCCATCCAAGTGTCTGCTAAGGGTCACACCAGTAAGAGCCCTACCAGAAGAGCGATGAGCACACTACCTACCTTCATGGTAGTGTTTTACATCACTGTCTTATTTTAAAACCCAGCATTACTTTCCTCAGCCACGGGATGTCTGCGACAATCCATTCAGCTTAAAGGTGGGCAGCCAACAATGAAAGGGAGTTTCAAGGTATTAAGTATATGCGCTGAAGGAAAACAGACCATTCAATGAGCAAGTGTAAAATTATACACTTTATCAGCAGCCAGCCACTTCCTCAGGTAGTGCTTGGTATGTTGGAGATAATGAAGTATAAAATCCCACTGCTTCACATCACCTACTTTCCCCACCACTAGTTCTACTGCAGATTTACTACCATCCTAACATCCAAAACTAGAAAACTGTTCCTGTATTCTAAGCAAAGGGTTCCTTTGTCATTACCCTTGACAACAATTCAATGTTTATTCTGTATTTGGCAGTTTGCAGCGGGCTCCACAACCCCAGCCTAAACCAATACTGAACTGCAAGGAATCGTGTGACCAGAACAAAGGACTCTTCCCAACCTGCAAGTGCAAGTCAGAAGTAAGAGCACTTCAGTGACTTCTAAGAGGGAAGCAAATGACAACAAGGGGATACACCAAGGAAACCAATTCATTAATACACCCTGAAGCTTAAAAAGTAATCAAAAAATATAAACCAATTACTAATCCAATTTAAAAACAGTTATTACAACTATCTCCCCATTTGCAAATAATTTGAAAATATGAGAAAAAATTTTCCTGGCAATCTCACCATCATAATTCTGTAAATTCTCTTATCACTTGGGACTTGATTATCAAGTAAAACCTAGTAGATCTTTCTCCCTCTCACATCTTCAGTCTAATTCTTCTTATACCTTGTCCTTGTTATCCTAAAGTCTCCCTCTTTCCCAGAAATCACTGGGAAAAACATCAACATTTAGGCAGTAAAAAAAAAAAATTAAATTATTGGTATGCTGAGCAAAGTGCATACAAAACCAGCCAAAAGCCCCTGCAATCTCAATCAGCCGTTTCTCATGCCCTTTCAATCAAGGCAGCCCAATAGCTTGTACAGAACTCTTAACAAGAAGATGCTCCAAATACAAAGACACCCTTGGGTTTTCAAACAGCATTGCTTAGTTTGGGCTTATGCAGGGTTTTGATACGCACTTTTGTGACCTCTAGCATTTATGGTTCAAAGTTTCACTTTGTGGGACAAGGTTAGGAAGTGCTATCTGTGTATGCTTCAACCACCAAGACATACTAAGGTAGAAATATCTTGTTAAAAACTGTGTAATAAAAAATGGGAATATACGGTTTCATGCGTGGCACACAGGCAGAAACAGGGTGAAAGAAACATTTTTAGTGACAGCTACATTGCACAGGAACATTTTCTGAAAGCAGCTGACCAGCAAAATAGCTTCTATCTGAGATAAAACATCTCATTTACTTTCTAAAGTGTGCTGTGGTAAACATATTTTTTTTTATTACTGGGGATAACTATTTTAGCAAAGAAATTGCTTATTTACAGTAGCCTGAGCTGCAGATAACTCCCTATTTTATTTATTTCCACATAGAAGATAGCTTTTATCTCAGCAAAAAGTTATTTTGTCAGTCAGCCTTCCACTAAGTATTTTCCTCTGGTAGCCATAGACATTTTCCTGTCTTTTGAAACAAAAATACACCACCCCTGTGAAACCCAGGGATGAAGTAGAAGGAAGCACGTACAAAAGCAACAAGGCAGCGACAGCTTTTTATCAGCTGGAACAGATCATGCAGATGAGGAGGGAAAGTCAAATTCCTGCAGGCTGGAGGGATGCACATCTAAAATTCATCCCACCTATAGAACAGAACAGCATATAGAATCTTAAGGACACAGTAAAGGACTTTGGTAGCCGCAGCAGATCCAGGAGCTACCCTAACTTTAAAATGACAGGCACTACTCTTACTTTGCTATTCTAGGAAAATAAACATAAGCGTTCAAAACCATTATGGGTCCTCCTTCACTTCTGCTCCACTTAATACACCAAGTAACAACCAGGGCTGCAATCTCACAGCATCCCACCGTTGTTCTAAGCGAGGTCCCTCATGAACGTCCTCCCTGGTCTTTGCAGCCTTCAGGCTGCTGCTTTCTCTCCTCTTAGTGCTGGATGCACATGGAAGTACAAGCACACAAAGTCACATATAACCCCCCAACGCCTTGTGTCTCAGGCACAGCTGTGGCTGTACCTTTATCAGAAGGACTAAACCAAAGCATTAAGTCTTCTGGGACATTTGTACGGAGAAGGCACAGAGATGGAGATCCAGGACCATCAGCATAATGACTTTTAAATTACAATAATAATGAAGATCCTTTAACAAGCCCAGGAGTAAAAATCCCAAGTTTATTGCAGCACAAACAAGCTCTATCTTAATTTGTATTTGCTGATAGCCAATAACCTCACTAAATGCCACTGGAGATTAAAAGCCAAAGAAATGTAAAAGGCAATACTTGAGCTTGCATGCCCTCAAAAATGCTTGGGTGCCTATCCCTCACTGCCTGAGGGGCACTACCTTCCCAAAACTGTATACTGTGTGTTGTGTAATGGTATTTTACACTTATCTGGGCTGCGCGAAAGCTGTAGCATACAGCGTGCTTGGGTTTTGCCTGCACCGGTGAACCAGGCTGGGTTCCCAGAGGAGTTTGCCCACACATCTATTGTATCCCAGCAAACTGTCCCGGATGATAAGTGGGACCACTTGTGGCAGCAGAGCCAGGCAGGTGCCAGCAGCGTCTGCAATGTGATATCCAGCCAAACTTGCGCAACAGTTGTGCAAAGTTGAGGCGAGCACCAGCCTTCCCACCCCCAGCACCAGCGGGGACCACGGTATAATGTTTAACACAGGCAAATACCGTGTGACTTGAGCAAAGTTTAACCCATTTTTTTACCAAATAAATCCCAATACAACATTGCTGCGAACATCGCCATGGGCGAAAAGTAATGTTTTAAACGATCCTGTCAATGTAAGCCATATGTTTAGTAGTAGCAGTAAGAAATCACAGGCTGACCAACCCCTGACCACCTGTTTCAGAAGCCCGGAGTGAAATCCTGGCCCCCTGGAAAGCAAGGGCAGGATTTCAGCAGCGTCCAGATTTCACCCAAGTTGTTAAAAACAACGTAAACTTAAGGACACAGCGTGCAGGCATGGGAATATAAGGCCAAGCTCTGCCTTTCTGTAGGAAAGCCTTGAAGGTAAAATAGAAAAAAGAAAATGTGTCTTTTTAAGGGACCCCTGGAGCACATCTGGATTAGTTCCACCCAAAAGGGGTCGGGTTTGTTCACTCAGATGCCTCTACACGACAGGCGTGGGCCGAGGGGCACCCAGGAAGATTCACTTCAAAAGAGATTTCACTTCAAAAGCTGCCTCCCGATCCAAAGCCAAATGCTAATATCCACACCACCCACATTCCTCCCGCCTCTCCTTGGGTCCTCGTTCCTCTGCGGGGGCACAGCCCAGCAGGTACCGCGGCACCAGGGCGAAGGCAGAGCCTGCCCAGGGCTGCCCACTGGCCCACCTACGCTCCTGATGACGTTCACACCATTAGAGAACATTTTAAATGCCGAGTGTGCCGTTTTCAGGTTTTTCAAAACCCATTAGTCCCATTTTCTTTATATGCAGAAGGCCAAGGTTACCATGCTTACTTGAATAATCCCCACGTCAAATGCAAGAATGCCCGTTTTAGCCAAATATCAAAGTCTCCAAGTAATTCAATTGAGCAGCACGGCTCCTTACTAGCCTCGCACGCACTCACGTGCCTCCGCAGCACAACACAGTACTAGGTGGAAATGGGATTTTTATAGCAGCAGCGTGACTTCCGACTCGTACATAGATCAAATTCCCCAAGTTCATAAAGAGCTCCAATCCTTCCCTGACCTGACCAGCAGCTGTAAGTGGGGCAGGACTTTGTGTTTGTCTGGGTTGAGAGGTTAATGGCTAGTCCACAGACAAGTTTTTCAGTTAACTGGCAGGTCATTTTAGCAGATGATTTGCAGGTATTTTGCAACACTTAGAGATAACCCTGTGGAGTGCTTCTGTCTGAGCTGCTTCTTTTTCTTTTTTTTTAAGACTGCATCAGATAAACCAGAGAAAGCAGGCAGGTGAGAGTTTCCTGGGCGCAACCACACACTGCCAAACTCTGCCCTTTCAATTTCCAAGCAGCAAACTTCTCCAAATTAATGCCAAATGGAGTTCAGCGCTTGTCAAAATTATTTTAAAATCCTATCCATAAAAAGCTTTAATCTTTCAAATATCTCAAGACATGCAGCGGACAGCCAGTTTTGATCAACATCACAGCAGAGTTTCAAAGTTCACACCTTCACCAAACATGAAAAGGATGCCGGAACGATCAAGCTCCTATTACTTAAGAAAACAGAGGTCTTCATTCCTACCTGAGTCTTCATCCACTTAAACTGCACAAATCATTAGACTGAGAAAGGAGTAGTTCGTGTCATCTATTCTCCTGTCCTGAGCACACTCTTCATCTAGTTTAACAAAACAACTTTTCCAAGCTTCTTGCTCCCAGTTGAGTTCTTATCTTCTGCTACTAGATAAAGAGCTACTGGTTCAGGCAGACAATGACCACGCAATCACCTGCACCTTAATCCAAATGTTTTTCTTTAAGGTCACAAGCCAACCGACTGTTTTTTCTGCAAGTCCTCACAGGACATGGAAACGGCATTTATGAGCTAACTTACCACATTCGCTGCCCCCCAGCATTTTGGAAGAACCAGGAGTGGCTTGTCAAGTGATATATGGCAGTACATTGAATCCGTTCAGTTAATATCACTTTTATTTTCCCGAAGCAAAAAGGACCTCAAGCCTGCAAGCACAAGGCAGAGCATGGCTCGCTCCCCCGCAGCCCCGCTGCACACCGTGACTA
Source organism: Chionis minor (assembly GCA_013398295.1). Taxonomy (NCBI): domain Eukaryota; kingdom Metazoa; phylum Chordata; class Aves; order Charadriiformes; family Chionidae; genus Chionis; species Chionis minor. The sequence goes on along the minus strand of VZSF01005932.1, from coordinate 174,548 downwards.
CTCACAGTAAAACAAGCGCTGCCAAGATTATGCCACAGTTTGATGTATTTCATTTTTTTTTTTTTAAATACAACCATCTGAAAAGAAGCATCTCCCGGAGTGTCATTTTATGTACCTAGTACTTGCAGAAAGAATACAAGTATTAGGTTTAGGTTGCAGAGAGAGGCGGCGAGGAATGTTATCTGGCTAAAGCTCTGAAAGTCAACAGCAGTATGGGATCAGGTCCACAGTAAACTTTATAGAATGGCACCTGCAGAGGAAATTACTCACTGCATGATTGATGCCACAATTAGAGGCATAAAAAGTAATTCCATGATAAACAAGCGACTGAGCAGAACAAGAATTATATCCTAAGAGCATATATGTGCTCATATAGAAGTATGTATTGGACAATATCAAACAGCCTTCACACGCACGCGTATAAATAAACTAGGAGGCAAGTTAACGGTACAGCACCCCTCCCTCTTCCCACCTCTCCCTCCCCCTAGCAGCGCTGATTTTGGGGCTGTATGTGGCCAGTATCTGCCCCCAGCTCTCCTAAAGCAAGCCCAGCGCAATTAGCCGCGTTACACAGCTGTTACGCAGCCGTAACTCATTGCTTTCGGAGTTGCCGTTCCCAGAGGAACACACGCCAGCAACGCAAACCAGCGCAGCGCCACACACCCGCCCAGGCCACGCCAGTGGAGAACTGGCCTGAGGTCGAAGGATCCACCAGTCAAAACTCCCACTATGCAGAAGGGAATAAACATGTTTTGCTACTAAAAAAGCAGAGATACCAAATCTCAACTTTTTTTTTTTTTCTTTTTTAAGAGAAGAAGAAAAAAAAAGAGGGAGGGGAGATGGCATCAGGGCTACGTGTGCATTCCCGACACCTTTGCAAATTACATCCTTTATTACCTTCACGCGACCACATCAGAAAAGCTTCAGCCAAGGTACCACCTAAACTGAGGGAGTAGACACCCTTCCACACACACTCCTATTTATTTACCCTTGCGATCCACGTTTACTAAACAACTACAACGCACCACTTCAATCCACAGCACACAGGCTTGATGCATTTTTGTGGTTCCTCTCCAAAAATTTCACAGATAAACTGCTGCCTCAGGAAACTGAAAGCTGGGCACTGAACTGCAAGCGGGTCATTTCTGCCCGTGCCCCTGTACTGGTCTGACCAGCAGAATTACGCGCTTTATGAACCTCGAACGCTTGCTTACCTGAGACTGACACTTTCATGAGGGCTTCCAAGGGTCTGTTGTTGTCCAGGTCGCGGCTGAGTTTGAGCTCCCCAGTGGCGGAGTCCAAAAGGAGCAAGTTTAATTCATTGCCTTGCACAAAGGTGTAGGCCAGGCTGTCAGACACATCGGGATCGTGAGCCGGGATCTTGCCAATCACGCCAGTGGGGAAGCTGTTAGACTTGTTGGTCACGTAGTTATTGAAGAGGATTTGGAAGTCCTGCAGCACGGGTGGGTTATCGTTCTGGTCCAGGAGGCGGATGTGCACTGTTGCCCGACTCACAAGAGGGGCCGAAGTGGCCTGCACCACGATCACATACTCCGTCCGGCTCTCGTAATCCAGATCCATGAGGGCCGTGAGGTCTCCGTTGAGCAAGTCTAGTTGGAAGACCTCAGGGATGTTCCCCTCTACGATCTGGTACATGATCTGTGCGTTGGTTCCCTCGTCGGGGTCAGCTGCACTGATCCGTGCCACAATAGAGCCCACGGGGCTGTTCTCCTCCACGAAGATGTCAAACTCGTCCTTCTCAAAGACAGGGGGGTTGTCGTTGATGTCCAGCACAGTCACTTGGATATCCACGGAGGCTTTCAGCGGTGGGCTGCCCCTGTCCACAGCAAAGGCCCGCAGGCTGTAGACAGCCACATTCTCGCGGTCCAGCTTGCGCAGTGTGCGTATCACTCCAGAAGTGGGTTCGATGTAGAAGTCTCCATCTCCATCGTCACCGCCTTGGAACGTGTAGAGGAGACGACCGTTGAGGCCTGAGTCACGGTCGGTGGCAGACAGCTGCAGGACACTGGTGGAGAGTGGCACATCCTCGAAAACTGAGCCCTGGTAGCGGTCGCGCAGGAAGCGGGGCGCATTGTCATTGGCATCCAGGATGAGGATCTCAACGTAGGTGGTGTCTGATTTCTGAGGGATGCCATTGTCGTGGGCTGTAATGGCCAAGGTGTAGGAGGCCTGGTCCTCATAGTCCAGCTCCATCAGGGTGGTGATGGTGCCTGTGTCAGGGTCGATGCGGAACTGGGGGATGTTGTCGTCCAAAATGTAAGTTATTCTCGCATTCTCCCCTGTGTCTTCATCGGTGGCGCTGATGGTGACAATAGAGGTGCCGATGGGCTTGTCCTCGCTGACGCTCACTGTGTAGTGGGAGCTCTGGAAGACCGGGCGGTGCGTGTTGGCATCTGTGACGTTGATGAAGACCTGGACGGTGTCAAAGCGAGTGCCGTCAGAGGCAGTGACCGTCAGCACGTACTGCCTTTCCTGCTTGTAATCCAGGGGCAAGGCCAGCGTGATCAGCCCCCCTCCGCTCTGACTGGTGATGGCAAAACGGTTCCTGGTGTTACCACTGGTGATCTGGTAAGTCACAACACTGTTAACGTCCCTGTCCACTGCCGTCAGGGTCAGGACACTGCTGCCCACAGCCGCATCCTCATTCAGTCTGAGGTGATACACCTTCTCCGTGAAGGTGGGGTTGTTGTCGTTCACATCCAGGACAGTGATGGACACACTGGCTGAGGAGGTCATGACTGGCACGCCATGGTCCCTGGCTTCCACCCCAAAGTGGTAGTTCTCCACAGTCTCTCGGTCCAGCTCTGCAGCCACCGTGATCCACCCCGTGCTGTTGTTGATCTGAAAAGGGAATGCAGAGTCACCTGCTACAGGGGCACCTCCGGCCGAGGTTGCCATCTCTATGAGTCTGTACTCCAGGCGGGCGTTCTCTCCAGAGTCAGCATCCACAGCCTGGATGTGCAGCACCGAGTAGCCCAGAGGAACGTTCTCCAGCACCGTGGCCTGGAAGGGAGTGCTCACAAAGATGGGGGCATTGTCATTCACATCCACGACCTGCAACGACACCATGCCACTGGAGTTGATCAAGGGAGGCCTGCCCCCATCCTGGGCTTTGATCCGGAGCGTGTACTCCCGAATAGTCTCATAATCCAGAGGGTTGATCAGGTCGATGGCACCGGAGAAAGAGTGGATGTAGAACTGGCCTTTCAGGTTGCCGCTGACGATGCTGTAGTGCACCTGGGCGTTGCTGCCACGGTCCCGGTCCGTGGCCTGCACCTGCAGAATCTGGCTGTTGACCGGGGCATCCTCTGGCACCTGGACCAGGTAGCGTTTCTCGCTGAACTGCGGGTAGTTGTCGTTCTCATCCTCTACAGTGATGTGCACCATAGCCGTGGCGCTCCGCGGGCCTGGATCCTTGCCCTGGTCATTGGCTTCCACCACCAGGTGGTACTCGGAGACCTCCTCACGGTCCACCGGGGCTCGGGTCCTCACAACCCCGGAGCGCGGGTCAATCTCAAAGACCCCATCGCCAGCTCCCGGCTCCAGCAGGCGGTAAAGCATGTTGGCGTTGGCTGGGGCGTCACCGTCGGTGGCGCGGATGGTCAGCACCTCGTAACCCACCTCCAGGTTCTCCCGGATGCTCTCCCGGTACTCGGGCTGCTCAAACACCGGCTCGTGGTCGTTGGTGTCGCTCACCGTCACCGTCAGGTAGGTGGTGGCCGAGCGGCGGCGCGGGGAGCCGTGGTCGGAGGCGGTCACCTTCAGCACGTGGGTGTCCTTCGTCTCCCGGTCGAGGCTGCGGGCGGTGACCACGCTGCCCGTCTCGGCGTCGATGGAGAAGTAGTCATTGGAGCGCTCGTCAAAGAGCGCCTCCATGGAGTACGCCAGCCGGCCGGCCTCCCCCTCGTCGGGGTCCTGGGCCCGCAGCACGATGACGGCGGTGCCGGCCGGCTCGTTCTCCGGGATGGACACCTGGTAGCTGGGCAGCTGGAACTGCGGCGGGCTGTTGAGGCTCCGCGCCCGCCGCGCTCCGCGCCGCCCGCCGCCCTCCGCCCCCGACGGCGGGAC